>CM035788.1:32486344-32823992 GCA_020466265.1 Siphamia tubifer | reverse complement strand
TTAGTGCAGAGAACAAAACTCAAAGGCAGCTTTCATGGACATTTAGCTCATTTGAAACATTTTATCTTATCTATTTTAAAGCCATGATTTGTAAAAAGGCACCTGATAGAGTACAGTTTAATATCTGGCAAAGCACATAACTGTGTGAGCTGTCATTAAGTGGTGACAGAAATAATAAATAATGAATGATGAGGGGCGGCAATGAAACTTAGATGAACTCAACTGTCGGAAATCACAGAAATCAGGAATCAGAAGAGCAGCAGACACACACACACACACACACACACACACACACACACACACACACACACACACACATAGTCTAGATCTAACTAAATGCAGATACGTTTACACATATCTTGAAAACTTCAAATATATATATATATATATATATATATATATATATATATATATATATATATATATATATATATATATATATATATATATATGTACAGTACAGGCTGAAATTTTTTATGCATCTTCTTTATTTTCATGACTATTTCCATCGTAGATTCTCACTGAAAGCAATAAAACGATGAAGTGGAGTCGCAAAAATCATCAAGCACTACAATAAAACTGTCCGACATGACGACAGGACCAGGAAAAGAAGACAAAGTATCATCCTAACCCTAACAGACAAGGGGAAAAACACCCATACACACACACACACACACACACACACAAGGGCGAGGAAACAACCAGACACAGGTGACACACATAAGGAACAAGGAAGCATCAGCACACATTAGGAAGGTCAAACTAGACAGAACACAAAAAGAAATCTATCAAAATAAACAGGAAGTGACAAACAAACATAGAAACAAAGCAGTAAACAATACATTATAATTTCTTGGACATGACAGAGCAAACTTTAGGCCTGTACTGTGGGTGTGTGTATATATATATATATATATATATATATATATATATATATATATATATATATAAATAAATGAAAAGAGAGATTGTTAGGTCCAACACTGATATTTACATTTGAAACTACTGAAATATGCGATACCCTTAAGAAAGACCATGTGTTTTTATTATGGCTATCTGTAAGAGATAATGGCACTGGAAACGCATAACATCCTGAGCTCTGTGTTTTTTGTATCATCTCAAAATATCCCCAAAACAAAAACAGAGCATGAAACAACGATTAATACTGCAAAAAAAAAAAAAAAAAAAATACTGCATGTTCAAAACACGGCGAACAAATAATACTGACGTTGGCGTTATTATACAGTATCCTGCTAAGTCACAGGTAATTCATTATTTGAGATCATTTTCTGTATGACTTTCTACTCACCTTCATTCAACATTCAACAGATAACCTATCTGTAAAGAGCTGAAGAAAAAAACAAACAAAAAAAAACAAATATAAAAAGTAAAACAAAAATGTCATGGTTTCAGTACATGACTGTTTCTATTTTCAGCTTATATATGGAATGCATAATATTGAAAATAACTTCATTTTAAAATGATGTAACCTGTAACCAGTACAGCATTGAATTCACCCCCAAAACAAACTGGTTAAATGAAGACTTAATTGTAGACGTAAAAACTGGAAACATCCTGCGTAAAGATGACCTAATCCCTGCCTGTCAGCCAGTAAGGATGTGTTAAAGACCAGTACGAGTGAATAACGTCCTGACTGTGGTCTACAAATTGCGTACTGTGTCTTTATGCGGTCAGTGCTGTGCCAGTCCAGTGAATATTTACGAGCACTATGGAAGCAAGGAGGAATAATAACATGTTGAAGTTGATGACATTATTCTGAGCTAAATTCATCATTTTTCATTTATTTTTTTTTTTAACCATCTGTTTACCACACAAAAGTCAAACTAATGGAATGTTTTCGTGTGATGAAATGAAACAGAATTTAGCCCTGAGAGACAAAATACAATGAAAAACATTAAAAAAAAAAAAAAAAAAAAAGTAATCAGAAAAACCAGAGGCAGTTTATCATTTTCTTAATACAGCATATATTTACCTCATCACCTACAGTATGTACATGCTTATCAACTTTCCTGATTCACCAAAAACTAAACTCAAACTATTACAAAACCTTTAAATTACCTATCCACTCAAACGAATAATATTGATCTAAAATAGCATATGGAATACAATGACAGAGCACACAGAAAATCCTTTTTTTTTTTTTTGCAAACACAAAGCATGTTTATGTCTTCATTTGTGCCCTTCGACAAAGAGGAATGACAAAACTAAAAATAAATAGACATGAGCCTCTGAGATTAAAAAAACAAAAAAAACTGCCTCTTTCGTTGCCAATAGGTATTCAGTGTTTTGTTGCCTGAGAATTTGTCCACAGTTATGTTGAGATACGTAAATAACCAATAACTTCAAAAATCATTATCATCTAAACGGCTGTGGCAAGAGGTCTTCAATACCAAGAGGAATGATTTGAGGAGGCTGTTCCAAACACACGAGGGTCCACCTCGCTCTGTGTCGTAGTGTCTCAGACCCAGTACTGGTTCTTTTTCAAGGCCGGGTTTGTTGTCCGACAGGACTGCAACAACTCTGGGTCTGCGTCTTTAGAGTCCATGTTGGACATTGGAATGTTATTGGCTGGGTCAGTTTTCCGAAAGGTTTCTGCGCTGGCCACTTCTCCATTTTTGGGTTTGGAGGCTGCCGTTTGGACGTTGTGCTTGCCTGTCTTGTTTTTACGGATCAGATAGTAAGCCAGGATCGCTGTCAGGAGCAACAGGGGAAGGATCACGAGGATGGGGATAAGGATGGACCAGATGTTGCTGCGGCGGGAGACAACAGGTTTTCTGTGGGAACCAGAGTCAGAGGAGGCTGTGGTGGGGGCCTCTCCATGGGGCCAGTCCATGTTTCCCCTCCACCGGGGGCTTGCTGGGGTGTCACGAGGTGACCCTCCGGCACCAGGGAGGTCGTTGCTCTCTGAAGGAACCCTTAAGAGAGTAACAGGGTAGACCCCGGAACCATTATAGGGGGCGGTCTGGAAGGATAATACGCATTCTGCAGGAGGGACCCCGTGAGCTTTAAGCAGGAATCGGGCCTCATCCTGAGTGATGCCACCTTTTGATCCAGAGGGGTTATTCGGGATTTCCATAGCTACACGACCCTCATCAAGGTCCTGCTGACTGAAGGAGTCGACTGTCTGACCTGCTCCACGACCTCCAGACCTCACAAAACGGGCCCCTCGTGGCTGCTGGATCACAGTGAAGGTGGGTGAGCTCCTGGTCTTGTTCCCCAGGAGGGTTGCATCTAGAAGCTTCCTGTCAAGCTGGACAAGAGCTCCCTGGGGCACGAGAGGATCCTGAGCAATATTGGCCAGAGGTTGGACTGTGATATTGAGGACAGATGAGACGTTAGCCGCTCGGCTGCGAGCGACAAATGCAACACTGTCTCGGGGTGAAGTCGACTTGACAAAACGAACACTGACTCGACCTTGTCTGATCTGTTCCTGGGTAAAGGCCGATGTGGGTTGGCGGTCTACCATGACGGCAGCATATTTAGGAACACTCGTGATCTTGTAAAGGACATCTTCTTTAACAGGACCACCTGTCGTAGCCTTCAGCATCTCTTCTGTCACCAAGGTCTCGTCATCTCCCTGTTTCACCTTGATCTCAGGGGCCTTGTCAAGGAACAGGGTGCGAGCAAGGACACCAATGTGGAGTGTGTACGGTTCTGTTTGGTGTTCCCCATCTGACACGGTGAACTCAAAAAAGCCATCAGTGAGGCTGCCATCACTAGAAAAGCCCACCTGCCCACGGTTGACCATGTCTTGTGTAAAATCGGAGATGGGCTCCATTGTGAGGGTGTTAACGAGTCGCCCATTACTGGGGACTTTTGTCACCTTGAAGTGCACCTCATCAGGTGGACTGTCCTCATCTTGAGTGTTAAGATGTTTCTGGGTCAAGATGGTCATGGATCCTTGAAGAACCTCCAAGAGCATATCTGAAGTGACCAGTTCAGGAGGATCAGAGCCCCGCCTTTTAATGGAGATGTTAAAGATCTCCTCCAGGATGACAGACTCAGCAGGAGATGAACTACCTTGACCTGGAGACTTTAGACGGGCCCTGAAGGCAAAGCTATCAAAAGAAGCCCCCGAGTCATCATGAAGATACTCCACCACTCCATTGTTTACATCTTCGTGCATGAAGTATGGAGCATCACGAGGCAGATCCTGGCCCCCAAGGGTGATACGCCCATGGTCAGGGAAACGTTTCATCTCAAAAACAACACTTGCTCCAATCCTTTTAGACTCAGGGAGGCTGGCGAGAAGATTAGAGGCATCAAGTATGGACCCATCGATGGCCTTCCTTTGGCCCTGAACAATTTCAAGACCTAAGCAAAAATAAACACAAGCAGAAATGTAAAATGTCAGGGTTGCCTTACAGTTCTGTCTCCTGGTGCTATTTAATTATCCAGCATAGTCCATTTAGACAGTTGGCTCATATGGATGGACAGATGGAGCAGGGTGTCTGTTGTTTTGGAAGGGTGATAAATCCCTTTACAACTTTAGACTGTTTTGGCAATGACGAAACACACTGCATGAGGGGAGTTTCATTCTGTAACTATGAAAAAACGGATGTTTTTTCACTAATGTCTATTAATGGCAGTTTGACGGTTGACTGGTCAGAGGATTTAGTGATACTTATAAGGCAAGGCAAATTTATTTGCATTGTACATTTAGTGTACAACACAATTCAAGGTACTTTACATAAAACATATAAGAAAGTTAAAATGAAAAACATGATTAAAATGCATTAAAAGACAATTAAGATAAGACATAAAAACATTTAAAAGACAATTAAGAATTTCAGTCAAAGTGAACAGTGATGATTTCAGGCCTGATTTAAATGAACTGACAGTTTTTCTCAGACCTCAGGTATTCAGGTAGTTTGTTCCACAGGTGATGAGCAGAACAACTGAATGATTTGGGAATACACAGTAAACCTGTCCTTGATGACCTATGACCTCAGGGCTCTGGATGCTTCATAGTCAACCAGCAGGTCTAGGATGTATTTGGGTCCAAGGTCGTTTAGTGCTTTATAGACCAGGAGGAAGATTTTGAATTCTATTCTTTGACCCACAGGAAGACAATGTGGAGGACATGTGTGATGTGGTCCAGTTTCCTGGTATTGGTCATGACTCTGGCAGCAGCATTTTGGATCAGCTGTAATAACTAATACACAATTCACAGCCAATAATCAAAGAAATTCAATTAAAACAAAGATATTTAGTGGCATGTAACCAGAATATGTGTCTATTCTCCACAAAGGACAATAGAAATTGACCAACAGTCAAACCACAGTCTTTCATAATAAATGTTCTGCACTTATATAATACTTTTCCACCTTCATGGTGCTCAAATTGCTTTACATTAGCCACATATTCACACACACACACACACTAGTAGGTTTCTAAGATTGTGTCAGTCCTACTGGGAGACACTAAGTCAGGGTTCAGTGTCTTGCCCAAGGACACTTCAACACGTGGACAGTCAGAGCCAGGATGTGAACTGCCAACCCTTCAGTCATTGGACGACCTGCTCTACCAACTGAGCGACAGCTGCCCTATAATAATATAAGTATGTTTTTTTTTTTTCTTGTCACAGTATATTTATTGTGTTTTTATATTCTAGTGGTATAATAAATTGCATTATAGATGAACAGCTCAAACAAAATGATGGTATTTTGATGTTAACAGAGGAGGCCTTGAAGGAAAGTGAATGCAATTTAACCATTGCAGTATAAACAAATGTTGGATAAAAAAAAAAAAAAAAAAAAAAAGCTCTTACTTGACTGAACCACAGCCACATCTGAAACCAATACTTCCATATTGTAAAGCTTCATAATTCCTCATGCCTGAATTTGAGCAATTTTGTTTGCACGGTAATTACAGATGTACAACAAATCAGTTCCAAAGTGGGTATTTTTTTTTTTTTTGGACAGTTGTTTTTAGTGTTGTAATTTAATTTACATGTTAAATAGATAATCACAAACATGTCAGTTTCTCATTTGATATAATTTCTTACCTTTGTTTTTCCACAGCTGTGAAGAGATGTTACTGTGAGTGGCGTAATAAGAGATAGTGATGGGCAAGATATGACGGACGTCTGAGGCTGGTTGGGACGACAGAGTGAGCTCTATGGAGTCCCTCATGACCCAGAAAGGCTCGTCGGGTAATTGGTGCTCATAGTAGACAGCTCCAGACTCCAGCTGTGATGGAAAAACAAAACCAGGAGATATGACAAATTCAACACAAATTCACACTGTTTGGAATTTAACATGGAAATTAATAAATGAATAGTTCCTCCTTTAGACAAGAATCCTACTCTTTTAACCCATAAAGACCCAAGACTGTACAACTCTACTGTATAGGAACCATTTTGCATCAGTATTTGTACATTTGTATATAGTATCTATTTATTTATTTTTCTCTAAAGCTGTTTCTTTTTTGTACATAAGACACAGTATTTCTATATATTTTTATTTCTAGTACATTTTTTTTTAAAATTTCTACTTTAATTTTATTATTTACCTCTATGATTATTTGCACTATTATTTGCACTGCTTTACTCCCTTTTTGCACCTTTTTGTACTTTTTCTGTGAGCTCCTGTAACAGTGAATTTTCTCCTGTATGAGATCAATAAAGTCTTATCTTATCTTAAATATCCACCAGCAACCAAAGATATCTACTGATGTAAATGGTTTAATAGTCATCGATTCATTAATCCTTTCAATACATGTAAATAATTGATGCAAAATACGGTTATTCATCTTTTCATGGTCATCAGATATGACCCATCTGTAGTTACTGTGGAAACACCGTCATCTTCTACAACAGGGGTCACTGGTCCTGGTCCTCAAGGGCTACTGTCCTGCATGTTTTACTGTAGATCAGGGGGGGGTCAAACTCATCAGCGGCCACATTTAGCCCAGTATGATCTGAAAAGACCCAGACCAGTAAAATAATAACAATGAAAAGAGTAAAATTACATTATTTTTTAAAGTAAAAATTACATTATTTTTTAAGTAAAATTACATTATTTTTAAAAGTAAAATTACATTATTTTTTTAAGTAAAATTCTATTATTTAAAAAAAAAAAAAATAGAATTACAATGTATTTAAAAAAAGAAAGAGCATTTGCACCTATTGTTCTGTATATTTCCCGTCTACCTTGTAACTGCTAGGATATAATGACATCCTCTATTGTAAATTGCTTTGGATAAAAGCATCTGCCAAATCTAATAATTATAATAATAATCAGTGCTTTAAATTAACACATTAAAAAGACAACTCACATACAGAAACAGAAAAGTTAAAAGATTAAAAATGACATTAATCTGACAAAAAAACACAACATACTAAATATAACTGTAATTAATTAATCTTAAAGTGATAATTTGATACCCCTAATAATATTATATTAACAGTGATTAATTGCTTGAGAATCTTTACATAGATAGAAAATGATATTTAATAAAAAGTAGCAGTGGGTATTTAAAGGTTAAAATGTTGTCCATCCACTAACACAACTTTTCCATCTCATTTATGCTCCAGCTGTTTGTTCCCCAGTTTTACTTGAGCACTTTTGAAGACAAAGACATTTCAGTTTGCTAAATTATTTCATTGCTGTTTTCCCTCTGACGTCTAAGTTACAGTGAAATGGAAGCTCAGCTGTGGTTTGGCTCGGATGAGCTGGGATACGAGTTCTGGAACTGGAATGTGACGGCCTGGATTTGCTCTCTGAGGTCACTGTGTCCTAATTTAAAGTCTTTTTGCTCCATTTCTCTCTTTCTTCACTTTTCTTCTCTTAGACACAAACAAACTGAGGGAAATTCACCCAAGGACGCACACACATACAGTACAGACACCGCAGCACAAATTCATCACATCAGGTTTCCAGTTCAAACTAGTGTTAAATTCCCTGTCACACTTAAAATGGAGCAGTTTGAAGGGAAAGAATTTGTTCTTATGTTCTTCCAAGTGTGGTCAGGTGTCGGGGATAGAGACGACCACATGCCTGAAAAGGACAAAGACAACCACTGCAGAAGGATGTATGCAGCAAGAAAGAATTTGAAAGATTTTATTACATTTTTTTAAAGCCACAAAGATGCAAAAATCAATCAAAGACTCAAAGCATCTACTGATCTAATCTATTTAATAACTTTAAAACCTTCTAATCCTATCAATCCATGTAAATCAACTAACCTGTGATCAGCAAACCTATATTTAACCAACAAAAAGAAGCTGAAAAAGGCACTTTTTCTTCAGTTTCATCTGTTTTTTTGTATAATAACCCTCAAGTTTAATCAGAGATTTAATGAACATCTACATAATTAGTAAATTAAATATAGGAAAATACATGATTTACATTGAGAAAATGCTAATTACAGAGAATTATATTATAATGAATGGTGATAAACCACTTAATGAAAGTTAAATATAGAGAAAATATATATATATATATATATATATATATATATATATATATAGCTGAAAAAAAGTTATGTTTCTTCAGTTCCATCTGTTTTTATGTATAATAAATTTAAAGTTTAATTAGAGTTTTACTGAACATCTATTGTATATTAGGGTTTTTTTAGGGCCACATTCAGCTAAATTTGATCAGAAGAAGGCCGAACCACTAAAATAAAAACACAAAAATATATAAATAATAATCAACATGAAATGGTTGTTAATTTTTTAGAGCAAAAAATAAATCAATTTACATTATGAGAATGTTTACATCTACAAACAATCCCTTCAAACAATGTGAATAGTATAAACACACTGAAAAAAATGTGTAATTTTGACATTATTAGACTTTAGTTTGTCATTTACATGTGTATGTTATAGCTTACAAATATACAAAACATTTAGTAATAGGTGGAATATTATTATAACTGTACTTTCTTCTATTAAGACATTTCAGATTGTTCATATTTGCTCTGGTTATTCAGATTTCTTGCAAAACTATACTTGGTTTTCATGTAACTAAATGAAAACATTTACATTTACAAAGAGAAAAAGTTACACTTGTGAGTATTTATATATTATTATGAGGGTGAATTGGTCTGAATGTGGAACCACAACTAAAATGATTATTATATTACTGTCATTTTTTACATTTCACAAATGCATCCAAAGGGTGGCGGGCTGCATGTTTAACACCTGTGATGTATATGATTAGTAAATTAAATGTAGGAAATTCCTCATTTTCACTTGATAAATAGAAAATACAGAGGATTATTTCATAATAAATAATGACAAATTACTTAAGAAGTGTTGGATATAGAAAAAAAAAATAAATCATTGAGGAACAGCCACAAAAATAACACTGGGTTTTTATGGGTTAAAAAGGTAAGAAGAGCAATGAGTTAAATCCCAGAAGTCATTACCTGTGACTTTGAAAAGTGAGTAATTTCCTCGTACTGGTTCCTGTCATTGGCCAGGATGAGTCTTCCCAAACGCGGAGGGCGGGTGAGTGAGTAGCTTATCTCATTTCCATCCTCATTGGTTACAGCCTTCAGATTGGCAGTTGTTATGGGCTGTCGTGTCCCTATGAAAATAACAAAGCATGTAAAACTAGTCTAGAGTCTAGAACTGTCTTCATGCATTACTGAGAACATGCTCTACAGTATATTTTAACCCGAACATCCAAAATCATTCACTGATATAAAATGCTTAATACCTTTTTTCTGTCTCATGACCCCATTTTAACCATACAATTATGTATTTGTTTTTGATTATATAATACAAGGGTGTCAAACTCATTTTAGTTCAGGGGCCACATTCAGCTAAATTTGATCTGAAGTGGGCCGAACCAGTAAAAAAAATAAAAAATAACGTAATAATATATTACTAATGTCAACTCTAAACATTTCTCTCCGTTTTAGAGAAAAATAAGTAAAGTTACATTCAGAAAAAAAAAATAATATTAGGCTTCAGTTTATCATTTACACATATATATTCTAACTTACAGATCACAGTGGATCTACAGATACACTAAAGGTGGAATATAATTAAAAGTGTACTTACTTATCCAATTTTTCATATTTATTCTGAATTTTGAGATTTGTTTTGTGAAACATGCAAAGAAAACTCTCCCTTCAATACTTTGTAGAATCTTATGTTTTTAAAACTGAGGCAAAACATCCAATGAACATGAATGTGAAAATATATTCAATCAACAAGATCTATTTCTAAATATAATTATAATGTACCGACTCATTTTTGAAGGGTAATTACAAATTCACTGACATGACTTTGTAATTACCATATTTGACCACTTGTGGCCCCTGTTGTACCAAATGTACATCTATCCTAAAATAATCAGTAGCTAGAAAAGCACTCTGAGACCTAGGTAGACCCCCCCCCCCAACACACACACACACACACACACACACACACACACACACACACACACCCGCCCCCCCCCCTTACCTGGAAACACCACGAGTTCCTCCTGTGTTACCACGGAGATGGTGAGAGGCCTGGCTGTGACGACAAATTGGTAGAGAGGAGACGTGTGTTCTCCATCTGTCACAGTGAAACTGAAACCGCCAGACTCCTCACCTTAAAGGAGAAAAGAGGTGGGATCATTCAGTTGGATGAGTGGTTTTTCATGCATCATAATGGAATGATACTGTGAAATTTAATGGAAGAATATAGCATCATTTAATGGAAGAATATAGTATCATTTAATGGAAGAATATAGCATCATTTAATGGAAGAATATAGTATCATTTAATGGAAGAATATAGCATCATTTAATGGAAGAATATAGTATCATTTAATGGAAGAATATAGCATCATTTAATGGAAGAATATAGCATCATTTAATGGAAGAATATAGTATCATTTAATGGAAGAATATAGCATCATTTAATGGAAGAATATAGTATCATTTAATGGAAGAATATAGTATCATTTAATGGAAGAATGCTGTGAAATTTAATAGAAAAATATAGAATAATTTAATGGAAGAATACAGGTTAATTTAGTTAAAGAATACAGATAAAAATAATGGAATAATATCAGATAATTTAATGCAAAAAAACATAAAGAACATCAGGTTATTTGCATTGTTATAAAGGAAGTCTAATTTATTTTCCTTTGTATTTAGCATTTTCCCCCCAATGTAAATCATGTATTGTCCTATATTTAATTGACTAATAATGTACATTTTCAGAAAAAAAAAAGCAAAATACAAAGGATAATATTATAATAAATTAAACTTAGACTTCCTTTATTGTGGTAAATAAAGGATGTCTAAGTCTAATTTCTTCAACACATCTTCAAACTACTCACCTTCATGAATGAACATAACTTCTCCTTTATTTATTTGTGCTTGTGTGAAATTCAAGATATATTCATCCGGCGCATCCTTCAACGCCACAAACCCATGGGTTGGCATCTCAACGTTGTAAACCAGTTGCTCTGCAGGAGTATCATCATCCTCGGTTTTCAACATACTAGAGGTGATATCAGCTTCCTCACCAGGGAGAACCTGCCAAATATCAAAGATGGAAGGAAAGAAGAAGAAGAAAAAGAAAAAAAAAGATGAAAAAGACAATCCATATTATTCAGGCTTAGCGCTGTAATTCAATTCAGGGTTCAGCAGGTTATTGGATCAATACAACGTTGACGAAAGAAAAACAAAAAGAACCAAACTCATGAGAATAAACCTAAATAAATAAATAAAGCCAAAAAATAAAAAATCGGCCTCCAAACAACCCCCTCTGTGGTATCAATTCAAAAGGTTAATTATTTCTCCGTGGCGGTCTAGACGCTCCTGTTATCAGAAGACGAAGCACAGCGGCCCGGGTTGAATGACTCTCGCTGGGTGGAGGAGCTTTAATGGACTTCTAATGGTTGGCTGCCTGAACGGAGCATTAATTGAAAGAAATGGGCCAAATCCCCAGAAAGACATTCTTAAATAGCTGGAATCATTTGGGAGAGTGAGCTGAGGGTGCCCTGCAGTAAGAGCTACTTATCAATCTTGTAAACCATTCGCTCCCTGATACCTCGCACCTCTCTACTTCTTTATTCTCTATTCTCAGGATGAAGATGGAGAAGCTTTAATCACTGCAAAAGTTCATTTAGAATTAACTTATATAGGACGGAGCATCGATCTGCAGCATAGACAGTTATTAACCCTTTAGACTTGCTTTATTGTTCATTAAAATAGACATAAAATGGAAATTTGTCTTCGGTAGTGGCATAAAAAAAGACACAAAACAACAGCAACAATCAGCTATTACGGACAATAGTCACAGATAACAATAATCATAGACGGCATAATACTCACTAAATAAAAAAAACAATATAGGACACTCATAGAAGACGTAATAAGACTAGTATTTTGTTTGTGAATTTTTTTTTGTTATGTAGAAAACCAGAGTTCGTGAAGTACTATAAGTACGTAAAATTTATATAACACTTATCATAGAGAAACCTCACAAAGTGGTTTACAGATTCAAATGATGGAAAATAGCTGTACACACACGCACACACACACAAGCACACACACACACACACACACACACACACACACACACACACACACACACACACACACACACACACACACATGCACACACGCACACACACCTGTGGATGTTGCAAAAAATTTGACACAAATACACAAACACACATGTACACTAATACACAGCTACATACTGTAAATACACAACTACACGCTCACACAAAGACACTAACACACAACTAGACATCACAACTACACGTGCACGCGTGCGTGTGCACACACACACACACACACACACACACACACACACACATAAAAAATGCTTTACATATTACAAGAAATACAACACACAAAAGTGCAAAAGCATAAAATATGACATTCTAAAATACCCAATAAAAGTGGTAATAATAATAATAATAATAATAATAATAATAATAATAATAATAATAATAATAATAATAATAATAATAATAATAATAATAATAACAACACTAATAATAATAATAATAATAATAATAATAATAATAATAATAATAATAATAATAATAATAATAATAATAATAATAATAATAACAACACTAATAATAATAATAATAATAATAATAATAATAATAATAATAATAATAATAATAATAATAATAATAATAATAATAATAATAATAATAATAATAATAATATTTTTATATCCAAATGCTCTAAGTAAAACTAAACTGAAAATAAATTAAACAAACCAAAAAACTAATAAAACTAAAATGATAAAGGAAATGGAAGAACACATTAATTCTAAGAAGTAAGCGTGTGTGTGTGTGTGTGTGTGTGTGTGTGTGTGTGTGTGTGTGTTTGTTTTAACTGATAATTCACTTGTTAAAAAACTAATCTCCAATGCCTTTAATGAGCCAAAATCTTAACACACAGAGAAAAACCATGTGAGGTTTTCAGTCTGAATAAAACCAAAAATAAATAAAACACACTAAAAAGATAAAGGAAACAGAAAAAACTAATCAATTGTACAAACTAATCATCTGCGTCCTACCACCACCACTGATAATTCTGTTGTTAAAAAAAACCTTTAATGAGCCAGAATGTGGTCTGACAGTAACACATTTATCTCTGGCTCAAAATATAAGACTGATTTACTGACCATCAGACACACGCTGCCATCTGAGGAGATAAGCTCCTGCAAAACTAAAAATAAAACATCACCAATTTATCTGTGTTACACTTTCATGTACATTTCAGTCTCTTTATCAGCTCAAACTAACGCCACTGGTATATGTTCCAATTATCTCCAACAGTTCTACAGTTCCAGTCCCTTCTCGACTCCTTTAATACATCAGTTGTGATCTGAAGTGTATAATGTATTTGTCTTATAATAGTCCACTGCTCATAACATCCCACTCCATCCACACACTATCGTCGCCACACATTCACAGTTCAAAGCTATATGGGACGACCATGGCTCAAGTTGGGAGAGCGGGTCGTCCATTGACCGATTCTCGCTCTGTCCTAGTCAGTCCGTTGTGTCCTTGGGCAAGACACTTTACCCTCCTTGGTCCTCCAGTGGTGTATGAAAGCGTATGAAGGTTTGGTGGTGGTCAGAGGGGCCGTAGGTGCGAAATGTCAGTCTACCCCAGGGCAACTGTGACTACATATGTAGTTTACCACCACCAGAGGGAGCATGCGAGAGTGAATGAATAATTGAACACTAATGTGAAGCGCTTTGGGTGCCTTGAAAAGCACTATAGAAATTTAATCTATTATTATTATTATTATTATTATTATTATTATTATTATTATTATAAGCCGTCATTACACACTTGATGCTTTTTCGCTGGTGATTTCACAATTGTTCCACTAAAGTGATGACTTTCACAACTGATGATGAGTTGACATATACGTAGACTAATAGATGAAGTGACATCAGTAGTGTTGGTCATGAAGGGACACATGCACCTGCTATGCATTTTATATCAGTGGTTTTTGGAGCAGTGGTTATAGTGGTTAACAAGGGCCCAGTTTACATAAGAGTCTGTCTGTCTGTCTGTCTGTCTGTATGTTAGCAAGATAACTCAAAAAGTTATGGACAAATTATGACATTTTCAGGGTAGGTTGGTAATGGGGAGATGTGGAAATGATTAGATTTTGGTGGTGATCCAGAGGGATTTATAGATGGAGTTTGATTCAATTTTCAGGATGTGTTTGGAGTGTCACAAGGGACTATATGGTTACATTTTGGTGGTGATCCGGAACAGATCCTGGATTCTGGATCACTTTGAAATGTATTCTCCATGTGAAATTTCAAAGTGATCCAGAATCCAGGATCTCTTCTGAATCACTACTAAAATGTCATCAAAATCTGTCCATACATTTTTTGAATTATCAGACAGACAGACAGACAGACAGACAGACAGACAGACAGACAGACAGACAGACCTCTCTTCATTTGAAGGGGGGAGGTCTGCCTTGGCGGAGGTTTGCGTTCTTAGAGTGCTTTTCTACTTCCTGTTTGATTCCGAATAAAGGTTAATTCCACTTTAGGATTACTATGTAAACACCTAATTCCAGTTGAAAATGATAATTCCGAATTAAACTTAAATCACTGGTTTATTCTGATCTTAATTCTAAATGTATCTGTCGTGTAAACAGTTAATTCTGCTTTAACATTATTCCTGTCGTTCTGCATATGCTCCTGGTCTGGTTGTGATGACGCACATATTCTACGCTGCTGATATTTGTGTGTTTATTCCAATGGTTGATGTGTTCGAGCTGCTGATGCGTAATTATCACAGAAATAAATGCAAAAATCACATGTACGTAGTATCTTCCCTTCCATGTTGATAGTTGAAAGGAACACAAAACAGGAAGTGGATGCGTTCATTTGTCCAATCAAGTGGCCATTCTGTCCAATCAGAACCCTCTGTACCTTGTGAAGGAAATTTGACTTTGACTGGGTCATTACATGTCACTGATAATATAAACATTACATTCATTCATGACTGGAGGAGTTCTCACTATCTCCAAGAACATGTTTTAGTCTGAGAAAGAGTGTTATTCTTTTCTCCCTCTCCACCCGGGAATGTTTAGCGAGTATAAATAAATCTGTATTTTAGACTGGACAGCAGAACATGTGACGACAGCTCGTTCTGTTCCAAAGTAATTTCTTCATCTTTTCAATAAATAATTGGATCTAATTTGAACAGTTTTCTCTCCTTCTGTGACACAAAACTTCCACAACAACCTACAGCTCTTAAAGCTCAATTAACTAAAGCAGAATACACCTGTTTCCTATGTAAACCTTTATTTGGAATTAACATGTTCACGGAAACACAAAAGAAATAGCTTATTTCTGTCTTATTTTATTCCAAATAAATAATTCAGAATTAAAAAAGTTCAAAGTTTGCTTTATTTGTCAGTTCTGCTACATGTGTACCCATACAGAGACCTGAAATGGCATGTTTCTTTTTCCAAAGGAAAAACAACCAAAACAATATATACATATTTAAATAGATGACAAATATATAAGCTAAAAACTAAAACTTATATACAATCTAAAAAATAAAGAAGAGAGAAGAAATCGACATACTGTAAGGCACATATGAGATATGGGTAACACTTTATAATACCTACACACAATTGACTATGTATTAACCATTTATTACCCATTTATAAATGGGTTGTTCATTATGTATTAACCATTTGTTACCTATTTGTTAATGTCTTGTAAAGGTTCATACTAGTGTAACTGTAAAATGTGATTATTTTTAACCAACAGGTGCAGTGTTTGTGTATCTGCTTTACAGGTAAACAAAGAAACAGTTGTAAACACTGCACCTGTTGGTTAACAAATTGGTAACAAATGGTTAATACACAATGAACAATCCATTTATAAATAGGTAATAAATGGTTAATACATAGTCAATTGTGTGTAGGTATTATAAAGTGTTATGTTATTTGAAACTGGAATAGTACAGTATAAAGACAAGAAGAACAGAGTACAAATGTTGCAAATTCACAGTACAGTTCAAAAGCTTATGTGCTGTAAAGTGACTTAGTGAGTCCGGTTCAAATTTATTTTAGTCCTGAAAACAAGTAAACATAACAATTGTATGGAGCCCCAAAAGGACCAAGAAAAAAATATATTTTTGGGGGGGTGTCAAGAAACTGCAGTCACCGCATCCTAACTATAGACCTACACAGATTAACATCACAGTTAATGTTGTCAATGTGTCGACCATCCCAAACAATTAGACAATATAATAGACACCACTATATTAATCATTAGATAATATTTGCTGTATTATTACTATGCAGGCTCATATTCCAGTGCTAACATTATGGGATCAGCAGACACTTGACTTTCACTGCCTCATTGAGAATAAGTAAGAGAGATCTTGAACATGATTTATAACCCCTTTGTGTTATTTATGCTAATAATTTCTTTTTTATTATTATTATTATTAATTAGGCTTTTAATCATATTGGAGGGGAGCATGAATAAGCCCTTAGCCTTTTGTTCCCCCTCTAGCACATTCTTTCTGTGTAAGTTATTTATTTGATATTCTGTTCATTCGTATTATTATATTTTACCTTCCGTATTTTCATGTGCAACTAAAAATAAAGAAATAAAGAACCATATATAGTGATATAGTGTACATAATTCTCCTGAGGTACTGATGCAAATCTGGAGTTGGTCCCTGAGGTCCTTCAACTGCCTTTTGCTGCTCCTAACGTGCTTAAGTGCTAATGCTAACACTAATGTTGGGTACTGTGGGTATGAACATGAGTAAAATGCAGAAACTAAAATCTCCTTTACGGTTAATCAGCTTTAACCTTAACTCATAACGACCCAGTGTTACTTTTGGGGCAGTTCTCAAGTGAATTTT
This sequence comes from Siphamia tubifer, assembly GCA_020466265.1. Classification (NCBI taxonomy): domain Eukaryota; kingdom Metazoa; phylum Chordata; class Actinopteri; order Kurtiformes; family Apogonidae; genus Siphamia; species Siphamia tubifer. The sequence continues at coordinate 32,806,624 of CM035788.1, read as the reverse complement.
TCTCTCTATTTTACCATTCTCAATGTATTTAACATCATTTATTATTATATTATCCTCTGTGTTTTGCATTTTTTAAATTGTAAATCAGGTATTTTCCCTTATACTTTACCCATAAAGACCCGGCACTACTTTTGTGGCAGTCCCCAAATTATATCTTCTCTATTTTTATGTTTTCTTCAGTGATTTATTATCATTTATTCTAATATTATGCTCAGTATATTATATTCTTAAGTAAAAAAAAAACATGTATTTTCCCCACATTGAATTTACTGATCATGATTGATGATGATAAAAGTTGAAATTAAAGTTGAAGGTCATAATATTAAAACAGAGATAATGGAGGGAAAACAGATTTTTCTGGTTAAATTTAGTTGTTTCCATGGTAACTATGGAGCCTGTGAACATCCAACTGGGTCATATCTGATGACCATGAAAATATGACAATAGTATTTTACACCAGTTATATATAATGGATCAACTGGTATTTACATTTTTATATCACTAAATTATTTTGGTGACTGGTGTATGTTTGGTTCTTTATGGGTTAATGTACTCAGCATATAGATGTGTATGAAAACTCAAATAAATTCAAAGGTTATTATTTTACAAGAGAGAAAACTGAAGAAAAAGTGACTTTTTCAGCACAAATATCAATGACTGAACATAAAAACAAGCATCTACAACTTTTCTTTGTCAACCTTCATGGGTTTTACTGGTGAATTATTTAACTACGGAGCCTCTGAACGTCCAAATGGTTCATATCTGATGACCATGAAAAGACGACAAACTGCATTTTACACCAATTATTTGCATGCATTAATAAGATTAGTGTATCAACATGAATTAAACATTTTAGATCAGTAGATATGTTTGTTCATCAGTTTCATTCATCTGTTTGGCTCTTTATGGGTTAAAGTTAAATATTTAACTCCTGAATTCCACAGTAAAAAATAAAATAAGATAAAATAAGCAACAAAAATGAACAAAAACTGCCGAAGTGGTCAGTAAAATGAACAAAAATTGATATTAAACTAACAAAATAATATGTAACATGAACAAAGTAAGATGGTAACAGAACACAATTGAAGAAAAGTACAATAAAATTTAAAAAAAAACTTAGAAAGAACAAACAAAAATAAGCAATAACATCAACATCAACTAATAAATATTCACAAAGTAACAAATAACATGGAAAAATGCAACCCCCCCCCCCAAAAAAAAATAAACAAAACAAAATGAAGTTTTAAAAAAGGGAATAAATGAATAGTGTTGTAATTTGGTTCCAGTAGTTTTAGTTTTTCGGCTTTTTCTTTTTCTAAATCAGTTACTTTTTGACACCTGTACATTAGTTCCATCAACAAAAAAAAAAACCCTTTAATTTTTCTGTATTTTTAACTTTAAACCATCCATTCAGAACACGCTAACGCATCAGGAGTTAAAGGGTTAATGATTAATGTGTGTATCCTAATATAAAGCACTACATAAACATTTAAGTTTTTAAGAATCCTCCAAAAAAAACCCAAACAAACAAAAAAAAAAACCCAAAATGCTAACATAAGAGCTTATAATGAGAAGTATTTTATCTGCTGTGTTGTTAAACTTTGCAAACATCCTGTATTTTTTTTTTTTGGCCTTGAGGAACCTTTATCTCCCCAGGGCAGTTTACCCCCCAGGTTTGCCTATAACACAGTCTGATTGGTGGTCTAGGGGCATGCCCCCGGTGGAGGAGTGGAAACTGAACCCAAACATTTCAAACCAAATCTGGACTCTGTTAAGGAGGGTGGAAGTGGGTCTGTTTGCCTTAAGGCACAACTCCCACTTTTGCTCATGAACCATGGTAGAGACAGCTGCTGTGCTCTGCTTCCCCTCTGTTTCATCCCTTTCCTTATAGAGACTCAGACATGAGATGCTTATAGTCCTTCTACTGGGCCAACACATGCCCCGCACAGATCACTCAGCCCATAATAGAACCTCCCACCTGCGCTACTTAGAAGAAAAAAAAACAAAACTCCAAAATCAGTGACAAAAGTGAGATAAAAGCAGTAGGTTTTAAAGCCATGGACTTCCTGCTCTTCTCATTAAGACACATTATGAGCAGAGAAAGACCTGTGTTTGTTTCTTTTGAACATATAAGCATCTGGATAAATAAAATGTAATTACTAGCATGAGGTGCTAATGTTATTATTATTTATTTATTTATTTATGTAATTTTTCCTACATTTCTTAATAAAGTCAATTGAATGCTGTTCTTGAAGCATTTTAATAACATGCAATTGGTGTTTGCTTCTATTATAAATAAAAATATTAAGATGAAAACTTGGATATTGGAGGCAGATCCTGTTAAATGATGCAATAGATAAAACATTTGTGGATATTTATCGATGTTTTGATGTGTTTTGGGTGACGTATGGACTACATTTTGACAATTTTTTGGTTGGATTTTTTTTTTTTTTTTTTTTTTTTTGTTGAACTATGACTGTGTTTGTTAGAATATGGTTCCTCTGTGGATAATTATGAGACATAAAGTTTCAGATCAGCTGTTTGACATTTGTATTTTGAACAAATGAGTGATGGTACCTGCTGTGGATATTTTATCAGGAAGTGGTTTATATCTTAGGGACATGTGTGTGAGTCATTTGGAACAAGTTTGGGTGGTTTGATTAATATTTTAGAGCGGCTACTTCTGGTCTATATTATTTATTATTACTTAGTTTTATTTATTGGTTTGTTTGGTGTGTATGTCATCTATGTTTTGTTTGATTACTTGTGTTCACTTTGTGTCATTGTTTACTTTATTATGTCTAATTTTTTTCTGTCTGTCTGTATTTATTTTGTTAACTTTAACTCAGTATGTGAATATAGGTGTGTATGTGAAGATGATAAGTGAGGTGAATTGATCCTAGAGGCTTAACTTTTTATATTATGTTGACAGGAAGCTGAACCATAGAAGAAGGGGTGGGATTAAATACATTTGACTTCTTCCCGCTCATTTTCAATAATGCAAATTAAGTCATATTTTGTGTTTGTTTCAATTGTGAGGACTTGGTAGGATTGTTATGTTTTGTTACATATTCGAAATAAACTAGACTAGTGACTTTTTTTTTTCTACGTAGAATGCAGTATTTCAAGAATAATATCATGAAAAGTCTAAAGTCACTCATTTGTGATCACCTCAATGAACATAACAGTGCTAAATATTTGAATTAAAAAACAAGTGAAAAAAGTGTTGGTTCTCTGATGTTTTCAGTGCATGTGATACTATGTGATTATATATTGGTTTATCAATACATGTATAAAAATGCAGGCACTGTAAAGTGAAGGTATTGTAATATTCAGACAGTTTTTTGAAGTAGATATTTGAGTAAAAAAACATTTTTTTCATTAATTCTAATACATGTATCATGGAAACTACAATCCATCAACATTTTGGATTTAATTTGATTTTCAGTCATGGTACAATTTCACTATTTATACATTCTGGTGGCTTTTCACTTGTGTAATGATACCATCATTATTGCGATTTAATCAAAATTCTTCAAAATATTAAATTAGTACAATTCTAACATAATTAGTTTTCATCCATAAGTATTTGGGATATGCTCCAGCAACCCCCTCAACTTTAGTGAAGATAATTAAGATGAAGATAAATAAAAATAATTATGCTACATCTATCTGAAATAGTGAAACTGAAGCCATAGTTGAGTCTTCAGCATCACTCCAGTACTTTTTCCTCTTCACGTCAGTTCATGCTCTCAAACACTAGATGGCGACATTAGTCCATGCTAGTCTCCAGGAAGCATCCAGACAATCTAGGGCAGGTACTTTGAAAATGGCTTTGCAAATTGAAGGTTTATATAACAATCAATGCATTTAGCACCTAAAAGGATGGGCTGGAGATTCAATTTGATCGGACACAATGGCTGATATTTCATTTGGAGCCAGTAATGAAGGAGCTGCCATAGGCAAATGACTTAGTTAGCTGATGACTCAACAGGATACCACTGTCTCTTAAATGTTTGAAACTCAGAGGGGCGCCAGACTTCTGAAGCTCTACTGCGAAACTGACACGCCATATAAACTCCTGACTTAGGTACGCTGGTGTGTTCCTCTAACTTTATATGGAAAAGAAGATATATTAAACAATTTTAAATAAACAAAGATGGGAAGAGGTAGAACAACATATGCTTTCCATTTTGATTTCAGTGATGGTATTTCTGTCAGATTAATGATGCTAATATCCTCACCTGCTTTGTGTTTTGATGAAGCCAAATTGGTGTCTGTCTTCACTGGCGAAATGGTAGCAGAATTAATGTAGCAGTCAAAGCAGTAGTGTTTAGATAGTTATATAACTCTGGAGGGGTATAACCCGAAGGAGGCAGAAAGACTGGTAGGTAGGTAGGGAGAGGGAGAGGGAGAGAGAGAGAGAGAGAGAGAGAGAGAGAGAGAGAGAGAGAGAGATAGATAGATAGATAGAGAGACAGACACAGTCAGGGAGATAGAGAGACAGATAGACAGAGACAGACAGACAGATAGACAGAGACAGACAGACAGATAGACAGAGACAGACAGCGAGAGAGACAGAGAGACAGAGAGACAGAGAGACAGACAGACAGACAGACAGACAGACAGATAGATAGATAGATAGATAGATAGATAGATAGATAGATAGATAGATAGATAGATAGATAGATAGATAGATAGATAGATAGATAGATAGATAGATAGATAGATAGATAGATAGATAGATAAAACAGGGCTAAAACTGTCTAAAAATCAGAGTGACTCAGGAACAAATATTTCTGCAAAGCAAAGTTGAACCAGGCAAAGGCACAGAGTAAACACTAATAGAGACCAGCTGTATCCTATAGACTGGGCCAAACAGGATCAATGCTGAGCTTGAGCAGAGCCTGATCATGACCATGTTAGTCCCCATGTCTGATCATCTGCTGCACAGGTCACTACACACGCACGCACACACACACACACGCACACACACGCACACACACGCACACACTTCCTGCTTTAAATCAATCCTAGTCCTGGCTGTATGGGGAGACATCCACATATTATTATGTTACATTCTGCAGCCACAGCAGAAGAGGTGCAGGGATTGGATGCCGCCCTCACGCTGCCAGAAAGCCGCGGTCTTGTCGACCATCTTGGTTTTCCAAAAATACGGGTTGCCAGGGAGACGCGGAGCCGCAGGCAGAGCAGGGAGGGCTGAATGACACAGTTGGTTTCCAGTTCTCTGAGCTGATTACTGCTGGCTTTTTCCAACTGCCTGCCTACTCTTACAGCAGAATATACTCCATTGATCCCTTAAAACTTTTCCTTTATGTGAAAGACGCAGTTTGAGAGCATGACATAATCTGAGCCAATGTTATTGAACAAACACTTTTCTTTTGTTACAATGAAGAGCAAATGTGTTGCCAGGAAATGAGGTAGAAAATTGGTTTAAAAGGGATCTACTTTCAACGCTGGAAAAAAATGTTTGTTATAATTAATCACCAAAAGCAAACCTTTTGATATCATCATCCAAACAAATAATGCTGTGATTTCTCTGGCAACTGGATGATGACACAGAATCTAAAGTGAGTTCACATGACGTTATAAAACACTAACAGGTAATTATTTATAATTAGGTGCTAAGACTGAATTCAAGGACGCATCAAGTGTGTTCCTGCATGTCTTGATGGTGCACAGAAAATAGTAGGTCCATCATATGAAACTGTGGACCATGTTTAGAACTGGATATATTAGTGTAAATGTTATTAAATGAACCTGCATACTCTGTATTTACAGATATTGTATAATGTAAGTGTGGTTGAATAGATCCTGTAGGGCAAAATAAAAAACCCGGGGGCCACATGTGGTCCGATAGCTGGCCCTAACTGGCCCACATGAGGTTAGTGGCAAATTAAAAGTCAATGCAAATATATAACATACAGCTTTTATTTTTGAAGAATCCACTCAATGAAGGTTTTTTTTCACCCTCAGTATAATTGGTTTGTTGCTCAGTTTCAGCCCATTCATGTCAGCTAACAGCAAAAAAATAAAAGAAAAAATTATTAAGAATGCAGAGATTTTAACAAAACACAGACTTCTAAGTATTTCTTTATTGAAGTCAGAAAAGGAACTGGGATACCCAAACAAATCTGCAGTTAGGTTTTTTTTTAATGTAAAGTTAATATAGAGCTGGTTTTATACATTTTCACAAATGTTTTTGTGAATATTCTTTAAATAGTTGTATTCTGGGCTCTACATTTTCATTGTATTGTTTCATTTACAGTTTTTTTTTTTTTTTAACAGATATTGAACAGAGCTATGGGTGAATTAATCCGGAAAATTAATTGCCCACCCATGCTGTAGGGTATACACATCCTGTACAGGTGGAACTAAATCCACTGTTACTCAAATGAAACACTGCTGTCTTTCTGTTATGGAAGTTTTATGATTCGCTTCCCACATTTTGGGTTAGACAAGCAAAGGAAATGCTATATGACTTTGTTTTTTTTTTTTTTATTATTCTTTATGAAACAAATATGCTGTAGAGGCCATGGCTGTACGCACCGTGTTTCATGGTCTTCTGAGAGGTCAGTGATGTTCAGTGTTTGAATAACATTTCTTTGCATTTATTCTACTCACTGCAAGATGTGAATCTGAGCTTTAGTTCATACAGGATTCATGAAAGTGGACTGCAACTGTGGCTGAGACTGTTTGGGATCTGAGGAAATTCAGCATCTACTGAGTTCACGCAGAGTTGAGGGATCAGTTGTTCTTAAATCTACGACTATACTTTGTATATTGGATATAATCACTGTTCGGTGAAAAATGGTTGTTTTTTTAAGAAACTGAACAAATTATTTATATTCTAAGTAAATGAATGTAGGTAAGAGTAATGATAGACTGATTTAGTGGCTGATATTTGCATGTTTTTCCACGTATCTTAGCCTGTTGCATTGGCCGATATGCTCTATTTTACCTGCAATGATTTATTGACAGTTCATGACACCTCTGTATTCTTGGAGATACTGTGACCTGTTCTACATCACCTTGATGTTTATTTAGGAAAGAACTAACATGAAGAATTAAGTGACTGAACATTTTGTTTTGTTTTTAACCGAAATTTTTATTATGTGAAATGTTAATGTGGTGTTTCCATTCTACATCTTGTGTGTACTGTATACATTCTGACCTGCTGTTGACTGAACCTTTCTAACAAATGGACTAGAACAGAAAAAAACAGTGTGGATAGAGAGTTAGGGTTCAAACATAGTCGACGGACTGTTACACATACGCACATACATCAGCCGATATTATGCGGCGATATGTAGGAAAACACGTCCTTTATAACTTTTGATGCGCAACGCGCCGATTCGCACAATACCTTGCGTTGTCGGTGGGGGCGATACTGCAAATATTGTACATTCTTTCATGTATTTGTATTCATAGAGGAAGTATTACAAAAATGTCTGGACAAGAAGATAAGCTGTGTGAAGTGATTAGTTAATATCATCATTTGTATGACTGTCCGTCGCAGTTGTACAGTAATAAAATAACACCAGAGAAAAAATAAATAAATACATACAAAAAAATACAAAAAATACAAAAATAATAATAATAATAATAATGATAATAATACAAAAATAACACCAGAGAAACAAACTATCCATCCAGGTCATCCAGGACGAACATACCACCGTGTTTTTTTTTTTGTTTTTTTTTTTCTGTCATTGATGTAAATATATCAATAGAATGCACTCCTCTTCAGTTGTAATTTTGTCTTATGTCTCTGGCAATGACAACATGCAAAAGCCATAGCTGATTTTGCTGCCACCTACTGCCTGAGTGGTGAATTGCAGTCAACGCACAGCCCTCCAGACTTACATCCACGTGTACAACTATGAAAAAGGGGGCAGGTCACTCACGTCATTTTAGCCTCGTTCGTGTTGCGTATGCGTAGCAATGCGTCGACTACGTTCGAGCCTTCAGTTACTATTATTGACAGATATGAAACCTGGCATGGGCTTCAAAATGGTGTCATGACCTTTGACTTTGAGTGACCTTGAAAGGTCAAATCCATAAGAGCTAAAATGTTCAAGAGAGGCACTTTTTGTTGTCCCTTGCACCACTACGTTATATAATATTCTTTTAGGAACCAAATACGGTAACTTCAGTCTATATCACATTTCACCAAAGTATTGTTATTTCCTCCAAAACCACATTAAAGCTGAAAATTGTAATTATAGAGTATTTCTATGTAAGGTTTAATATAGCATAATTGAACCTTTACATCATAACAGAGTTCTATTGCGTTCAGACCAATGAAAGCACGTCATATTATTAGAAAATCAATGTAAATTTAAGACCAAGGCACAGATTAGTTTTCATAAACTCTTTTCAATACATCAGTGTCTCATCAGCTGTTACACAATGATTCATACATGGAGTCCTTTATAATTTGTCATTGTGTTTGGAGTATTGGGGAAATGCCTACAGCCTGTCTATAAATCATATAAGTTTTAGGTTTGCAGCACTAGTTTTCTGTTTCTGCACATCACAGCATGTCTACAAAAGTATCACCAAGAAATGAAAACCTGTAGGAAAGCACATTATTTTCTTATTTATTTATTTATTTTTTATTGAATTACTTAAAGATAAAAGTTTGTGTCATCCTCCCTCGCATAGAATGATGGCTGTCGGTATCTTGAATTATGTGGATATTATATATATATATATATATATATATATATATATATATATATATATATATATATATATATATGTTGCTACAACAAAAGGGATCCTCCTCGATCCCAAATGTTCAAAGCAGCATCATTCGCAAGGTGTTTACAGTCAAATGTGTTCGAAAAAAAAAAAAAAAAAAGTAACACGAAAAGTACCTTTAAAGAGCAAAACATTACCTCTATTCCTGTGTTTCGTGTCAGGTTTGGCGGCTCATCGTTGACTGCTATGACAGTCACTGAGATGGTGACAGGGAGGCTCCGCCGCTCAATCTCATAAGCTGAGGCAGAGAGTGTAAAACTGTCCTTTGTGGTCTCGGTGCTGTCATGCATGTAGTAGATATGTCCAAGTTTCACCTGGAGGAGACAAAAACAACTCAGTTGTCACTCAATTCTGAATCACACCTAACTGGTAAGAGACATCAGAAAATGCAGAGAAGCTGGGTGCACTTAAATAGTGGAATAAAATGTTTGCAGTCTGTCTCTGTGCACAGATAAGCTAATAACACTGTGAAAGAGCCGTCAAATCCTGGTTAACCTGAGTAAACTCCACTATATAAACAAGGAGCTGACATTTTTAGATTGAAAATGTGCACATCTTGGTCACTGCGGCTTAATGTCGCCCAACATTGCTTGGTAGAGAGATTGTAATCAGTGTGTGTGTGTGTGTGTGTGTGTGTGTGTGTGTGTCCGCAGAAACATATCATGCTATAACTCAATGAATACTTGAGATATCACCATGGAATTACAAGGGCATATACATATAGCTAATGTGAATCAGATGCAATGATCCATTTGAGTAAAGGTCAAAGGTCAAGGTCACAATTAACTAAAAGGTTAATATCACATTATCGGTTTTAACTCAAGAATGGAGGGTCACAGAACTTTTAGATTGGTACCAAATGATGCAGATTGAAGATTTATACAATTCTCATGATTGGTGTTATCACATATGACCTGTAATTTTTGAGATATCTGGAGGTCAAAGGTGACATGTTGCAAAATTAACTTCTGTAACACTGTTTGTGTGTGTCAAACATAGACATATCACGCTATAACTTATTCAATACTGAATATATTATAATATTAAATGCACTGACACATATAAGGAAATTATCAATATTGCAAAAGGTCAAAGGTCAAGGTCGCATTTAGCTAAGAGATCAAAGTCACATTATTGGCTCTAATTCAAGAACGGGTTGTCATAGAAACTTGAGATTGGCACAAACTAGGGGCAAGATTAGGCATTCTCTGAATACTTGTATAGATATTTATTTTTTGCATTTTTAAATATGTCTGTTGAGAGTTTCCCAGTTTACAGAATGCAGCATTTAACTATTGGAGTTCCCCTGTATTCACATCATGTTTATACTCTTTACCTCCAGATTAACTGTGTTTATTAACACAGACATAAACATATGTATATAAGAGGCTGTAAGAGGAGGGGGAATGCATTTGTAGTGGGCTGCATGTACTGTTCCTTGTATTTGCAAGATTTATCTTGTAGACAAAAGCTATAATCAGCACTTAAAAGTCTAGCAATACAAAGATGAGGAGAATCTCTCTTGTGAGACGAAAACCTTGAGGGAAACCAGATGCACAAAGGAATCAGTCATCCAGTGTCAAGTGAGCTAGATAGAAAACAGCACCTGCAGCCAGTCCAAGCCAACACTGTTGACTTTCTGCATACAGAAAAGGAAATTTCAGCACCCAGCATTGGGCGTTTTTTTTTTTTTTTTTTGTCCTCCAGTTTTGTATTCCTATCTAGATAAAATAATCTGCTGAGCTAACATTTTCCCTTTCCTTATGCATTTTGACAAATTTACAGCGGTTCTTTTCTCCCATGTACAACACAGATAAAGCTTTGTTCACACAAAACCCACTTTTTGCTATGATGAGAAGACCTGCTTCAGAGTACAGGAAGTGCCAAATGGATCCCATATGACTGGCATCCTTCTGGAATAACAACCCCCATCATTACTGATCAGGGGAAAGTCAACGAGACAATCAGTCTGCTCGCCTTGACAATAAACAGAGGCTGGTTGTTAGACAAGTGGCCATCAGTTTTACTCCCAGACTAATGTGTGTGTCACTACTAGAATACAAGCTGCATAATTTGTTACTTTAATACAGGATAGATCCATAATCATTGATTCATGAGTCATTACTACATGTTGGAAAGTGACTAATAAAAAGCTCAAAAACCATCTCACTTTCTTCTAAAATATTTGTTCTCTGTGAAGAAAAACAGACATTTAATAGGTTTCCACAGATGGAAGACCTAATGGAGACCTGATGCAGAGCCGAATCTGATTAAAGCCAGTCTTTATTGGAACAAAGAGCTACAGATATTCTATATTTCCCCTAACTTGGATCCCACGCTGCATGGCATGTGTTTCTTGGAGTTGACACGACTTTATTGTTCAAAAAGTGAGTAAATCATACTCTGCGCTGTGGTTAGGAAAAGGCCATACACTGACACTGATTCGATGCTTACATGACACATCTGGAACACAAGCGCATAAAGTTCTTATACATTTTTGCGGTTGATGATTTTGGCGTGAACTGCTCTCAAATGTTCTCACTACACCCCTTTTTTACGTGTTACTGTTCGTGACCTTGGTGGAAATCCAACAAATATGACCCTACGCATCACTAACTCCACTGTCCATTCATATAAACAGGATGCCTGAAGAAAAGCACTGAAGTTATGGAGGAAAAAAAACAAAACAAAAAACAAAACAAAACAATACAGAAAAGTGCGCACACATACGACTTTAATTTGACAACAATTATGGTGCGGTTTAAATGCTCTGCTGACTGAAGCATGGATGTTTATCCTTCAATATGGTAGTCATTTTGGAGAAGTGACTTTGTTGTATTTTCCAACAGGAAAACAAAGCAGAAAAGCAGACATATTGTGGATATAAAAATGTCTCGGAAGTCAAAGCTACGCCTTTTGTCTACTCACTACAAATGTAATCGTTGCTCTGAACTAAACCCGTCGGAGTTTCACACAAGGGATGTCTGAGAGACACTGGAGTGGGTCTGGCAGTAGCAAAGCGCGAGAGGTTTGTGTGCACTCCCACATTATTATAGGAATATACTGGGCCAGTTTATTTTGGCTTCAGGCAGTCCAAAAGGCATCGTCAATTTTTCCACAATGCTTCAGCAAAGAGAGAGGAGCAGAGGCAGACCTGAGCTAGATGTAGAAGCTTTAAGATATGTGTCTAACTATCTACAGTAAACTATGTGGTCCATTCAGAATGCATGAGGTTTTTCCACCAGTAACAACTCATGCATTTTTAATATTTTCCTAAAGCTGTGGCCTCTGAACCTCACGAAGAGGGACCAGATATCTGCAGCAGCAACCCAGAATTTTTCTCCTTTTCTGTTCTATCTGGTAAAACATACATAAAATATATATATATATAAAAAAAAAAGAAATAGAAATGAATAGTAATTAGGGAGAGTTCCATAGTGGCACCATGGTATGGAAATCCTCTTGAACAACCACTACAATCTGGTCGAAAGAGGAAGATGTCATACTCCCTGGAGTTATTAAGATGGCATTAAAAAAAAAAAAAAGGATTATTAGGGTTTTTGGGGGGTCCTTAGGGAAGCTTTTGGTCCTTGATAAAATTCAAATGGAACTGAAATGCAAAAATCATATTCAGCCGCTGGCATTTATTTGCCTTAGAAAATTAAAGAATAAACAAACGTCATAATCCTCACAGTATTATATTGAAGATCACATGTTTAGGTGGATTTGGCTTTACATGCTGTGCACACATGGAAACCTTCTGAAAACCACCATTTGGTAAATAAATAGGTGGAAGCTTTATTTTACAGCTCATGTTTATGTCAGTGAATGGAACACATGACTCTTGGGGATTTTAGGATGATACTTCTGCAGGTATGTCTCTTTGAAATGCCAGGATCATCAAGAAAAAAAAAAGGAAAATATTAAAATTTGAGAAAAGGAGAGAAAATGTAATGCATGAACTGGAAATAATGTAAGAATAATTCATGTGAAGATGAGCTTATTCAGCAGTAATAAAAAGTCAGTGTCCTGCTAACTAGTTGTTTATCTGTAGAAGAGAGGTGTCAAAGGCCACATACAGCTAAATTTGACTGAAGTGAAGCCAATAATAATAACATAAAAACACATAAATATTGTCAACTCCAAAAATGTCTTTATATTTTAGAGTGAAAAAAAGGAAAATTAAATAATGAAAATATTTACCTTGTCAAACAACGTGAATAAAATGAAAAAAAAAGAAAGAATAAGTGGAATTTTAACAATATTATGCATCTGTTTATAACTTCCACACGTTCATTATAAATTGTAGATTATAGTGGATCTACAAATATACTAAATATGTAATATCAGGCAAATTAGTCTTAAAATGGCACTAACTTATCTTTAAACACTTCAGGTTTTTCATATTTGTTCAAGATTATTCAAATATTTTGTGAAATTATACTTTGTTTTAGTGTAAATATGTGAAAATATTTACATTTACCAAAAAAAAAAAAATCTGTTTATCTGTGTTCAAGATAACTCGAAAACTTATGGACAGATTTTGATGACATTTTCAGGATATGTTGGAAATGTGAACAGGAAGAACTGATTTCATTTTGGGGGTGATCGGGGTGGGGGGTGGGGGTCCTACCTTGGTGGAGGTCTACGCTCTCAGAGCGCTTTTCTAGTTGTAGATTATTATTATATTATTTTACTGGTCTCATGCACTTTAGATTGAATTGGTCTTAATATGGAATCTGAACTAAAGTGATTATTAATTAATATCTTAATATCTATTTTTGCATTTCACAAAGTCATCCCAAGAACCCTTTGGTGGCCCCGGGCCTTATGTTTGACAACTGTGCCATAGAAGAATGATGTCTGACTTTATGTGAGTTTTATGATTGATATCAAACCAAGATGAAATAAGAATTCACATCAAAAGGGAGAAAAAGGCTGCGAAATTTGATCAATTGTCTATATGCTTCTTATTATATTTTTGTTTACATAAGACAAAGGATTTTTACTTAACTAATTACTGCTATCCCTAAAGTTGGATTCAAAGTTTTTACCTCATTTTATGAAATGGTTGTGACAATGTGATTTATTTTTGATAAAGTGTTTTATACAGAGTGTTTGTTCTTTGTCTAAATTTTTCTTTTCTTTTTCTGAACTGCTTTTATTTCCCCAGACCTTGACTTTATTTAGTTTTATACTTTTGTGGTTCTAATTGTACCTGTCGTGTGTCGAAGAAAAGTTAATTTTAATAAATGTATGAATTAAAGAATGTATAATCCGCAGTAAATGATGTTTTCAAAACATACAAATCACAAAAGTGTAAGAAGCTTGACTAGAATTATTCTACTACTTATCAGTTAGTGAAATCAAATAAAAAAAATTTTAAGATGCTTTCCTCATGTATTTCTTATCTTACAAGATTATGGGCCTTTGAGCAAACATGTTTCCGCACTTTATTACTTCTCCAAGAAATAGCAGAATTATATTTTTGCCAACGTTTGCCTGTTTGTTTGTTAGCAAGATAACTCAAAAAGTTGTGGACACATTTGGCTGAAGATTTCAGAAAATGTTGATACTGGTACAAGGGATAAAATTTTGTTGGCAATCTGTGGCGGTATGTGTGTAGGGGGAGGGGCACGTGTAAATGGTCTGCACTTATATAGTTCTTTTCCACCTTCATGATGCTCAAAGCGCTTTACATTAGCCTCACATTCACCCATTCACACACACACCAGTAAGTTTCTAAGGTTCCGTCAGTCCTACTGGGACACTAAAGGGTTCAGTGTCTTGCCCAAGGACACTTAGACATGTGGACCCTTCAGTCATTGGACGACCTGCTCAATGGTGGTGGTGGGTGGGTGGGGGGTTGCTAATCTGCCTAGGCAAACTAGTCTGCTCATCCTTTTCTAGTTACATACAAGCCTTTGTCAAGGTCTGGAAAGCTGTCTTTCAAAATGTCATACTTTTTGTGTTTACATTTTCAAGACCTGCACAAGCACCCTGATGCATTTATTTGCTTCTGGTTTGCATTCAGAATAGAATCCGAATAATACTTTGAATATGTCTGAAGTGTATAAATAACATATATGCTGTAACATACCTCTTCCCATGTAAAGTATGAAAGTTCATCTCCATCCAGGTACCGGATTTCCCCGCGTTGGGGAGGCTCTTCCACGACAAACTCAATATTTACTGAAGTGTAGAACGGATGTGAGATGTTGATAATGTCGGCGTTAATCACTCTGCTGAGGCCTTCCTTCACAGTGAAGTTGAACGTTTGGATGGGGATGATCCGGGGAACAATGTTTACAGCGACACGTAAGTCCTCCACGGTGGTAAAACCATTACTGACATCCACTGTGAAGGCATCATCACCCTGCGAGACATTGGTGTGAAAATAAGTTATTGATATACTAAAAATAAACCTTGAACTACAGGCATATTAAAGTCAGAGGCTGCCTTTTGTCTGATTTTATTCTCAGTAGGCATTTAAAAAGGGAATAAGCTGCCACTATTGATTTATATCAACAGTTTAAATTAAAGGACAACAGACCTGGATAGACGCCGACACGTAGAGAATGCGTCCCTGATCCACATCTTCTTGGGTGAAGGAGTGGATGTAGTCCAGGATAGGAGACGCTCCACTGTCAGAACTGTTTGTTAGCTTGACCACATGTCCGAGACGAGGAGGCTCTTTAATGGTAAACACCATTTCTGTAGGCAGAATGTCAGCTTGGTCCACCTATAAGGAAATTACACAGCAAATGTATGGAGTATTGCATCACCACTGAAAACTTTGCTCATACTTCCTAATGTAGATCCAGTGGAACTACACTGCATCTGTGCAAAACTCAAAGTACTTTCCATCTGAAATTGAATGAAAAGACATTTTAGCTCAGTGGTTCTCAACCATTATTGGCTTGTGACCCCATTTTAATAACACACATTTCTGTTGACCTCAGGCATTTAAAATGGAGATGTGTTTTTTTGCTAAAATTAACTTGTTTTGGATCTCGTAGTTTAATACACTATGAGGCAAATAAACATTCATTTTAGAGGACATTTGGTCTATATAATGTATATTATTGGGGACAGAGGCAAAAAAGCCAGGTGTACATTACTACACAAAGTCAGTTACAAGGCTGACAATTAATACTGAACAAAAAATAACTTATTTTAATTATGAAAGAGCTGATCACAACGGACATTTGACAAATGATCAGTACTTAAAATACTTAAAATGTTTTTCAAAAATCACAAAAAGTAGCAAAGTTATACTGTATACAGCTGCTGAAAATGGATGAGCTATTCAAAGCTGGCAAAACTAGCTGAGAGTTATACAACTGCTCCAGTGACAGTTCACAGAACAAATCAAATAGGCTAATAAAACTTTGGCAAACAACTTCGCTTTTGATATCGGAAGTAATATTTCATGTTGAAGATTGGAGCTGACTGCCTTTACTATGTTCCTTGTGGTAAATGAACTGCATGATATGCTCATTTTAGCACCTTTTAATACATTTTTGTGCACAAATGACCGAAAAGTAGAGTGTATGTATATGTTCTGTATGTATTAGCATGGTATAAAAGTACAGAAAATGGGCACAGTGTGAACGTTAATGGTAAACAGAGACTTTCAAAAACATTGTGAATTCTGGAACCTCTTCTGGAGGCATTACAGATTTATACACAGACTGATTTACGCTCAAGTTTAATCGACTCCTTGGAGCTCCAAGCCTTGGAGTGTTTAGATCTCATATTTCTGCAGAGGATAATTCTGCTTTTAGTTAACTAGTAAGGACAAACAATGTGCATGCACCAGAAACCAGTTCAGTAAGTTACTTCTATAAGCCATGGTGACCAGGCTTTGTTCAGTTTAGACCCATGTGTGTACATCTTAATTTTCAGACATTATGACAGATGTAAAATGTGAAATGCAGCTAAATGAAAGACAGGTTTACCCTTTGGTGTGTCAAAATACTCACTAGTACATGTAATGTGTTATGAATGGACCAACAATTTAAACCCATTTAATCGTGTTCACAATGAAGTACAGGCAAGCTCATCTTATAAATTACAGTGGGCTTCAGGAAGCTCCTCTGGGGATACTTAGTGCTCTGTTTTCCACACTTAATAGACTGTAATTTAGTATATAAACTAGATTAAAAGCAGCAACTGCACAGTCATATTTAGCTCTACTTTCATGTGGTTGTGATGTGGATTAGAGACAGGGTTGCAAAACAGGCCCGTATTCTGGAATGACTCATGTGAACTATCTATTCACAAAGAAAAAGTAAAGTTGAGGAGAAAAACAAAAACATTCTGTTGAATTACTGCCAAAGTGTATGAATATTAAATGCAATCTTATGGAATTAAGAAAAAAAGTGTACTGTGTAGATTAAATGTCAAATGCAAATGCATTAAAATGATAGGCCTATCAGCTGTATCTAAAACACAAGAGAAAACATCAGTTTTACTCCATGTATTTTAATTACATATTCAGTAAGCATTACCTTGAGATGATCCTGGTTGATTATGGTATGTTCTCCTTCATAGGAAATAATGACATCATTGGTGACCACCTCAGGTTCAGACAGGTAGCCTTGTTTGAATATTTTAACTCTGAATGTTCCTTCTTCAGAATGTCCGTTTGCTTGTACGGTGAAGCTGAAGGAGTCCTTTGACCTCAGACTCTCATAACTATGTTCATATGACACAACACCCTTTTTCAGGTCCTCCTGGGTAAACTCTGTCGCTTCAATACCACTCACAATAATTCTGCCATCATTGGGAGGGGAAGTGAGGTGGAACTTGATCTCAGTGTCGTCCCTGATGTCCATGTTGGAGTCGGCGCTCAACAAGGTGGTGTTAAGGGTCTTCGTACTTCCGTGATCAATGACGATGATTGTGTTATTCACCACTCGCAGGTAAGGCGAACCGGCCTGGATTTCAAGTAGCGTAGTGGTCTTATGGAACCCGTCTGACACTTGCAAAGAGAATCGTTCCCTGTCAGCTCCATGGTGAATGAAGAGAACCTTCTTATCTCGAAGGTCAGCTTGTGTGAAGCGGAAAAGAGGCTGAGTGGGATTTGACGTTAAGACAATGTTGCCTGAGAGGATTCCCTCACGAGCATAGACGATTTGGGTGTCGTTAAATCCTGAGTCATCGTCCTTAAATTGGATCACATCAGTTGTTAGCAGACGCTTACCATAACGCTCCACATTGAAGATTTTATCGACAACTCTCACAGGAGCGTGCTCATTTTTAGATTGCACCGATATTCTGAAAACACCCCTCAGAGTTTCTTGATTATTTGAGCTTTGTGCTTCTTGATTGTATGCTATGAAATGAAACTCATCGCTGCTTGTCTTGGACCCATCATGTTTGTAAATGAGTCTGTCAAGTTCAAGATCTTCATTGCTGAATACTTTAATTGCCCCCTCAAATCTAGGTTGGCCTGGTGGAGAGTCCCTTATAATTCGTCCATACCTTGGTATCTGTGTGATCTGGTACATAAAGTCTGTAGAGTGTGGTGAATTTATCCAAAGATAGTTTTTGTTTAGAGTTTGTTCACCACCTTGTAAGACAACCAACCTCTCATTGGTCAGAACAGGAGCATCTGCATTGGCAAGGATGTTTATTGGGAAGGTATACAAAGGAGAGTACTTATCATCAGCCATGACTCGAAACTGGAACTGGTCAATGCTATCCAAAGCTCTTTGTACCCGTACTCTATAGCTAACACTACTATCCATGATGTCCTTCTGGGTAAATACATCACCCTCAGCTAGCTGGGTGTCTAACAACTGTAGAATTCCTAGAGTTGGAGGCTTGACAAGGATGTATTTTATAGTTTGTGGATCTGTGTTTTTCCCTTTCACTTCAGCCATAAGTTCATGGATTTTCACTTCCATGCCATCGACATCAAGCGGAACCAGGTTAGACACTTTAACTTCTGCAGGTATAATTTTGACCATGAAGGTGTTATTCCAAAGAGAAAACTGTCCCAAGTGTACGTTGAACTGAATCCTCTCAACCACAAAATCTTCTTGATCACTTGTGTCTGTGCTGAAGTATCGAAGGCGATGTTGATCCAGGTCAGACTGGTGAAACGTTGTCACCTGCTTATACATTCCATAATCGGTCAGAATCTGTAGTTCTCCATACATCAAAGGCTGAGTGACATTAAACATAATATCTCCATTACGTGGGTGAGCAAGGACAGCCAGATTTTGAATACTAATGGATGCATTGCTCCCTTGAGACAACGTAAGGCCAGTGTTGGTAACAATAGTCACATGTGGCTGGGTCACAGACAGCTTAAACGTAGATGAATGACTTACAGACTGTCCATCAGATACTTCTAAAGTCAATGCAGAAAGACTCCCTCCTCTGTGTACGAAGTAGATATTTCCATCCTTCAGCTCTCTGCAGGTGAACTCTGTGATGCTTCTGCCTGGTCGCTGCCCATTTTCAAGGTAACCCACTTCTGTGGAGGGTTCTGAGGTTACAGTTACTACTAATTCATCACACCGGGTATCAGAGTCCATGATTTTGATAAGGCTGGGGCTCAAGCGAGTTCTGCCTTTTTCTGTGATAGTAATTTCACCTCCACCAAGTTGTGGTATATCATTGACTGGAATAACTTCAACCGAAACCACATATGCTCTGGGCAATTTCAAGCATTCTGGAAGGTATCCGTCACTGTTGGCAGTTACTTCTAGTTGAATTTGATCTGCATGCCTTTCATTTCCATCATGCATATACTTAATTTTCTTATTGATGACATCGAGGAGAGTAAACTTTTGTAATCGCTTTGTGTTAACATTCATATCAACTATGCCGTAGAAGGGCTCACTCCTCAGTGTAAATATTATATCGGACTGATGCATTCCCGCAGCATTGAGGTCAAATGTAGGAAGTAGGTTCTTAATATCAAGGAAAACTTCGCCGCCTTCAGGCACAAGAAGTGGAGTCACATCAAGAAGCTTTGTGACATTTCTGAATACCTCTGGCATGTCATCGGTTGGGAAACAGTGCTGTTCACTTACATCCACATCTTCATATTTAAAAATAGGTGGAGAAGTTGTCGTCGTGTCCACATCATAATAACTGGAGTAGTCATAATCTTCCCCCTCACATTTAACATGGACATCTTTAGTCACCAAAGCATCCTGCAGACTTCTGTCCTTAATGTTCACTTTGATTTCACCCAAGCACCCAATGAAGGATTCAGCTGTCATTTCCTCTTCTACACGATTTAAGGACCCGCTTTCACGAAAGACTTCCTTCATTTTCGCTTGAACACCTCCCAAATACAGGTTTCCAACCAAGTCTAATTTTTGTGAGGGGTCAAGAGGGAGGGAGGTAGTCTGGCTGTCAACATGAATCTCAAAAGAATCCTTGCTGACCACAACCTTAACTCTATGCCACTGATCATCATCCAACTGGACCTGGGTATTCTCCAGTAATTCCATACCATCACCAAGGTCCAGCGCCCCTTTGAGGAACCCTCTCACAACACCAATAGCAATAAAGTCAGACTCTCGACCTGGATGAAAAACAAGTAGGGCATCCTCAATGGTGGTTTTCATTAGGAACTCTAAGACCCTTGAGCCGCCACTAACGCCACTCCAAGTAGGAAATGATATGAAGGAATCAGGGGTGCTGAAACTTGTTGTTTCTCCATCTCCAGCCTCAAATTCACTGCTGCAGGAATCCTTTGTGTCATGGCATTCTTTAAACGCTGTGCTGAGAATATCAAATTGATGGGACTCAAATTTGACATCGGTCATACACCCACGGAAAGGTGGAATGGCATTACTGAGGTATGAAGCGTCTAGATTTCCTGTTCCTCCCAGCCAAACTCCTTGGTCAATGTTGAGCTGTTCTCCATTGTTGTTTAGTTGGACGTAAGTGGAGAAGAGCTCATCAATCGTCATTGTGAGTTTGTCATCCTGCATTGTGAGCGACACTTGGTGGTCCAGAAGGTTGTTCAGCTGCACTCCTGATGATGAGGACAGAATCACCTCACCAGCACCCAAGTTCATCCGTACCTACAGGAAGAAAACAATTTCATTATTCAACCTATAGTGGATTCCCACCCACGTGACCCCTCCTGGCATGACTGTCTACCCTCCCTCTCCCTGCATGTAGTCAGCCGTGAAAATTCCTAATTTAGTTGTAAATAATTCTTAGATAATTTCTGATGTAATTGTGTTTAGTCAAAACTTTGTTCAACTTTATTATTTTTTTTATTATTATTATTTTTTTTTTTTTTACAAATGTACCCCTAGTTAAGCCTACATTTTCACAGCAATACACTTTAAATACATCTATGCTAAATAGGTTTTCCATTTCAACAATGAAGTACTTTTGAAAACTTATATTTTAGTACTTTTTAGGTACAAACCTAATTAGGTAATGTTACACATTTCAGTAGTAGTTTGTCCACTCAGTGTGCTGCAGTCTTCACAGCAGTTCCAGGGTTCCTTTCACTACTGACTAGACTAGATCAGGCTAATGCTAATGTTTGCTAGTGCACACAAACCTGCTGGACTTCCTTGCCAACAGAAAATGTATACATTTTACTCCAACGCGAAACTACATTTGCAGAGAACTCATTTAATTACTTTCAAAAGTGCAATTTACCTGATCCAAAATTAAGACTGCAAAGCCGCATGTGGTGCGTTGGACGCCAAACACTGACAGTGTTTTACCTGTTAATTGCAGACAACCACTTGTTTCTCCGTGTTGTTTCTTTTGGGATATGATATATGGCTATTCCCTTAGAATGATCATGTTTTTGATTATATCTGACTGTACAGCAAAGCTCAGGCATTGTTGGTTTCTTGCCATTTCTGGAGGAGACTAATGTTACTGGCGGTTCAGTAGGTAGCATTAGCACCGTCAAAATGGAGGTGCTCTATGATGTGACGAGATGACAAGTGGGAATCCCCTATACACTTAGCTTTACAGTTTAATAAATATTTTATTCTTGCAAATTAAACTATGGGGCCCAAATAAGAAGTGTATTACAGATGTAGTACAAACCTGGGGACTCACTATCCATTCAAAATCAAATCTAATTTATTGATTCATAAAAATAAAAACATAAGCCAAGGATGATTTCATTTACTCGTAACTACAGAAAATTGCCCAAAATATGTTTCATAAACTGGAGGAAGTTTAACAGATAAAACATCAGATCTGTGTCATGCTGAAACAAAGTGTAAAGTCCTAATTTATTTACACGTTTGTCATGTTAGACAATATAATTTCTGTAAAACCTTGAGTCTATTTCCTCAGTGTATCAACTGTAACAGTAAATCGCAAAAAGGGAAAGACTAAGAAAGGCAGTCTTTTTTTTTATTGCATTTACCCTGAGATTTTACTTCATTGAGAATGCAGGGATATTGTCATTTCTGTTGAAAATCTTTCTAAATCTCGAGTAGAAAACTGAAGCTGACAATCATTCTATGTTGGGAAGATGTCTTGAGAATTAAAAAACAAAGCTAGGGCCATTTTAGTAAAACAAACTAAAAAGAGTGTCAAATGAGTGTCATTCATTAGATATGCAGTTTGCCACTAAATTCAGTACATATACACTAGACAACTCGTAATATATGTTTTTAGATTACATAAGACAATAAATGAAGCAGTAGTTATTATTCATATAAGATAACAGAACTGATAATTTGTATGAACTGATTTGATCTTTATTTGTAAAAGTGTTTATCTTTCTCCAGATCACATTGCTTTGGAATAAAAATCAATACTGACAATAACATATGTATTAAGCAAAATATATACAAGAACTGACAACATACTCATACAGTATACAAACCTTTTTTTCCCATATACTCTTTTTTTTTTTTTTTTTTTTTACACATAAATAACATGTGACATAGCTATTTCTATTCAACAATTAAGAATTTATATTTTGGCTTCTTATTTGTCCTTATTTATTCTTATGCTCTTGACTTGTATTGTAATGAAGATGTTTCTGTTTAGGTTTCTGTTTTCACTAGACTAGCTAGTCTAGTGTAATTCACACAACTTCTACTTCCACTGTTTGTTGATCCATTCACCTGTATTTTCCCATTCAGGAGCTCGACAAACAGGTAATCATCTGTTCCTGCAGCCAGGAGCAACAACCCACTCCTCCGACTCGTCTTGATCTGCAGCGACAGGTGGAAGGTCGACACATCTTGGAAGGGTTTTAAAACGCAGTAGCTGTCCCCAAAGTAAGATTCTGAAAGGAGAGAGAAATTAAATTATAGCACATGGTGAAATGGCATCATACTCATAACTGAAGCAATCACGATTTCTTGTTTATCACCTTAAATAAACACAAATGTTTCCTACTTTCAAATTTGAGCGTGAGTAAGCGGGTACAGACTAAATGACATCTTTGTCTTTTGTGCAGTTGAATCAGTACCATTATTGCTGTAGTAAAATATAGAATTGCCAGATTTGACAGTTTGTTCTGCGTAAACATTATGTTTACCTACTACACTGAGGCTATAAACCCGTCATATACTGTAAGTGCTTACCACCTCGCACCTTGAATTGTGCTATACAAATAAATTTGCCTTGCTTTGCTTTACCAGCAACTGTGAATTTTAAAAGTGAAAGTTAGGAGAAAGCAATTAGATGAGCATTTTTCCAAATCTAACACTACAGTGCATCTTGTTCAGGACTGATTCTATATTATCAGGTGCCCTCCAGCTGCTCCTGGCTGAAGACAAGCCTCGTTAGCCTCAAAGGGATTCTCTCTCTGAGACATCAGTCATTACCCCTGCGGAAGTTTACTGGGCATGTAGAGTCTTGGGCTGTAGGATTTCCCAGGCTTGGGCTTCCTCATTCCCAATGATATGCAAATTTAGCCACCTGCTTCGGACTGTGCTCTCTAAGGCCCCCTACAAAATGTAAAACATGGAGGAAGTCAATTATTTCCTAGCACACATGCTCTGAAATTAGACTGGATCACCTCCAAGACCTAGTTTCTGAAGCAGGGTTTTCCATAGTAATAGACAAATGGTATAGAAAGGGCGCTTTTCCATTAGTGAACCACTTGCCCTGGTAGAGCCACAGACTCTTTAACTCCTAAAGAGCCAAACATACACCAGTGACCAAAAGCATTTACCGACATCAAATGTTTAAAAACTTTCGAGCCACTAAACCTATCATTACATGTTAATAATCAGAATAAAATGCATTTTTTCATCTTTTCACGGTCATCAGATATGACTCATTTAAGACGAAGACAAGACAAGACAAGACAAGACAAGACAAGACAAGACAAGACAAGACAAGACAAGACAAGACAAGACAAGACAAGACAAGACAAGACAAGACAAGACAAGACAAGACAAGACAAGATAAGATAAGATAAGATAAGATAAGATAAGATAAGATAAGATAAGATAAGATATTTCTTTATTAGTCCCACTAGGGGAAATTCCAGGTTTAGAGCAGCACAGCAACAAAGATTATATAAAAAAACCCAAACATTTATTCACCAGTAAAACCCATGGAGGTTGACAAACAGTGATTGGAGACACTGGGTTTATGTTCAGTTGTTGATCGACCTGACTGAAGAAGTCACTTTTTGTTGAATGTTCTCTGTTTTTGATCTACTCATCCTCAATGTAATATCAATATGATGATGAAAGCACATGATCAGTAAAATGAAAATACCTGATTTTCACTGAAAATAAGTCCTTTTTTTTTTTTTTAAGTATTCTGAGAGCGCAGACCTCTGTCAAGGCAACCACCCCCCACCAAAATGTACAATAATCATTTGTTGATCTCTCCAATACCACCATATCCTGAAAATGTCATCAAAATCCATCCATTAATTTCCTAGTTATGTTGTACACAGACAGACAGATAAAGATGACTATTGACAAATCACTTAAGAAAGGTTCAATAGAGAGAACAGTTCATTTAGTAACTGCCACAAGAATAGCACTGGGTCGTATTTGTTAAAAACACAGTGAAGGAGCCATAGTAATAAACACACTGGAACATTCGGAATAATGAAAGAAAAAGAGAGTGCTGCGTCAAAGCTTGAACATTCCTATAAGATCACAGGAGCCAAAACATTCTCTCAAAATCAACACTAACATCCTTCAGCCGAGCAGGGAAGTGGGCTTGAAGCCACATGGCTATCTGTCAGAGAATAGCCCCAGACATGACTCAGGCAGAAAAAAAGAAGAGGACAAAATGGGATACTAAACATTCACATTCATAGCTATAAATGGAAAAAGTATTTTCTCAAGAGTGTTCGAAGGTGTCTGCGAGGAAAAAAAAGTGTGTGTGTGTGTGTGTGTGTGTGTGTGTGTGCTTTTAAAAGGGCATCCTGTGTCTGTGTTGCATCTGCATTAATGGCATGCTGGCAACTTCAAAACACTGAAGGGTACATTTGTCCTTTGGTTTCCCATCCTGTAAATGAACCCCTCTGTCTCAGATCTGCTACAAACATTGGAAATGTGAACGTAGATAATCATTTTGATGTCAGCGAGGACGGAGGCAAGGCTTTTATCATTTCGCCCATGCTTTTGTGATTTCACTAAGAGGCATTTGCTTTTGGTTCCAAGGCTGCTCTGTCATGAACAAAGTTAGTGATGGATACGCACAAGGCCTTTTGAAAACATTTTATGCATCGCAACAATCTCATGAAACCAAAGAAATGCCACTTTGATGACTATAAAACTATCACTGTGAAAAGAAAGAGGTACGCAGGCACAGAAACACAGGAGTGTTAACATAATCACATATATCTATATGATTATTAAACAGTTCAGTTAAAGCTAGATAACTCTATATAAATCTTTCCTATTTGATAAAAGCAAACAAACACCTGTGCAGAGCATTCAAATATCACTTGTTTTACTGAATAATAATAATAAAAAAAAAAAAGTGGTTTCACTTTCATGAATCTGCTATCATGCTGTGGTGGAGTTTAAAGTTTTTTTTTCTGGTAAGTAGAAGGTATTCCTAGTAAAAGGCTATTGCTAATTGCACAGGAGCCTTCAGGCTGAAACTGAAAAATGGGGAAACAGAATCTTTTCTTACAGGCAATTGCATTAACAAAGAAAATCGCAATGAGCTCCATGGTTCTTAAACCCAAGCTTTTGTTGGATTGTTCACTGAGCATGGGGATAAAAAGCTGAAGAAGAGAGTGATGCCAAGACAATTCTGCCTGGGGATTTTCTGGTTTGAATTCAGCTTGCTGCTGTTGCCTTCAGCAAAAGGAGCACATTTTCTAATGATACACACAATAGTGTTACCCTCTGCAGTCTGTACCTGGACCTGGAATTCATTAGTTCCCCAGCTAAGCTGTGTAAAGCTGTGTATAAAATAGGCTTCAGCGACGAAAAGCACATTTTCAATACACTATCTCTATAAATGAAATGTTTTATGACACTTTGTGTCTGTGCAACCTTTTCCCAAACCTTTCTGTGTCCGTGTGTTCATGCTGTATGCAGAGTGTCTAACACCCAAAGGAGAAAAGAAAAACCTTTTAGATCTTTTGTGAAACGTTCTGTACATTGCAGGTCTTTTATTTTCTGCAGAGAAAACATCTGTCGGGTGTTTTCCATCTTCCTGAGTCTTGAGGCTCCTGTTAGATTGGATCTAGCTAAGGTGATTTCAGTGACAGCAAATCATTATCTGTAAAGCATCATCCCAGGTCCTTAAGAGTCTAGAGATGTGAAACCACTGCCACACTTGTTGTCAGTCTATGGCAGGGGTGCCCAAATCCAGTCCTGGAGGACCAGTATCCTGCATGTTTTAGATATTTCCCTCTTCCAACACACCTGGAAGTTATCCTCATGCACTACAGAAGCCTGAAAATGATGCAATGAGCTGATCTTGTATTTAACCAGGTGTGTTGGAAAAGGGAAATATCTAAAACATGCAGGACACTAGCCATCGAGGACTGGATTTGGGCACCTTTGGTCTATGGGTTGTGTTTTATGCCGTTCTTTACAACTTCCACACCCCCTTCTCACACTGCTCTATTGTGCACACTACTTTATCAAGTAGAATGCTGGTCTTATGCCAATGCAGATGGGTATAATTTGATGACTGACTGCTTGTATTTATAATGCATGGAGGAAACCGAGTCCTCCTCTCTTTCATGCATGACTGAATGAATTAGCCTGTTGTCTGTCTTTCCTGCTCCTCTTCTCCATCCGCTTTTGGTCTCAGTGTAGCGACACATGTCCGGAAAAGCGATAGGGAAGAAAGAGACGAACTGACCACAAGTGCAGGAAGATTGGAGACATTCAGCCGACTTCATGTCCTGTGACTAGTCTGTGCAGATGAGTCAGCCTCACCCTCCAGTTATTTTTTTCAAAAGAGCACAGTTATACTGGGATGCTTGAAAAATATTTAAATCACATGTGCAATTTTGTCAATTTGTGAACTAGTAGGGGTCCAGATTAATTGGGTTTAGCATTTGAAATAAGATAAATGAATCATTTCAGAAACATGATGCTGCATATTTTATTTTAGGTTTTATACAGAGGGACAGTCCACAGTGTGTGTTCCTCTACTACATTTTTACCATGGCAACGGAGTGTGGAATCCAAACAAACCACCTACTTACGTAGCCATGGTTAAACTGTGGTTAGGTCGACTATAAATAGTGGTTATGTTGGTCATTTGTTTCCTTTGCAGGGCTGCGCCTACTACAACAGGCCATTATAGCTACTGAGAATAATTATATGAAAGATAGGGTGTTGCTACTCATAGATAGAACTGGAGAGTTTTTAAAGAGGGTAAAGACATTGGCCATATGGCAACACAGTCGTTAGAATGATGAACAATTATATCTCTCAACAGGGTCAATGGCACTTATGCTCCTGATAAATATTATTTTATAGTTATGTGTGCAGATATAGTACTAGTACACAGCTCTACACAGCACTTCTACACACTCCTCAGTAAACTGTGCCTCTTCAAAATTAATTGACAACCATTTTAATGACCTTATTATCATTTTAAATGGTTCATTCCAAGCAAATTCAAATGTCATTGTTGAATATTTATGTTTTTTGTTTTTTTTTCCAACAACTAAACAACATCCTTTGGATGGTTCAGCGTGTGGTTGTCGTGTTATTGAGCTATAAGGTTGTACTCACTGAAAATGCTCAAAACATCCCCCAAAAAAGCCAGTGTTTGACTTTTCTGTGCTGGGCTACGATGGTTAATAATGATAAGTAATAAGTAATAATGATTAGTTACTCCAACATAGCAAGGGGAGGTAATGACCACTTTAAATAAAATGGAAAAAGAAAAAGAAGATGAAAAGAAAGTCTGATCTGAGCTACTGTAGAAATGTCATATTCAGCAGAACAGAATGGACCTAAAGGAAAATGGCCAGAACTATTCACATTCTGTACTTAAGTAGAAGTACAGGTACTTGTGTAAAAAAAAAATACTCTGGTAAAAGTAGAAGTACTGATTAAACTTCTTTACTGAAGTAAAAAAAAGGGACAACTTCTCAATTGTAATAAAGTAAAAAAAAACCCAACCAACCAAAAAAAAAAAACCTAACATTTTTTGCTATGAATGAAATAATACTCATTTAACCTGGAAAAATCTGAAAAGTTTCAAAAGTATCCAAAAATAAATTCCTTAAAAGTGAGTTACTGTGTAGACAATGTTTGATCAGGTTTGTGGGTATGGGCAGGAAATTTACATGTAGGACAAAAAAACCCCAAAAATATTGAGATGAAAAGTCATCATTTATGAGATAAAAAAAAGGCATTAATATGAGATTTTAAAGAAGTGGAATTATCAGATAAAAAGTCAATGTTATGATATAATTGGTTTTAAAGTGCTTCTATTGGTTTTTAAATGTCTTAACTATTGTGGTCCTGTCTATTTATCGGATCTGCTTTTAACATATGAACCCTCTCGAACCCTCAGGTAGTTCAAACTAAAACACATGGTGACACATTATTTATTTATATAAACACATTATTTCCCCAAACTATGGAACAGTCGACCTGAGGATCTGAGGTCTGCTGCGAGTGTTCATATTTTTATGGGTAAGTTTTTAACTTAGCTTTTAGTTAAATTTCACTCTTAATATTATTTTTCTCTGCTGTTTTATGTATTTACTTTTATCTTATTACCATTATTATTTAATTAATTTGTTCTATTCTTTTTTAAATCTGTAAATCTTTTAACTTGTTCCTACAATTGCGGGATAATGGGGGGGGGGGGGGGGACTGATGTAAAGCACTTTGTGCTACATGCACCATGTATGAAAAGCACTATATAAATAAAGTTTGATTGATTGATTGATTTATATAGAAAGTCACAATTTCTCTCCACTGATTTGCCCTCTGAAGTAACTTATTTAGATATTGTCACATCCGTTGATATGAAATGTATGTAAGGAGGATAAAGTACAGATATTTAAAAACAAATGTAGGGGGTAAAAGTTGAATAAATATTCAAGTAAAATACAGATACCTAAAAAAAATCTACTAAAGTACATCTCCCACATCTGAACTCAGTGTACGACAGCCGGTTACGAAGGAGGGCTGGTCGTTTAGCTGCAGACCCCACCCACCCAGGTCACAAACTGTCTGTACCTCTTCCCTCAGAGGTACAGGATCATAAGAACACATACAAATAGACTAAGACGCAGCCTCTTCCCCAGAGCTGTGAAATCGATCATCCCACTTCCTCACACACACAGACTCAACTCCTGCAGGCCCACACACACACACACACACACACACACACACACACACACACACTATCACTGCACTTTGAAGTATTAAAGTTTGCACAAGGATACTTGTGTCACTTTATTTTATTTATATTATTCAGTGTATGTATATATATATATATATATATATATATATATATATATATATATATATATATATATATATATATATATATTAGATGTGCATTTTAGATTATATGTGTGTACATGTTTTTTGTGCCAAGAGCTGTTGGATGAAATGTGTGCCTCGCATTATGACAATAAAGATTCTTGATTCTCAATTCCTAAAGTACTGTATTTTCTGGACTATAAGCCGCACGCATCTGCTGTATTTTTAAAAATATAATAAAAAAATAAAATAAAATAAAAAATTATATATATATATATATATATATATATATATATATATATATATATATATATATATATATATATATATATATATATATATATATATATATATATATATATATATATATATATATATATATATATATATATATATATATATATATATATATATATATATTCACAGCTTTTTAGGCTTGTGTATATATATATATATATATATATATATATATATATATATATATATATATATATATATATATATATATATATATATATACACAAGCCTTATAAGCTGCAGATATCTATGTTAAAAAATCTGATATTTACTGCATGTACAGAACGATTTTATGTTGTTACATGTATGTAGGCTACCTGAACTCACCATACATTCATTGATGCAAAACTTACGAGCAACATTTCCTTCCTGGATAGTAAGTTTGAAAGCCTTCAACTCAAAACTTGCATCATATGAAGTTCTGTCTACTAAAGAAAAAGTAGGTATTCTTCTTTGCATTGATTTTTCTTAGTAGCTTTTATTCTAATTCCGGTTAGAGCGCCCCTAGTGGTGGAAGAAAAATCCACAGAATAGTCGCACCTTTGTATAAACCTCATGGTTCAAAACATATGAAAAAAGTAGCAGCTTATAGTCTAGAAAATATGGTACTTATACAGTACTTCGTTTTTTCCCACTTCTGAAAATGGTTGATTCTAAGGGAACAGAATTCTACCGACCATTGTACCCACCAATGACAGCAGTATTAATATTACTACACTTCCTTTCTGCAGAATCTTACACAGTGGATTTGCAACAAAACTAGCAGCTGTGGCTCAGGAAGTAGAGCCAGTTATCCAATAACTGAAAGGCTGATGGTTCTAATTCTGTTGTGACATTGGGCAAAACATTTCACCCTCTTGGTCTCCCATGCTGCGACTCACAGTTTATGAATGTGTGTGAATGTTCAGTGTTGGTCGAAGGTGTGATTTAGCAGCCACCCTTCTGTTAGCTTATCACAGGGCAGCTGTGGATACATATTTAGTTTACCACCACCTGAGTGTGAATGTGTGAGTGAATGAATAATGGATCCACTGGACACACTTTGAGTATGTGTTAATAGAAGAGTGCAATATAAATCAAATCAATGATTATAAATTTTTTCATTCATTCATTTATTTTGAACAAGAAAAAAAAGCACCTCTTGAGTACAGAAACCAATGGCAGAATAAATACCTCAACATGTAATAGATTACAATGATTACAAAATGATAAAATGAGTTCAATATGAACTGCTCAAAAAGAAGTGGTAAGGAAAAAAAGGTTTATTATTATTATTATTATTATTATTATTATTATTAATAAACCATGGTGATATTATTTTTTCTATACACTTTTCAATGGAAGTACTTTCTAAAAAATATCTCCATATTAATCACTGACCTCTAGGTTTATTATTTAGAAAAAAATGTTAATTCGTATTAACAAATAAATTATGTATATCTCTATTTGTTTGAAGCATGCTGAAAATAAGTGTCATCATAATCACTGAAGATGTGTCCAAGTAGCACCAAGAGGTATATTGTAGACGTGGAGTCACTAAAACATCACATTCACTTATTTTCCATAGAAACTGGAGCTGGACCTGGTCCCAGTAGACATCCTGGACAGGTCTGCACTTCATTATACAGCTGACATACAAAGATAAACGACCAATGACACCTACTGGCAGATTAGAGTGACTTATTACTTGTTAAATTAATCTGTAAGTGACATGCTTTGGTCAATTCCACATATATTATAAGACAGGGTTAAGGTCAAAACAGTGAGTCAACAGTTTCAGGTCTAATGTGGTCTACAGCCACGGTTCTCAAACTGGGGTCCGCAGACCCCTAGGGGGACGTGGCGCATGTCCAGGGGGTATGCGAAGTTATTCACGGTTTTGTTTTTTTTGCTGTTTTATTTTGAAATGCGGAAGTTTTATTTTGTAGCGAGCGGGCGGAAGTAACAGCGCTGTTTGACGCTAGCTAACTAAATTGAGACGGAGCGAGTCACAGGCTATTTTTAGCCACCCTGCAGCGAACATGGATCGATTTTTCAGTCCGCAAAGTTCCTCAAGAAGTGGTAAAAGAAATGACAATGAAAATGACAAAAACAAACGTCCTAACCCTAAAAAGAGAAAGTACATTGATAGTTATATTGAGTTTGGCTTCATTGAGAACAATGATGGGAGACCAAAATTCCACCAGAAGTCTTTGTCTGTCTGTCACACACACACACACGGTTTTGTGTGTCTTTTGTTCTGTTTATTATTTTAAAATTATTGAAGTGCTCATTTATATTATAATACCTGAAAATTTCGCTGGTTTGCACAAAAGCAATATTAAAAAAGGTTATCATTGTTTCATAATAATCATTGTTTAAGTGGTTTTTTTTAATCATTTTCAGTATCGCGAGGATGAGGGGGGACATGGAAAAATTTCACCCCTCCAAGGGGGACCTGGGCCAAAAAAGTTTGAGAACCCCTGGTCTACAGGGTCTACCTCTGCATGAATCTATTTTGTTAGGTACCAGGAAGTAATGGTACTAATGTAAGGAATGATGTTCAAAGAGACCATGTGGATGTAGACAGAGGAAATTATGTTCTAATGTTCTATAATACACACTGAATGTGTTTTCTTGTATTTTTCATATATATTTGCATTTATTTATGTATGTATTATTATCCCGCACCTCAAGGGGTATTTTTTTTGCATCAGTTTCTTTGTTTTGTAGATTGTTAACAGTCTAGCGGGAAAGTGGTTGAGTTCATACCAATAATCTATCAGGTCGCAGTTAAATATTTTGTTCAGAATTTTTGCAATATTTTTTTTCTTCCCCATTTACTTATGATGGATGAAATTTCAAATGTGTCTAATTTTTTGTTTTGTTTATTAATTTAATTTTCTTTAAGTTTACTTCAGGCTTGGCCTATATACTGACATTAGCACATGATGACATCAGCTGCATTGATGCTAAAATAAGCTACAGTACATGCAAGGTGCAGGGTTTATCCTTCACACCAAATACAGTAACTTCATTGATTTTAATTTTCTATATGACAGGACTCTAGAATAACTTTTTACACTGGTGTGCCTAACTTTTTTTTCTTAGGTGCACCACAGTTTTACATGTTCATTTGGGGATATATCCCTAGCCATTGCTTCTGATGACATAAGAGGAGTTTGATTTTGGGATTTATTCTAAAAATTAAAATGATTTTTAACATATAAACACATAAGCTAAACATAAATAATACAAAAAAAATCAACAATCAAGACAAGCTTAGACTGAAGAATAGCACAATAATTTCATTTACATACCCAAAAAAAGTGGGAAAATGAAAAATAACACACTATGGCTGCCATTTTGAATTTAATAATAATAATAATAATAATTATACATTTTATTTGTATGGCACTTTTCTGGACACTCAAAGATGTGCAAGAATCATAAACGCAGTCCATTCACTCAATTTCATTGTATTTCTAAGCGTGCCCTGTAAAGACTTAAGGCGCATGTATTTAGACTGTAGATCCATGTTGTTTAGTGACTAATATTTCCAATCACTTTAATAATAAACATTTGCTATTTCAAGTTCTTATCCATTCATTTCAATCAAAAATAAATGACCGGTTCCTGCCTTTTCTACCTTCTCTCTAAAGCACTTTTATCCCTGTGTTTGTACTTAAGACATAAAGCGACTCGCCTTTTGCTAACACTTAAGGGTAACATTAGAGACAAATGTTATTACCGCACTAATCACTGCACACAAGCCACCATGGAAGTAATCATGTTAGTGCAACATGTTTACAGAGCTGTATATAGGAAGGTACTGCTAACTCCAGCACTGTTAAACAGCAGAAAGCAGAGCCACAACTTTAAATACCTTGACAGCACTGCTTTAAAAGAACCCCCCCCACACCCCCACACCCCCTTCCTTTTCCCCTTTCCCTTACTGACTTTTCAGAAGTCCCCAGGGACACGCTTTTACAGGCTTTATGGAGCCATTTCTCAGACCAGACTGTGTCAGTGTGAAAGCAAACACAGCATCATTTTAGCTCCCTTTCAAATCTACATCTACCTCTGAGACAATTCAATGCTGCCTAAAGCATAGAAACATAGTACAAAACATTAGGAAAAAAACAAGCTTGTGGAGTCACAGCGGGTGGACATGTCCCCCGCAATAATTAGAACTTTTCAGGGACCTTTATTTTTTCTTTTTTTTTTTTTAAATATATATAAAACTCACACTTACACAACAGACAAGGGGTGGTGGCAGAAACGAAAAATTATGACCTTTCCCTGTGAAAGGAGAATGGCAGTGTAATGTAATTTCAGCTTAGGAAAATGGACTTGTGAAAAGGGAGGGACAGCATGGAAAGTGGGATGTAAAAGACTCAGTGTTGTCTGGGTTTGTGCTTTTAATGTGAGAGAGGGTCTGAAAAGACTTGGTTTCAATACTAAATGAATAGGAAAAGCCCACATTCTCTCCAGGGATACAGAAAAAGGCTGGGGTTTTTATTTTTTTTTTCTTCCTTTCTCTCCTGTGAACTTGTTTTGTTGCGGAGTAATGACATTAGTGGGGGGAAAAAAATTGACAGACATTTGCATCTGTTACTGTTTTCTTGCTTCATCATTAGAATGAGATCCTGACAGGAAATCAGGATGGATCAGGGAGGTGAAAGGTCATAGGAGTGTAGCTAGAGACCACACAATGCTGTAAAAAAACAAACAAAAAAAAAGGCTTCTAATATACTTCAGAAGCACAACATGAAGTCTCTTTAGGAAAATGGTGTGCCTGCTGTTTTGTGCAGCTGCCAGGGAAAATATTTCCATCAAATGTTAGATGTATTTCAGTTTCACATTACATGTATCACAGTGTATTTCAGGACAGCGGCTAACAAAGACATATTATGCTACACTGTAAAAAAAAAAAAGTCCTGTTTTTATGGAAAAAAACTAAAGAAAAACTGGCATGTGGTTGCCAGAGAAATACTGTAAAAAACATATTTGCATATGTATATATATTTGCATTTGCATATAAACATATTTACAGAACAACATGTAGTTTTAACATTTTAAATATGTAGATTTAACAGTAAATAGAGTACCTGTTTCCAGTAGAGGTGGTCAAAGTACAACAACTTGTGTGAAAAAATACTCTGGTAAAAGTAGAAGTACTGATTCAACTCATTTGTCGTTTGTTTTTATTGTAATTTGCTTATACTGTACCAAATGTAAAGCATCTTTGAATGTCATGAAAAGTGCGATACAAATTATTATTCTACGGCCCTCTACAATGTTGTGACAGCTCCCATTCACTTTGAATGGACGTTCCCAGTGTTCTGCGGGTGGATTTTTTTTCGATACCCGCCCACTGTGCCATTAACGCAACGAGTTTTGTCACTTCAGATTCATTGTACCATATCCCTCCGCAGGTAGTTCGGCCACTTTGAAAGTAAATATTCACTATGTTGTAATGGCTATTTTATCCAATCTGTTAGAGTAGTAGCAGTAATAAGCTGTAATAACTGTAGAATAAGCGGAATAATGTATTGCCCATGTGTGATTATCAAAAAATATTTCCCTTTGGGGCCGAACAACACCCCGACGCCGAAGGTGGAACTCATGGGCAATACGTTATCCCTTACTTATTACCTCTACCAAGGATGTTATGCTTTTGCCAGTTTGTCTGTGTGTTCATTAGTTAGCAAGGTAACTCAAAAAGTTATGGATGGTTGTTGATGTAATTATAGGGTAGGTTGGTAATGGGGAGACCTGTAAATGATGAGATATTGGTGGTGATCCAGTGGGGGGGGTTGGGGGGGTGGGGGGGGGGGTTGTGTGTTAACATAACTCAAAAATTTATGGATGGATTTTGAGGACATTTTCCGGATGTGTTTGGAGTGTCACAAGGAACAAATGAACAAATGATTAAATTTTGGTGATGATCCAGAAGAGATCTTGGATGCCACCCAACACACACACACACACACACACACACACACACACACACACACTCAACTAGCTACAGCTAAATTTGATATAATCATTAGCACACAAATCTTGTCAAATAAGAAACATAGCATTGTATTTTCATTAATTTTTTTTTTTTTTACGTGACAATTTCACCACGTTTTTCTTTTAATTCTATAGTTGTTGGGTTTTTTTTTTTTTTTTTTTTTTTTACAGTGTATATAGTTCAGAAGTGCACAATGGCACATTCTCAACTTTTATAGGAAGACTTCAGCTACAAGGTAAACACTGACTGTTCCAGACCAATAAGGGAAAAATCACAGTTTGTTGGCTCATCACACTAAACTGAAAAGCCTGCTGGTCATAATGACTTTGGACTGATGATCTCACTTACCTCACAACATTGTAAGACAAACACAGCCATGAACAGAAGCATTGTAGTGACTCAGGGTTCTGCTGTAGTTTATGACTGGCTAATACAAAGCGTGGCTCTGTCAGGGCGACCGAACCACAGAAGCCCGCCAAGGTCCCAGTGGGTGGGTTCTGTTAAAATAACCCCCCATGACATCAGACGACTGACCCCCCCCTTGTAGTGTTTCAACACCAGCTGACTTCTCCACACACACACACACACACACACTTTCCTTTTTCTTTTGCACACTCGTCCTGTAACAAGTGATTGTTTATACATGTAGTTGTGACTTTCTCTGTTCTCCCTCATCTAGAGCCGGGCTGTTTATAGCTTGTGTTGAAGGACATTTTAACACACCAGTAATGAATTCCAGTGTGAAATTTCACCATGTGTAAAGTGGGTAGAAAAGAGTGCCGAGGGAGAAGACCGGAAGGAAGAAAGTGTCGTGCCAAATAGCCATGGAAGTCACGTATGGACTATTAATCTAAGGCTTTTTTTTTTTTACAACGATACATTTCTCTCCTTGCAAAAAGTGTCTGATATATTTTTTTTTTCTCCTTTACACCTGACATACGCTATAAATGTAATTAAAGGTCAATAAAAGATTTTCATTATCCTACGCAGTTCGTTTAAAAAAAGCTGAAAGGTGAAAGTGCAAACCGAAAGCACAGCACGTAATGCACGACTGACTGGACTGTTCTGGCATTGTTCCACAGCGCTGATGGTCCAAGATAATAGCAGGGGGAAATTTGCTAGTAGTTAAGTACAGCCACTTAAGTTTCTAATACAATGTCAACACAAAGTGGGAGTGTAAAGAGGTTCTGTGTCCACTGATTACTTCGGATAATTAAACCAAATTATTCTAATGTTGGTTATTTTAGGCCACCGTGATACCACATCCTGCTATGTTGTGTTAGCTTCTTATCTTAATTAATGGACACCAACGTTGACTCATTTTCCTATGATGCAGCCTACACTTTTTCCTAAATACTAAACTATGGAGCGGTTTCCAAAACTTCAGCATTTGTTTAATGTTTTGCATCTAACATGGCAACCAAAGTGTACACAACACTGCCGTACAAAGTAAAAAGGCAGTAACTGCACAGACACCAATCAGAGAAAAATGACCTTAAAGTTCTCTTGTTGTTCAGCCCCAGTAGTTGGAGGTAGATTATTGGACATAAGGCAGTATTGTTATTGTATACTATCTAGTTCTACAAAAACTACAGTGCACCTTATATATGGATTAATTCTGGTAGTGACTGGGAATTTTGTTTTTTTATCTGATCATTTTGGCTTTTATCACATAATTTTTTACTTTTTATCTCATAATTTTGACTTTTTATCTTATAAATTTGACTTTTTATCTCATAATTTTGACTTTTTATCACATAATTCAGATTTTTTTATCTCAATTTTGACTTTTTATGACATAATTTTGACTTTTTGTCTCATAATTTTGACTTTGTATCTTATGATTTTGATTTCACTTAATGCACCTTATATCTGAAAAACCATTCATTGACAGTGCACCTTATAGTTTTGAAAATACAGTAATTACATAATCTGCGTCAGTCTAATACAGTAAGTGACTAAAGTATTGGGTCAGGGTCCTAAATGGACATTAGTAAGAACACATTAATGGTCTTTACTGTGTTTTTACTTTGCTTTACTAGTACTTTTTGCAGTTATTACACAAACACACACCAATTTTCTCCAAATGACAGATATTTGAGATGAGATATTTTATTACATGACAAAGAATTATTTAAATGTCACACAGAACAGTAAATAATTTTCACCCAAAAATGCAGTTACTGCCTTTTTGCTTTGTAGGACAGAACAGCCATTCTTGATGCCCATAAATGACTCAAACAGTTTAACTCAAATAACCCTTTACATTATCGAATGCATGCCGAAAAGTTGCAGATTTCTCTTTTTCTCCACAACAAAGCTAAATTCCACTTCTGTGTCATGTAATTACAGGCTTACAGACCCAATGGTTGACCAGAAGTGGTGAGTTTAGCAATTAAAGCAACAATGTAGAAAGTGCCTCAGCTTCTACTGACACTTTGATATGTTTTTACACTTTTGCCGTGACTTTATATGGCTATAGTTTGACCATAAACTTTGGGAAATAATCATTTTAATGATTTGCTTTGTTGCAAAAACCATAGATGTAAAGGTCAAATACAGCTTGGGTAACAGGGGAGTATTAGCTACTGACATCCAGAAAAAAAAATATGTATTTTAAAATGCATCACAGTAATATTTCAAGAAGTCAAATGGTTCTTTTTCAAACACTAAAACTCCAAAGAAAACCACTTATTCATTCTTAAAATAGCATAATATGTGGAGTTATGGACCTTCAGTGTGTGTTTTTAAATTATTTATTACGTGAGTTTTAGTGTTTCATTTTCAACATGACACACATACTATGATACACTAGTCGTACTTTGATGTGTTGCTGGAAACATTAACCCTTTCATGCATGAATTGTGACAAAAATATCTAGAAATTTATTTTATTACCCAAACTTTGGTTAAAATTAAAATGCATTTTAATTTTTCTTTTAAAGTATGGTTTTATTAAGAAGATATTTAACCCCCACGGGCCAAGCAAAGTACGAGTTTGGCCTTTTTTTTGTTTCCAGATGCATCTTTAAACATTTTTTTAATGTCCCTTGTGGTGCATAGATTTAGTTTGTTTTTGTATAAAGCTGTAAAACTTCAGTTGTTTTGTTTGTTTGCCCATTTGTGTGTAGTCACCAACTTTATGCAAAAACTACTGAACCAATTTCCATGAATTTTTTTCTAAAATAGTCTAAAATAGTCCCCATTAATGACCTACAGTGAATGTAGGTCAAAGGTCAAGGTCACCTTTGTCAATGATCATTCCTGTATATTCAGTTTTGCATATTGCTTTTTTCCCTCTCACTGTTGATGTGCATTGACATCAGAACCGTGAAGGACAAATTTGAAGACTCTAGGTCAAAGGTCAAGGTCACAATAAAGCTCACAATCAAATTTTGTGAATAACTTCTGAGTACCAAAATCCTTGTCTTTCAATTCTGCATCTATAGTGTATGGATTTTGACCTATTGTTGACCCAAGAGGTCGAAGGTCACTTGGTTAATACCTAAAACATTTATATGGACTATAACAGAAAAATTAGTGTATGTAGAGACTTAGTTACTATTATTGACAAATGGAAAACCTGGCGTGGTCTTCAAAATGGCATCATAACCTTTGACCTTGAAAGGTCAAAATCAAGGTCACATAATTTTAAATGGTTGTAACTCCAAAAAGAGTGGTGAGAAGTACTCCGTTGACAGATTAGAAACTAAAATGGCATATAAAATAGTATAATGAATACTATTTATCATCCCTTTCCTCACTCTTACATCCACGGACAAATCAAAAGCTTCATTTAGCGTTCACTGCGCCTTTATGACGGCAGTTGTGAGTACGAGTGCAGGCATCAGTCAGTCTACCACTAATTATGAGCATGACATTGGCTTTTCAGTGGGCTGGAAAACACTTTGCTGAGTTGCAGTTCACTGTCATAAATCACTCCACTTAAACGTCAGCATAGGGGAAGAGATTTAAGACCTGAACCCTGAGAAGCCACACTCAGCTGGGGTCCAGCGTAGGGGAACACTTGATAGAGTTGGTGTTTTAGTTGGGCTTGGCGGCTGTAGGGGATCCAAATATTTCCCAGACAATGCTCATAAATTAACACACTCTCTTTTTTTTTTAAATTCTTTTTTAACTTCTGCATTTATCGCTCAATTGGGCCTCATTCAAAGACATTTGTCGACTATAAGAATCTGCCCTGTTTTGTCTTTACTTTCTTTTTTTTTTTTTTTTTATAGCATCATTAAATTTTGGATACCATAAACCACCATAAACTTCAGAAAAAATTAAATAAACAATGTCTCCATCTAAGTCTAACTGTTTTCATACTGTCTACTGAAACATATAAAGATCTCTTTTTCTTTTTTTTGTCAGACAGATGGAAAACATTTAGTTCTTTTAAGGTTGACATGTTTTGGCTACAACCTCATTCAACTTGTTTTCTATTTGTCAGACAAAAAAAAAAAAAGACTTTAATTAAGTCTCCAAAGAATTAATAGACATTCAAAGTACATTTACTACTAAGTGTTATTACAATATGTCACATTCTCACAGGAACTGGTTATTTATAAACTGTGATTTTGCATGTTAATGTAAAGGAAGTGAAAATGAATGAACTTGAATCATCCATAAACAACATGAGGTTAGTTCAATCACAAATTTAACTAAAACAAAGACAAATATTACAACCTTTAGTGCTGGAAAATGCTTATTTCATCTATTTGTTGACAGTGTCAAGATAGAAGTTTCATGTAAAAGTGTGATTTTGCTCATAATTACTGCGATAAAGAAGAGTGTAAATGTAAAAGTTGACATTTTGGCTCTTTTTCTACACTGTTATATTTCAGTTGATACCACAAAAGTAATGAGCTTTAAAACCCGGCCTTAATTTCATGTCGAATTAAGTTTCAAATGAATCAGAAACAAAATATAACTTAAAAAAAAAATCATAGGTGTGTTTTATCATTTTGCCCTTATATTATAGTTCATCTTGATCAAATACACAAACAGAACCCTTCGTCACATCACTTTCAAGCCTCATTCCAGGACGCTTTTTTTCCATGACTACATCTGATAGTTAGGTCTTTCTATAAATGAGGCCCTTAGTCTCGCTCTGCTCCAATGAGGGAAACTGTGATACAGAAGCTGCAGTGAAAGGGGGCCTCCCAAAACCCATATCCGGCTTTAACCTGGGTCTGCAAAGTCAGTGTGTGTTTGAGATCAGAGCGTCACATTAGGCCTGTAATGAGAACCAGCTGAAGGCACACTCTACCAGACTGACCCTCTCTGGCTACAAATGACCCTCCTCTCACCACTGCCTTTCGCCCCCCCCCCCCCTCCCCCACTCCCTTCCAGCCTTCTTGTGCTTAACTTACTGAATTTGGGCTCAGATAAATGCTTTATCCAGATGCTTACTCTCAAACCCTTCCATCATCCAGTGATACTTTAAACCGTTCCACTGCACACACCCAAAGACTGAAAGAAAGTACACGCTGCAAACATAAACACCCACGCTTGCCTGCACACATATTATTCGCTTTACACACACACACACACATTTTCACCTCTCTCCGTTGTGAGTTAGACGTCTCACAGCCTGACAGGCTTTTCTCCGTTTGCTTCCCGGCTGAGTCAGCCCACCCGTCTGTTACCATTCACCTAACCGTTTTCCACCACGCTACTGTTGAAGAGGCCCGCCCTGCCCCACCCATCCAACTCAGCCACTTTCCCCTTAAGAACAGCTCAGCTCCAGAACACCCCCACCTCTGAAATCCTCCTCTAACCCCACCGTTTTTGACCCAAAATAAACAACTTGGAAAAGCCCGGGAACACAGAAAAGAAAAAAATAAAAAAAAAAGAAAGAAAAAAATAAAAATTCAAACAGCACTCCTTATGTTTCCATCTCCAACTTATACATCCAATTTATTTTTCCACAGTTTGCATGGTTTGGTGTCATTATTGAGGAACTGACTGACTTGAAGATGGATAGCATTGGTTTCAATGAAATGTTTGGCAGCTTGTGGAAGAAACAGGAAGAACTGTCTATCGATTTGAGCCTGATCCAGACTCCTTTCTCCCTTTTGGTTTGACTTCCTTAAATAAACTAATATATTTCTCATGCAAGTTGATATATGCATTTCTGAGTTTATTATTTATTTATTTATTTTTAATATTAATAGCCCGTGTGTTTCACTTTATTTAATTTATGTCGCTGCTGTATTTTGAATTATTGTATGAACAGTCACATGCGGGATCTTAGTACAGTGAAAAAAACGCTTTTGTTGACTTAACCTTCCCTTAAACAGAGTATGATTCAGTAAGTGTGACTGTTCTTTTTCCACAAAGGCCCTGCCCCACATTTACTTAACACCTGGAAGCTCCTTCACTAGAGGAATCTGTCCCAGATATATATATATATATATATATATATATATATATTCCCTTGACCTCATTCTATGACAATGGAAAAACAAATGC
The DNA here is from genome assembly GCA_020466265.1 of Siphamia tubifer. Taxonomy (NCBI): domain Eukaryota; kingdom Metazoa; phylum Chordata; class Actinopteri; order Kurtiformes; family Apogonidae; genus Siphamia; species Siphamia tubifer. The sequence goes on along the minus strand of CM035788.1, from coordinate 32,764,193 downwards.
AACTTTTTAGCTTTACCTTTCTCACTTTAAAGGTTTGTAAAACCTTACAGTGACTAGCCAGATGTGTTTGTACTTTCTTTTTTTCCTTCAAAAAAAAAAAAAAAAAAAAAGCCCATAAAGTGCCATATGCTCAGTCATTGCAGCCCTGCCCACGTAAGGTACACAATACTTTAACATAGAATACTCATTTAACATAAACACGGGTTTTGTTGGCCTTAAATGTTCATGCCACATCTGGGATAATGGTTAAAACATGTGGTGACAAAAACTGCTTCAGGGGGAAACAAACTCAGCATCTCTGCCAAATCATTCACTGACTACAGCCGCTCTGCACACCGCAGTGTGCCTGGAGGTACGTCGTGGCAACATGCATCCTCTCACACAAGCCACTGTTTACTGTACATCACTTACGCCCTTTGGCAGCTGTGTCATCTACAGAAACAGCAGAAGTCCAGAACTGTAATATATGGGTCTTACTTCAACCTCCAGCTCTGCTACAAAATGAAAAAAAAAAAGAAAAAAGCTCACCCCTAACACCCCTTTATCATTGTTTTGCTGGTGTTGTTAACAAAATGGTTCGTTTTGAGCTAGAAAACACATGGACCAGTCCTGCTACATAAGTACTGCCAATATAATCACTTATTTCTCACCTGGAAGCACTTTGTTCACTTCCTTTTGGCTAAATTAAATAAAACTGTTGTCCTTGGCCATTGTAGTGCAACAGGAAAATGAAGGGAAAATACAGAGTGTGTATCATATTCCATTCCATTATAAGAGAAGATACTGTGGAAGAATAATGTAATACTTCCTCATAGCCAGGGCCGTTTCTACCATTGTGGGGCCCCCGAAGCAAGATGCTGTTTGGTGGTCCCGTTGTCAAACTATGATGAAGAGATTTCCAAATCCTTTAGATCAGGAGTCTCAAACTCATTTAATTCAGGGGCCATATTTATCCTGATTTGATCTGAAGTGGCCCAGATAATAATAAATAAAACTAGAAAACTTGAGAGTGCAAACCTCCGCCAAAGCAGACCTCCCCCCTTCGATTGAAGAGAGGTATGAAATTTGTTTTGTCTGTCAGTAGGATTACACAAAAAGTTCAAAAATGTTTTATTATTATGATTATTAATTATATTTTAAACAACAAAATACAACAATCGCTGGTATATCTTCCAAAGCCACTATGGTGTTTATTTTGTTTATTACTGTAACTAACTGGAATGGTAGGTGGGCCCACTAAGTCCGAGTCTCATTTCACAGAGCTTTAAGGTGAAGGGCGTGAAAATCAACCCCCCGATGACACACTCGCCTATGTCATCAGTTTGATCCACCAGTTGTTACGTAACCAAAAACAACAGCTGTAACCAGACATGTCTGCTGCTGTAGTTGTCACGTTCTCCTGGGATATGCTGATATTTTTACTAATATCTGTGTAGAATCGCAGAAGTGCTATGCATCGATCGATTACTCCACGTTTACGTAAATAGTGATTTTTTTTTCACGTGCATTTTCTGAAGAAAATTACCATTACACGTTGTCAAACTTTATACAATACAACAGTTATCCCAACTTAAAAACAGTTAACTACAGCAAAAATACTACATCTGTGTACTTCCTTTGTAGATGCCGCCATTTTTAAAAAATGATTTGCATTGTATTCTGGGAATACACACACACACACACACACACCCCACCCACCCCACCCCCCACCACCCCTACACGCGAATGGAGACCCCCCTACACGCAACCATGCAAAACGGAGGGGAAGGGGTGAAATGACATTCAGCTGAAATCACCAACTGTATATGACACATAATAATGACACAAAAATACCAGCCACAGCTTATTGCACTTTACATTATTTACATCCTACACTTATTTTTTATTACGTATATGAGGGATGTAATAAACTCATTTTCCTCAGATGAGGATGAACTTGCAGCTTTTTTTGGGGGGGGGGGCTTAAGGGCCCTAAGCATTTGTATAATTTGCCTATAGTTACAAACATCCCTGCTCATAGTTGTCTTTTAAATAAGACTGTTACAAATGGGCTCATGTGAGTGATTTTTGGTGTGCCCACCAAGGTCGGTTGTATAGTTAAAGGAAGTAAAAGTAGAAAATTTAAATCTGAAAAATACCACCGTCTGTGTAAAATGAACCAAAGCTGAGTTTTGTTTGACAAAGGCTGCAAACAGCACACTGTGTGAGAGTCGATTTGTGTTAACACCATCCCGCATCAGCCTAGAGGCTTTTATATATAACATGTTTTGATTTTGCTACTGACAGAATGTCATTATTTTCATGACTGCAGGAGACTATTTTTCTGGGAAAACGTCAACACAAACCTTACACACATTCACACAAACAACTAATGTTGTTTATTTGTTAATGACAAAGTCCCAAAACAGAAGATAACGTGATAAGGATCATGAGTCAGATGTGAAGAACAGTGCCATGAGTTCACAAGGATACGTCAAAGATAGAAGGCAAAAATAAATGCATGAATTTTTTATTTATTTATTTAACCTTTATTTAACCAGAAAAGATCCCATTGAGATTAGGGACCTCTTTTCCAAGTGAGTTCTGACCAAGAAGCAGCATAAAATACAACATACACTTAAAACACAATAACTTACAAGACATGTCAAACTATGAAAAATAAGTGTAAATCATGATGTTAGTTTCAAGACATTTGAATTTGGAGTTAAAAGCACTGAAGGAGATCAGTTTAATCACTTTCCAGTCTTTTAGCAACATAATCCATCTTTCACAAGCAGAGCAGACAAATGACCGTTGACCCCCCCCCCCCTGTATGGGCAAACAGTACAGAAAGGAACAAATGAACAAATAAGAATCAAGCCTTCTTGTTCGCCTTGTAAATGAAGGGGGACCAATAAAAGAGGTGGAGAAACAATCATGAAAGAACTCAATAGATATGTTTACAAGATGTTTTTTAATTCCAAATTATTGTATTTTGCTCTAGTTAATTGGGCTGTAACAGCTGGAGTTACAGAGGGTTCTGATTGGACAGAACGGGCTCTAACCATCTGAATGTCGACTGAAAGGAAACGATTGTGCCCACTTCCTGTTTTGCGTTTATTTCAACTATCAACATGGAAGGCCAGATACGAGATGCAATATTTGCATTCATTTTTATGATAATTATGAAGCAGCAACTCGACCAAATCAATCATAGGAATCATCATACTAATGTCGACAGCGCGTAATATGTGCAGGAATTAACTGTTTACATGGCAGAGGAATTAACTACTTCGGAATAAAGATTGGAATAATAATTGGAATAAACTATTTTCTGACTTTCTTTTTAAAACTGTATGGGTTTCTTATTAACTTAAAGGATAGATTGTTCCACCCCAGGGCTCCTGTATAGACAAATGAGCAGTGCCCCATCTTGGTTCTAAGCCTTGGTGGTAACAGGTTAGCTAAGCTAGCCTAGTCCTATGGCTATGAGATTCCCCAACACTGGCAAAGGGACTGTTAAGGTACACAGTTGCCCTGTTGTTAATGACCCTGAGCTGGGTCACTCTACCCTGGACAGGCAGCTAATTACAGTAACCTCCTGAAAAGGCCTCCTTCTTATATGTTCTTTGGGTCCCAACCCCATCACGACTCCAATTAATTTATTTTGTGATACTTGTAGTTTGTTCTTATATTATATTAGGTGTTTATTTGGTTATCTTAAAGCAGAATTCACCTTTATGTGGAATTAAACAGGAACAAAAACTGTGTGCTTTTCATGTACTAAGAAATCCTTAGAGATACTGTGAACAACACCAGACAGAATTGCTGTTTCTGTAAGTTGTTGGAGAACTTCAGCAGATACTGTCGACACACAAGGTCCTGATTACATCAAATTTGCATTTAGATGATAACAAGAGCAGGGAGTTTGAATGGGCTGTTGTTCCAACAAGTTCTCCATGTATCTAACAGATGTAATTATAAGTAACACACCTCATTGCCTCTGACTGATTGCAGTGTTATTTCCTCATTTGATCTGAGAGAATTGGTCCATAATCCTCCTTTGTGTAACCCCCAAATGTGCACGACCGACTCTGAAAGGAGCATATGCTGTGCAGACAATAGTGGAGCTCAGACTTCCTCATATACTGTACCACCCACCTCATGGATGACAGCAGATCAGGACCGCTATTGTTAAAGGTTGACTGCGTTTCAACTACTGAACTGATTTACGGGGGAATTCATCGTGAAAGTCAAAGCTTTGCACCGCAGTAAAAGACTCGTCTAAAAAGCCAGAATAGTGGATACAAGGCTTAATAGTGCGTGTCAGCTAAATGCAGCCTTCAGGTATATTCAGAAGTGATGGGGTGTAAAGTATAATCAAGATCTTTAAAAGGAGAACAACAACTGCTCTGTTGATTATAGTTCATGGTAAAGATGGGCCTGTGAATATTGGGTCATCCACTGTCTGGTTAACAGGCAATGATTTAAACAAGTTTCAGCTTTGATATAATTCTGATAGAAATGTTTCTGTGCTTCTACAGACAGGTGATGGGTCACTGAAGGGGTCAATGACACTGAAAGGATGAGGGTCAATGATTTACACCCTTAATTCAATCCCAACAGGTTTATTTATAATGTCAATGGTGTAAAAAAATAAGCAGTTAGCATTTAATCTACATACAGGATCTGATCTATGAAGTTAAAGTTTTATTTTCTATATCCTTTGAAGGCATGTTTGAGGTTAAACTGAAAACCTACCTTTTTAGCTTTGCTTTTAATTATATTTTGACTTTTAACATTACTTCATTCTGCTGTTTTATATATTTATTTTACTTTATTACTATCATTATTTATTTATATATGTACATATATGAAATGTATTTTTATTTATTCTTTTTAAAGTTTAAAAAAATCTTAACTGTACGTACAACTGTGGGATAATGTGTGTGTGTGTGTGTGTGTGTGTGTGTGTGTGTGTGTGTGTGTGTGTGTCTGATGAAAAGTACTTTGTGCTACATGCACCATATATGAAAAATCCTATATAAATACAGTTTGATTGAATAATTGATTGATGTTTCCATTCACATTTATGAATGTGGCAGATGCTTTTATCCAAAGTGACTGACAGGGGAAGGTTAAGAGTTAAACTGTCTCTCTCTGTCTGTTATTTCTCTGTCCATAATGTCTTCTTAACTATCACTAAATAGAAAAGCACTCAGAGCGCAAACCTCCACCAAGGCAGACCTCCCCCCTTCACCAAGGTTATGTTTTTGCCGGAGTTTGTCTGTCTGTTATTTAGCAAGATAACTCCAAAGGTTATGGATGGATCTTGATGTGTTTTTACTTTTTTTTTTTTTTTACATTGCGGTAAATAGAGAATACATTTCAAAGTGATCCAGCAGCCAGGATCTCTTCTGGATCATCACTAAAATATAATCATTTGTTCCTTGTGACACCCTGAACATGTCATGAAATAATCAAGATCCATCCATAACTTATTGAATTATCTTACTAAATAACTCCAGCCAAAACCCTTCCTTAATGGAGGTAATAAATAGATTAAAAAGAATGGTTAACATGATCTTATGTTTACCTCATGTTGAATACATTTATTCATGCAGCTGCTTATGTAACCTGTAAAACCTACAAACTGCTCTTGATCAAGTCATGATAATATTGTAATAGTGAACAAATACCACTGATAGGGTCATGTCTTACATGTCACTGGCATTCTAGGGTGTTTTCTGGAGAACTTAAATAATAAAATAAAACTAAATACTGCCTAAAAATGAGATGACTATGTTGAATATTTTCTAGTAACATCATCAAATTCATATTTTTAAGTACATTCAAATTATTTTTTGAGTATATCTGACATATAGGTTTACAAAGAGAGAAAAGGGTTAAAAAGCATCTAAAACAGGGGTCTCAAACATGCGGCCCGGGGGCCAAATGCGGCCCGCCAAAGGTTCCAATGCGGCCCATGGGATGAATCTGCAAAGTGCAAAAGTTCCACAGTTAAGGCTGTAGAAAAAAAGGTCACTTCTGCTTGTGTTGTTGTTTTCTAATAGACTGCTGGGTGTTTTTTAAATAACAAAATTGTTGGTAGAGGTTTTTTTTCTTGTTTCTTTTTAAGTTTTAAGAACTGATTTTAGTTCAGGTTCCACATACAGCAGAACAACCTACAAAAAATAATGACTCCATATTTTCTTCTTATTTTGATGTGAAAATAATTTACATTATACCCATGTATGACAACTTAAAATTTCTCTCTTTAATATAGTGCAAAAAATAACAATAAATTAGGCAAATATTTATACTTATAAACTATCCTGTAAAAATAAAATATGAAAAATCTGAGCAAACATGAACAACCTGAAATTTCTAAAGAAAATTAAGCACAATTTTAACAATTTTGTGTCTTTTGTGGTAGATCTGATCCATAATGTATGTGTGTACATGATTAACTGAGGCATAATATTGTTAGAATTGCACATATTTTTCTTGAGCTATTTCAGTTTTTACAGGTTATTCACACCTTTCTTGTTGGATAGTAAGCATTTTCATTAGGTAATTGGGTTTGTTTGCACTAAAACAAAGACATACGTTTGGAATTGTCACTTTTTTCTCAGTTATTACACTAATATTTTACTAGTCTGGCCCACTTGAGATCCAATTGGGCTGAATGTGGCCCTTGAAAGTCATGAGTTTGAGACCCCTGATCTAAAACATTTTCATTGGATACATTATGTGATGCCTGAATCAGTGACTCACCCCCTTGAATACCCCCCCCCCTTTATTGCTTTTATCAGGCAGCAATTTCAGTGTCATTTAATTAAAAATCATATCATATAAAATAATTGACTGTATAAATATTCACCCCCTTGAAAGTAACTGACCTAATTCAATAGCAGTTTGGTGCTAATAGTCTCACAGCTCGTGGAATGGAGATCATCTGAGTGCAGGGAATGTGTGTCAAGTGACTGGAGTATAAAGACACGTGTGTTTGGAAGGTGTGATCAGGGTTTCCAGCCACAGTATTTCACACCACAAAGACAAAGGAACACTCAGAAAACCAGTTTTTGAAAAAGTCAGAGAATGGAAATGGTTGCTCTTTGGACAAACTTCCTGTGCATCCTGATAGATATTGATCGGTTTGGTCAGAAATGGGGTAAAAATTCAAAAGTGTTTAAAAATGTTGACCTCTTCACCCCTGAGACCTCTCCAAAAGTGTACGTAAGGGTGAATATTTACGGTTTATATACTCTAAATTTTATAGATAGTTTTTTTTTTTTACTTTGTCAATATAGAGACTTTGACACCCCTAATTTAGACGTTTAGATTGTACACATGAACACATGAAAAGTGCTCTTGTTTTATGAATTAAAATCCTACAAACAGTAGCTGCATTTCCATTACAGTTTTTCACAAAACAATACATTTATTTGCGCTTTGAACATGTTTCCATTGACGGTTGTTCTCGGCATGAGCATCGTAATTCTCGTGAAATATTATCTCACGAGATTTCACTGCTGTCACCTTCAGAGCTTCAGATGGGTCATCACCCTGATAGCATTAGCACGAATGAATCTGCTAATTCTCTCGTCCCTGGCAAACTCTTTAAAGACACCAACATGTCAAACAAACCAGCTGGTTAACATTATAAGGATCTGTACATGTGGTCCCTACATTTCAAGTCCGAAATATTAAGTGTAAATATGCTTTAGATGTGTTTAAATGACAACCAAGAATTAGCATGTAATAGCATTAGCATGAATGAATCAGCTAACTCTCTGGTCAGTAAAAGTCCCTGGCAAACTCTTTAAAGACACTAACATGTCAAACAAACCACCTAGTTAACATTATAAGGGTCTGTACATGTGGTCCCTATATTATCAGGTCGATATATTAAGTGTAAATATGCTCAACACTAAATAACAACAACAAATGATACATGTATGTAGTGCTTTTTACACAGTTCTTACACTTGACAATTTACAGAACAGAGAATATATTTCTCTGTAAAAACAACAAACAAAAAACAACTTAAATATTCAAAAACTAACAGATAATAAATAAAACCTTCACTGTGTCTACTCTAAGAATCACCCTGATCATCACCCCAAGAAGTTCTCGCGTCCCAGCAGCCAATGGTTGTTATGGTTACAGCGACTGTGGCTGCCATTTTCACTCCGAGAGAAGTGATCGTGTGACCATGTACATCACATCCTGTGACATATAATTGCGGAAAACGGTGTTTCCATTGCACTTTTGCGATATATTAGAATATCGAAATGTCTGAAAAACCACCTCATGAAAGCGTGAAAACTCGATATTACCAAATCTGGTAATATTACCATTACCAGTTTTTTTATAGCGATATTGACATTTTGGGTAATGAAAACGCAGCTAGTATTTATATTTTACACAATCTATCCCTCAGTAGATTCATGTGTGTCTTATAGCTGCTTCCTGTGTTAATGTTTATTGACCTTTTGAGCGAAATAAAAAAATGGAGTGGGTGAAATCATTACCTTCAGATCTCAGTTTGTATACACTATAAAGAAACGCACTGGCTAATCTACGTCTGGTGAGCTCCCCATCCATCATAGAATATCTTTAATCTCACTGCAGGACAATTAGGTTTACAGATGTAGATGTCACATATGGGTGAGTAATTTGATGCTATATAACATGCCATATGCACAGATGGCTCGAGCACATCTTACGCATAATACCCACATCACTGCGCACATTTTTACATGCACCGATGACAGCTCTAGTGCAACATTTAGATTTATGAGCACATTTCTTCATCCTTTCAAGGCTGTAGATGGCTTTTCGCACACTTTAGGGGGTGAATATTGACAATACTGTCAGACTTGGGTGGATACAGGAGTCGGAGGAGAGCAATGTTACCGTGTCAGTGAGTAAGACAGAAAGAGATTATCAACAGGGGGAGTGACTGAGCGCTGTCCAAAGAGAAGGTGAGGAATGTTTTTTTTTTTTTTTTTTTATTCACTGCTGGAGGCGAAGTCTCCAATGAGACACAGTCACTGTCTTGACTGAAAAGTAAAACAAAGTCCATGATGGATAAAATCAATACCTGTCTTCAAAAAAAAAAAAGCTGGTAGCTGAATACAGAGAAAACTTTTGTAAACTTTGAGGTAGTGAAAAGAATAAACCCCAGAAGGTATAACATAACTGATTCAAAGTAATATGTTGTTCAGTCTTTAACACAGAACTATTTATCTGAACCTTAGCTTTAATATTTCAGTAAAAACACTTTGTAACTTCTACATCACAGGTGTCAAACATGCGGCCCCGGGGCCAAATCTGGCCCACCCAAGGGTCCAGTTCAGCCATTTGGATGAATTTGTAAAATGTAAAAATGACATTAATATATTAATTAATCATGTTAGGTGAGGATTCACATTCAGACCAATTTACTCTCATAACAACATAATAACAAGTCACATTTTTTCTTTGTAATTTAGTTTTACTCAAACAAAGTACAATTTCACCAAAAAATCTCAATAACCAGAACAAATATAAACAATTTGAAATGTCTTAATAGAATGAAGTGCAATTGTAATAATAATATTCCACCTATTACTAAATATTTTGTGTATTTTTAAGCTATAATATACACATGTAAATGATAAACTAAAGCCTAATCATGTTAAAATTACACATTTATTTCAGTTTGTTCATGTTTGGATGGATGGTTTAAAGATGGAAATTATGTGAATGTACTTTTTTTTTCTTTTAACATGGATAAAGCTTTCTGGTTGATTATAATTTACATGTTTTTATTTTATTGGTTTGGCCCATTTCTGATAAAATTTAGCTGAACACATAAAATTATTTAAAAAAAGCACAGAACCAAACTGCCGAACCACCTGGATTTGACTAAAGGAAAAGATCAAATCATTCCTTTTACTGCAGTGATTAATATGGTTTAACTGCCAACAGTTCTTTAACACATGCAGTCGGGTGATTTTCATATCTTCAACAACTATTAGTTTTATAGAGCGTATTAACACTGGATTTTAGAGTTTATTTTTTTTTTTTCGGCCATGATGATACGAGGATTAAACAGGAAGAAAAGATTTTGGTGAATAATGAATGCAATACAATTAGAGCTGCACAATATATTGATTCATTATCGACGTAACAATGTATTTGTGTCAAATAGTCACATGGCAGGTCCTGTAATGTAGGAGACAAATGAGCTCAACATGTTCTAATTTTCTAATTTCAATAGGACCTGACACACACTGAGAACATCACAATTATTCTGAACCAGTTTAGAGTGAGTCACTGGTAACAAGACTGAAAAATTAACAATGAACAAAAGAAAAATCACCCAAAACCAAGGCTCGGGACCAGAAAGGAAAACTATTTATACTTTTTAATTGAATTTTTAAATTTTTTTTTAATGTATTTCGTCTTTGCCGAGGCTGCTGCCCCCACGACCTGGACAAAGAGTACGAGAACAATTATTTGTATTGTTCGTATTTTTATTTATTTTACCAGTTTATTTTTTTTTTAAATATATTTGTCTTCATTTATTTGTATTTATTTATTTGTCTTTTTTATTTATATATCCATTTTTATTTTATTATTAGTTTTTAGTTTTCATATTATATTTCATTTATATATTTAGATTTAATATTTATATATATATATATATATATATATATATATATATATATATATATATATAAATATATATAATATATATAATATATGTTATTTTAAAATAAATTTAATTATTACAGCTACAAGAAAGATGATACTAAAACGTACGTTAATCTGTTTGTTACATACTTCTGAGTATTTTTTTTATATTGCAGGGTTAAAAAAAATAAAAAATCACAATGTCAGTTTTTTTCTAATATCGTAACAGCCCTAAATGCTATAATTAATAGTGTGGAAATGTATAAAATGTTCTGACATTATTGTGAAGACTGTGCTAAAGGAGTTTCCTTTCTTTGTGTAGCCAGTGTTTGTTGACGAAAGTCAAGAAATGATAACATTTATAAGATTTTTAAACTTAGTGTTATTTTTTACATAATGAAATATGTGGTGATTTAGTTAAAAGCTTAGCAAACTAAACATGAATGATCCCTATTACTAACACTTAAGGATGTTTCATAAACTATGTTTTTTCATGAATTTTTTGAGGATAATTTTAGCACAGATTTAGATTAATTAATGTCGTTTTTGATTACATTTTGTTTTTTGCCGACAAGACAAAGTTATTTTTTGGCATAATGCAATTGCTAGATCACGCCAAACTGAAATGGAAAGAACTTTTTCTGCATTTTTTCTGCATGTTACAATAATCCAAGAAGAAGTATTTTTAAATAAATATGGTGTGCTATGTGTGAACATGCCAGGAATCATTATTAAATTAGGTATGGAATAGTAGGTAATATATAACAATGATAATGAATATATCTGTTCATCGCCATGTTTATCCCTTTGTTGGTCAGTTCAACCGTTTGGTAGAGGTAACTTAGAACCCTGATATCCAATCAAAAATTATGTCATTTGACACCAAACTTCTTGGGCAGTCTCTTTTTTTATTTTATTAACTTTTACAGAGTCTATTTTACATAAATAATCCTCATGTTTCAGAAATACTTTGGTATTCATGTAATAATTTTTGAAAACATGCTGTATGCATATATATATATATATATATATATATATATATATATATATATATATATACACACACACATACACACACACACACACACACACACACGTTTGTGACTTAATGGACAACGTTTTGCACATATTTTCAATAGAAAAGGCTCTTGTGAATATCAGGTATTTTCCTATATTCAATTTACAGATTATTTAGAAGTTCATAAAAGTGCATATTACAATTGAGATGTAATATGTCAGAAACAGAACCTGAAAAGCAAGTGACAGTTTGGTTCATTGAGGGTTAAAATAGTCAAATATTGAAATAAGAGAGAATATAGACTAACATTTGATTATCCATCTGGGTGCTTTTATTTAAAGTCATATACAGTATATATTGGAGTCCAGTATTTTCACACTGTATGAAGTGACAGTGTGTCTTGTTTAAAATATGCAAATGAATATCATTAAAGAGCTGACCCGTTGCTCCTAGTCCCTTTGAACGAACAAAGGTATGTTCTGATGGTGCTATTACGGATAATAGCCCCACCTGGAGCAAATGCTCTGTCCTTCACCTACTTTCTTCTCCATTTCCTCCTAATGTTTTATGAACATGTGCTCAACATACTGTAATATGGCAGACTTCACAACCCTGACCACATGGCTTGTTCAACAGTCTAACAGGTCAATTATATTGTTAACTGCATTCGGTGTCAGCTTTCACTGCCCAAAAAAAAAAAAAAAAAAAAAAAGGCCACAAATGTGTAAAAAGTACTGCTTTATAAATGTCCTTAATCACTTCCTGTATCATAGAAGCATGATGAGAGGTTTAAGCAAATTCTCCATTTCATTTTTTCCTTTTCTTGTCTGTGTAACTGTTGTGTAAACTCTTCTAATTTAGTAGTAGTTTCCCCTGTGGAGAAAACATCCCAAACCCGAACAATGTTTTGCATGGTTGCTATAGCAAAAAGAAGTTCCATATATGCAACAGAAAATTTCACTTCTGCAACTACAAAGGAACAATTCGACATATGTCTGTAAAATTACAACACTTCTCTCTGTCAAAAGCCCTACTTTAGTTCAATAAAAAATTGACATTTTATTATAATATCATGCCCAGTGTAGCTTCAAACAATACACCGATTTCACAGCAATTTACTATAATCAGTGTCCATTGATGTATGTATGTCTTTTATTCTTCCTCTGCTCATTCATAAGCACAATGCGTGAATTAAAGACTGCGACGGAATAAATGATTGTTAAAATAGACTAAAGTACACTTAAACGTCTTTCCCCAGTAGACATAGAAGAGCACTTCAGTCTGTGTAAAACAAAAAGAAAAAGAACCTTGATCCCAGTCATGGAGCCAAGTGTGGTGATAATCCTTTTTAAGGCTAGATTTTTGTGGCTTACGGGCTTCAGGAAGACTTTCTTTGTTATATCTGCTCCTCTTTTAACCTTGTGCATAAATCCCTCCTACTCACCTGAATATGGGGCGTTCACTCCAATCTTGTGTTTTGTTGTTCACTCATAGAAATACTGTGGAAATTAAGATTCCAACCACAGTGTGATATTGAAGGACATAAGAAGACTGTATTACTTTTGTGAGAATTCTCAACATTGTTTGTTGTTGTGTAAATAAATAAATAAATAAATAAATACAAGAAAAATACATGGAAGATTCTAGATACATGTATTTTGTAACATTACAACATCACTTTTAGAAAATTACAACATTTTCTGCTGTTTTTTTTTTTGCTTGTGACCCCATTTTAACAATTTCTGGTGACCCCCTGATATTCAAAACACAGAGGGTTTTTTTTTCTTTTCTAAAATTGATTTATTTTTGATCATGTAATAGTTTTATGTACATACAGATTATCTTTAGTCTATATAATGTATATTATTATGGACAGAGGCAGATAAACCAGGTGTAGGTTATTATTGCACATAGTAGGACGTTAAGGACTTCAGTTTTTTTCAAGTCGAAGTCGGGTCGTGATGATGTCATCACATTGTCAGCGGAGGAACAACATGGTCACACGTCCGTCCAACAATGAGTAACTTGTATTAAAGTTCACTGCAACATAACAGTGTCCACCGACAGGACACAAGCATCAGCATTTTAACCCCAACAAAACAAAAGCTTGAGTTTTCTGTTAAATGTAACTGCACAACATCAGTAGACGAACATATGTCTGGATTTTGTCTGGACTGACACGTCTAAAAACTGAACTGTCCAGATGTCTGTCACACGTCCTCACTTTTTACATTAAGTGTAAAAAGTTTAAGTCGCCAAGACACACACCACACTGTCCACATCACGTTTGGAAAAAAAAAATAGTGCATTGTCTTCATTATTGTCAACTTCAGAGTCTGTAGTTTCCATCCATCCATCCACATACCTAGTTCAGTTCAGTTTATTTCGAGTTCACAAAATCATCAAAAGATCAATCATGATGGTCAACAAAACCTCTTGTGCACTCAAAAAGGAGTGGGAAGAACTAAAATTTATAATCTCCCGAACCCCTTTTTACAAACTAATAATCCAGCAGCTTCTGCATTCTATGATTTAACACACTATTTTTTTTTATATCTATTTGTCCTTTACGCAAAACACCTACAATTATTTATATACACATTGTTTTACAAGTCACCTCACACAATGCAAACCTATCTATCTATCTATCTATCTATCTATCTATCTATCTATCTATCTATCTATCTATCTATCTATCTATCTATCTATCTATCTATCTATCTATCTATCTATCTATCTATCTATCTATCTATCTATCTATCTATCTATCTATCTATCTATCTATCTATCTATCTATCTATCTATCTATCTATCTATCTAATATCTATCTACCTATCTATCTAATATCTATCTACCTATCTATCTATCTATCTATGTATGTATGTATCTATCTATCTATCTATCTATCTATCTATCTATCTATCTATCTATCTATCTATCTATCTATCTATCTATCTATCTATCTATCTATCTATCTATCTATCTATCTATCTATCTATCTATCTATCTATCTATCTATCTAATATCTAACTACCTATCTATCTATCTATCTATCTATCTATCTATCTATCTATCTATCTATCTATCTATCTATCTATCTATCTATCTATCTATCTATCTATCTATCTATCTATCTATCTATCTATCTATCTATCTATCTATCTATCTATCTATCTATCTAATATCTAACTACCTATCTATCTATCTATCTATCTATCTAATATCTATCTATCTATCTATCTAATATCTATCTATCTATCTATCTAATATCTAACTACCTATCTATCTATCTATCTATCTATCTATCTATCTATCTATCTATCTATCTATCTATCTATCTATCTATCTATCTATCTATCTATCTATCTATCTATCTATCTATCTATCTATCTATCTATCTATCTATCTATCTATCTATCTATCTATCTATCTATCTAATATCTACCTATCTACCTATCTATCAGAATGAAAGACTTGCCAAAAATGGATCCTTGAGATTTAGAAACAGCTACATACTATTTCAAATACTAGTGGTAGAGGCTACTATACTATACCACTATCCACTAATTATATACAATCTATGGCTTTATCTTCTGTCTCTTTGGGGGTTTGTGAAGCGTCATGGTTTCCATTCTGTGTTTGCATCATTAGCAGAGAATGATACTTTCACCTGCATGGGACAGGGTTCCTCCTACACTACAAAACCCAAACCTAAACTATCTGCAGATGTGTTTACTGGTGTTTACCTACTAAGTAAGCAAAGCTTGCAGAATGTGCGAACTGATGTGCCACATGCTTAGAACACGCACATGCTAAACGTTATACCTCATCTGAAAATGTAATTCTGCTCGAAGGGATGTGATAGACATAAAACTGAGGATTAACCTTTTTATGTTTTTCACAGATCTGGATGATGTGTCAAGACGGCAACATGCCTTGTGTAAAAAGTGTCAGATTTCCCAAAGCTTCTGCATCAAATGTCAAGAAAAACAGCAATAAAAGCTCTCATAAAAACACATTTCCACAACAGTTTACCTTCTGAAGAATGGAGAAATGCAGCCTCGTCCTTTACATTCAATGATTAAAGATGGAATGGTTTCCTTTTTTTTTTTCTCCCGTCACACTGCTTCAACCACAGACTATTCTGTTACATGTTCAACTCCATCAACCAATCTGCCAATCAAGCAGTCGTAATTGGTGACACGCAATAATTAAACAGTGTTAAATGTGCACTGAAATTTCGGTGACATTTGCTTGACTTAAATGGAAGCTGAGAATGCAAATGTAGAAGATGGAGTATTCAGAAAACCTGCTAATGTATCATTTCAAAAAGTCAGCGGCGTCACCTGGGGTGTTTTTGTCTACTTGTTTTCTCCTATCCGAGTGGTAGTATGACATGAAAACAGATTACAAAACCATTAATTTGCCTTCCAAAGAACACAAGCTAACCTAGTTGAAAGCTATCTGAGTGTAATTAAAATTCCTCAGGATTTAAATACGTTCTCGAGTGCGCATGTTAACGGCCCTTTTGGGAGCTTCTTGGACTAATCGGAGAGACTGAGAAGTGTGTTCCTTTTGCTAATGGGTGAACACATGATTTCACAGCTCCCAATGCGATTATACTCTTATTAGGGTCAGACATTCATAAAGACTCATTTGCAATTTTTCCCATAATGTGTGTGGGTGATATCATTTCTATCTCTTCTTTTTGCTTTGATTCCAGTGACTCAATCCCTCTGAACCAATTTACATGCCACTGAGTGCTTACACTCAAAACTTAACCCAGTCTTAATAAGAAGCAAAAGTCGAACTGAAAAAGACAAAAAAAAAAAAAAAAAAGGATCAGAGCCTCTCGTAGCTGTTTTGATGTTTCAGGTTCATTTTCAACAGCCTTTGAGGGATAAATACATGAATAATTTCCTAACAAAATAAGAATTTGTACACACAGCTGGTGCATGCTCCACTTAGACTAAACATCACAGCAGTAGTCGGTAAAGTCTCTCCCCATTAGACAAGACTCTCCAGGATTTCGGGATGTTGCGATTTGCAAGTTTAACGCAAAGTCAGCCAGTTCCTGTGAACTCAGCGCCATGTTGCAATTTTAACCAATAACAGCGACTTTACCGCAAAATGAAATCAATCATTTGCGACGTCCTGAGCTGCTCGTTCCACCTTTTCCTGTTTAGCTTACAGTACAGAATAGAATAGAATAGAATAGAATAGAATAGAATAGAATAGCCACTTTATTGTCACAAGTATCCACTATAGTGCACATTCAGTGAAATTTCAATGCAGAAGCTCGTCATCGGACATAAGAATCAGTTATAAATTTCGAATTAAAAAATAAAAACAGTCCAATAAAAAATAAAACAATCCAATAAAAAATAAAAACAGTCCAATAAAAAATAAAACAATCCAATAAAAAATAAAAACAGTCCAATAAAAAATAAAAACAGTCCAATACATACTGAAGCAAGCAACATGTGCATACAACAGTTCGCATTTGACGACTAAAATGATGCACTAGTACCAACAGAGGCATTTCAAAGAGTAGTTTTTTTGCTGCATTTTTGTCATCCAGGTAATATTTTATTTGTCATGTTTGAAAGGTTGTCGTAATATCTCAGTGTCTTTGTTCTACTTTTGTCAGAGTACTACACAGTACACAGTACTAGTAATGTTTTTTTGTTATGATTTTTTGACTGGCTGAGACATTTATATTATGTTTTATAACTTCATGCAGTGTTGTGAGGTCATATGAACTTTAACCTTTGAACTAACAGCTGCATTTGGAGAAAAAAAAAATATTTTGTTGTATTTTTGTTATACTCGTAATCGTTTATTTGCCATCTCGGTAAGGTAGTTTTGAGGACCATATCACAATAACTTTGAATTAATTAATTTTCCAGTAACTACATATTTGAAATATTACTTAATTTTGATTACAAAAAAGGAAAATCGCAACTATTTATCGTAACTTTCACTTCCTCCCGCAAGAAAAGACTAAAAAGCACCGCAACTTTCATTGCAATTTTTTGAAAAAGACATTTTAGAACACAACAATCTCAAAAAAGGCCCACGAAATTCTAGAGGGACTAATTCGAGTCCAAATCAGCCATTATCTGAGGTGGTAATACCGCAATTTTTTGTAATTTTTGGTTATTTTTTGGCATTTCCTTGTTCATAAAAGACAAAAAAAACACCAAACAGAATTGTATTGGCAGTCGACCTGCAGAGATTACAGAGATGTTTTCATCAGAGTTAATTGAATAATATGCAGTGCTCAGTGAAGACAGCATAATTAATGGTTAACAAACTAATGCTACAGTTGGCCGTCTCTCTCACACAGACTTGGTATTTTAAGCACGTATAATGTAGTTAAGTCAGCAGTTTGAGAAAAAGCAATGTGACATTTTCTTTCCTTTCACTGAGTCATATGAAGGGTGTGGTTCTGGATCTGACACAAATAATTCCCTGAAACATTTTATTTAAATCGTCAGGTTCTAATCAGCCTCAACTTATAATGTCACCTATTGAACAACCTTGTCTAAATATACCATGAAACACTACAATTACTATGTTTTCACTGGCTGTAAGCACAGACAAACTGACCATTTATGATGTGGGGTACCAAAATAAATACTTTTTTTTTTTGTTTGTTTGTTTGTTTGTTTCCATATGTGCAATTATCGTCACTGTCGTTATTGTTAAAAATCTACATAAAATCCATATCCTGACAATATGCTTTGGCAAAACAGGGATATTAAAAGTTTTTCAGAGAACAAAAAAGAAAAATCTGGATAAAAATAAAACAGAAGTCAACGTATTGCCAACAACACAAGTGAGAAGCTTAAGATGTGTGACTCATCCATCTGCTTCATGCTTCAGAAGGCCACACACATGCAATCTCACACATACTGTAACGCACATAAACACTAAAGCATCCTCGTTTCCTGCTCACATAGAATCAGCCACAGACATGCTAAATTCTACCCACGAAAGGGCAAAAACAGAGACAAACACACAGCTTTCCATGCAGATAAAGGACCTGATTAAAGAAAAGCATGTGCTGGTGGCATGAAGGTTACAGAGGCTGCTGTATAACTGCAGGGGTGACAATGTGAATCCCTAAATGAGCTCAAGGTTGTGTAACGCCGTTTCCTCCCACTGAAAAAAGGTCCAATGATGTACCCTTCAGGAAGACACATCACAGAACGGAGGCTTCTGACTGTGACTGTGTATAATGGCATGATTGTGAAGTTATTTTTTTTCCCTTTAAAAAACAAAAACAAACATTTGCAAGCATATCTGGCTTTTTAAACACGGAAAAACTCACTTGAAAATATAAATGACTGACAGTTTTCATGGGTGCCACAGATACATTTGACTTTAAGTTGTTTTATTTTTTTTATATTATTATTATTTTGGTGTGCCACATTTGAGGTCACAAACCTGACGGAAATCAAGGAACTGCATATTTTACTTAAATTAAAAGCAGATCATTCAACTCATTGCACTGCCACTGATAAATAAAACCAAAAAAAGGGTTAACCTTTTCCACTAGGATGTTTAAAGGTGTCATTCAGTTGTTATTTCATTAATGTTACTGTGGTCTCCATTGTTATTGAATGCATTTTGTGTTGGTTGCATTTAAAAAAAAAAAACATCTCGATTGCTTTGTTTACAGCTGTTTTTTCACAGTAGAAAAATGACTTGAGGTCGAACAACAGAGTCCATGACGCAGTCATGACGCAGTGATGAGGCGTCTCTGATTGGCTCAGAATGCGTGAAGGAACACCTCTGGCTCTGCATGTGTTTACCATCCCAAAGTAACATCCAGCTAGGTTTCGTACCATGAAAACGTGCAGTGAAAAAAAACAAGGCTTTATTTCCACAGAGAACAAATGGACCAGTTTGATTTGCCATTTTTTTCCAGTTCGTGCAGCAGCTACTGTGGTGCCATCTTCTCGTGTAGACGCTAATGCTAATGCTAATGCTACTTCAGATTCGCTCCAATGGGGGACAAGCTTAACCCCATGTGGGTGACGCTAAAGTCCTTGTGACGTGTAGTGGACAGGCTTTTTCTGAGTGGCTCGTTTCTCTGTGTTTTCTATGAATGGGAAATCCAGCCAGTGAAGGTGACACACCACGCAGCAAACGCAGCATGTGTTGGTAACTCATCAGATTCCAAAAGGAGCGTGGAAAAGTGTTTTTTAACAGAATGACACCTTTAAGTGAAGCCAACAGCTGCAGAATTAAATCAATTCAAAGCAATTTTTTTTGAATATGGTTAAGTGGTTTTTAGGCCACAATAAAAAAAAAAGCATTTCTAAGTAGCATGAACTTAATAAACATTATGTTGAAACAACTTAAACACTTGCATTCATGTTGACAATTATTAACTTCATGCTACTTAGAAATGCTTTTTATTGTTGCCAAAAGGCCACTTGACCAATGACATACTCGGAAAAAATGCTTTGAATTTTTGTAACTGCAGCTGTTGGCTTATCTTAAGTTTTACTGTTGATCTGAACTTTTATTTATTACAGTGTGAAAACTTGCTCAGTAAAAGGTATTAAAACAAGTTGTACTTATAATTTCTCAGAAACAGAGGTTTGTTTTTTTTAACAGACTATAGCAGGAAAGGTATTGTTGTACTTACCATCCTCACTCATGGTACTATTCTTAAAAACATAATATTGAACACAAAACAACAAATAATGATAATTAAACATATAAACTAAAATCAACATCCATAATTATTCCTGCTCATAACACCAAACAATTAACAATATTTGGAGCTGAAGTGGCTGAAGTTTATGCTGTATTTCTTTCTTTCCCATGATGCATTGCAGAACTTAAAAAAAAGGATTACTCAATGAATTCAAGTGATCAGGTTTAATACTCAGCTAATTAAAGCTAGTATAATATAAAATTGTTGACACATGCAGTACTGTCACATTTAAGTACAATAAAGTGGTATTTTATAGTAAAGACGGATCAATTTCTAACACTTTAAAGTAATACAGTCAAACTTAAATCACGTGAGTAAATTGTAATTTATTTTGGAATTACTTATTTAATTCAGACTAATAGTAGATAAAACTTCAAATGAAAAAAAAAGTAAGTTATCAAGCTAAGTTTATTGAGTTTTGTTTCAAACTTACCAACAATGAAATGTGAGTGTATATAGTGTATCTAAATTAAATTTCTGAAATTACCAACATTATTATTTGATCACAACTTTAAAAAATAAACTTAGCAACATAGTAAGTTCATCTAAATCAGTTGATTACATTTTTAAAATCTCATTTATGTATTAAATCAAATCATATCAACACATACTCTGAGTTTCTTTTTAGAGTGTATGAAGCACAGCATGACATTTGCACGTTGTTCTTGACTGTAAAAGCCAAATGATGTTCCTGCCAGGCTTTTTACACACTACATATTTACTCTGATCAAAGATGGAGCCACTAAGTACCCTTTACTACTGCTGTGTTATTCAACCTGGGAATGAATGCCTATTATTGCCATTTGTACCCTTTCACAATGAAGACTAAAACCAGATGCTGGTGTATTTTCTCCACTGTGAAAGAGGTATTGTGTTAACGTAACACATAATGCTGTAGAGTCTATACAGTATATTTACATTCCTGAAACGCTGCCACATAAGAAGCAAACCATAATGGACTCGCAGCACATAAATCTATAGTAACAGCTAAATCTTACTGTTTGGTGCTTGGATATAAAGTGACAACGACCGTGTACCCTCATTTGGGGTGTGGTGAGCAAACACAAAGTGTGGCATTTGTACTCAGTTGACAGAACATTGGAAAAGTGAAGTGCACACGTAGGTTGGGTTCATACGATAAATGTGTAAGCGGCGTTGTACGGCTGATGACATGGAATGTGTTTTCTACATTTCACTGCATTCGTCCTTTAAGTCTGCCAAGCTTTGAGGTGGTTTTGGACGGAGGAGTAGAAGGCGCTTTTTTTAAACATTTATATGCTGCAGGGTGACTCTGTTGCAGAAGGGAGGGACAACTAAGCCAGGCTGGAGAGGAAACCGCCCCTCCACCCCCCAAAAAAAAAGCAAAACCAAACAAATGGTACAGAAAGTTATTTTTCAGATGGCTACTGTAAAAGGAGTCTTTGTCCTCAAAAATCTGCTCCGACCGACAGTTGACTAAGTCCAGCGAAGGAAAAGACAAATGGAAAGAAAGACTCAAACAGAAAGTACGCAATGTACCCAAAGTGGGAGGAGGGGATTTTCTGGTGAGAGTCAAAAGATGTATTTTAAGGAAAAGCGCTCCTGCAAACGTCTGATCCGCTGTTTCACCAGAAGGCCTTGGCGTAGTGTCAGGGCGTTGGTCTTATTTCCAACAACATCACTTTCCCTGCAACGGCTTTGTATGACCTTAATAATGTGTTTTATTTTTAACTGCTTCACTTTTCCGATGTGGCAGCGCTAACTGCAGCTGTCGTTACCAATGGGAAGTTGGGTTTAAATTAAAGAACATACAAACTATTGCCAAATTTGTCTTCCAATTGTCAGACAAGCGGAGAAACGTGTTCACTGGCTGCACTAATAGAACACCACAGGAGTGTTGGAGAAGTTACACAAGAGGTATCCTACCAAAGTCTATACGGATTGAGTATTTACTGTGTATGTAACTATATTCGTTATCAAGGATATGGGCGACTGTGGCTCAGTTGATAGAGTGGGTCGCCCAATGACCGAGAGGTTGGCGGTTTGCGTCCCGGCTCTGGCTGTTCACATGTCGAAGTGTCCTTGGGCAAGACACTGAACCCTGACTTAGGCCCCCAGTAGGACTTACCATAGACCTTAGAAACCTACTGGTGTATGAGTGTGTGTGTGAATGGGTGAATGAGAGGCTAATGTAAAGCGCTTTGAGCACCATGAAGGTGGAAAAGCGCTATATAAGTGCAGTCCATTTACCATTTAATGAAAGCAAAAGTACAAGTAAAGGTTAATAATAAAAGGTAGACATGGTGAATATGGAGCCTCTGAACGTTCAAATGGATCAAATAAAAAGATGACAAACTGCATTTGATAGGATTAATGGATTAAGAGATATTAAATGTATTAGATCAGTACACAGTAAATTTTGTAGTGTTAAGTCAACACTTAAAGAGTTCATTTAACTTCTTCTAGAGTGTATTTGGTCCCATTGTCTCCAAATTAACTCTGCAAAATCTACAGTGTAGATAATTTTGGGGGCGGCATGGTGGTGCAGTGGTTAGACAGAAGAACCCTGGTTCTATTTCCACACCAGACCTTTCTGTGTGGAGTTTGCATGTTCTCCTTGTGTCTGCGTCTCCAGTTTCCTTCCACCATCCAAACACATGCACTCATAGGTTAATGGGTTAATCTAAATTGTCCATACAGTATAGTGATTGTCTATATATGTTCAGCCCTGAGATGAACTGGAGACTCATACAGGGTGTACCCCGTCTGCACCCTTTGTAGCTGGATTAGGCCCCCAGTAACCCCTGTGACCCTAATGAGGATAAGATGACAAGACGAGATGAGATAGTTTTGGTTGTCGTTGGCTGTTTGTGTCTTTATGGGTTAAGTGTGACAAGGTTTTTGGACTAAAAATTAGAAAAACACACTTGGTAAGATTGATATGTTTGCAGTATGAATCCTCTGTGACACTTCATAAACAAAGAATTCGAAGTCTAAACCACTGATGTAAAACCAACCTGTTTCATGTCATTCCCTTCATTCATCTCTCCCTTCTGCCTACAGGTCACCCTTAGGCTGAATATGGATCTGCATTTGCACTCGTTTTATCCAAATGACAAATCATCAGCTTAACTTTTTTGGAAATCACCAAATCTCCTACTGTCTATTTTTTTTTTGAGCATCTCAAATGTATAGGAGTAGAAGTAAAGTGAAGTGAAAGTGAAAGTAAATAGAATAAAAAATACTCAGTATAGTAGCTACAAATCCTCCCAAAACATACTTGAGTACAGTAGTGAAGTATTTCATAATAATAATAATAATAATAACAATAATAATAATAATAATAATAATAATAATAATAAAATAATAAATAATAATACAAATAATAATAATAAAATAAAAAATAGTAATACAAGTAATATTTTTTTAAAAATAAAAAATAAAAATAAAAATACATTTTATTTGTATAGCGCTTGTCATGGCACTCAAAGACGCTTTACATTAAAAAAAACAAACAATAAGAGTCAGACTACAATCGGAAAAGAAACAATAAAACAAAAAACAAAACAATAGAAAACCGATCAATCACATATTAAAACAGATCAAAACATTCAAAGCAATCTTGAATAAATGACTTTTTAAAAGGGGATTTAAAAGTGCTGAGGTTGGAAGAGTGACAGATGGTTTGGGGCTCGCTGCTTGGTATTTTTTTTTGGGGGGGGGGGGCGCGAAAGTCGGCAGAAGAGGATCGGAGGCTGCAGGAGGGAACATGAGGCGGTAGGAGGTCAGTGGGGTAGGGGGGCGTCTGGTGATGGAGGGCTTTATGGGTGAGGAGGAGGATTTTAATGTAATTGTGTGTTTGATAAGTGTGTTCTTATACAACACTGAACCAAAGTGTTGTACAGCTTTTAAGGGGAAACTTACAGATGGGTTTGACAACATGGTGATGGTTATCTGACTGATGACATAGAAAACTACTGTGAAGCATTTCATTTACAACAACATGATATATACACATTTGAAGCTCTTGGTGGTCTGAGCACATGAACATCGTATTTGTCATCTTTAAACTGAAACACTATCCAAAGACAACCTACTAGGAACAAAGGCTTCTACTTAATGTATATACATAGACCACACAGCTTTACTCAGTAGAATACTTCTCACTGTAAATCCAAGTTCACATCAAGGTCATTCTTTGTTTCCAAACTTCTGAAATTAAAACTTTTTTTTTTTTTTTTTCTCACAAATCATTAACAAGCTTCTCTTGTTCTGTCTCCAGTGGTTGCATCCCAGATAGTGTAATGCATATAAAACATGTATGTAACACGGCATACAGTATGTTGAACCTTTTTAGAATTCATAACATTAGAAATCCAATGTAAATGAGTTCTGGCCTTTACTTATGAATATATTTACAGTTGTTTATTAGAATTTAAATGAGATTGAGGGATTGGATTCCACAGCCAAATGAAGCATCCCATATATTTCTCATTACTAATGAATGCTGTTCCGAAATGCACTTTCTTGATTCTCGATAATCCTGCCAAAGGCATCCAATACCATCCAGCTGGCGTTCAGATGTTATACAGATGCGCTTCATTCACACAGTTTAAGGCCTGTGGAAATGAATGCATGCATGAAACACTTTCAGAAACATGCTTAGCTGTGTGACTTTGGAGCCAAGCATTTATATGAAAGTGACACTGTGGAGAAACAATGAATGTCTTTTATGCACTCCTGTCAAATGAGGTCAAGTGTTTTTATGTGACGGCTACATATTTGTTGTCCACTGTGTATATTCAAATACAGAAATCATGTGATGCCCTTGGAAAACATACACATGATCTGCATATGCAGTAAATACATGTGCAGTTCTGCATACAATTAATTAACCACTAATTCATTTGGGTCTTTCCAAGAAACTGGGTTCATTTTGGTATGTGGCATATTTCCAGTTTTGTTTTAGACCCCATACTAAATGAGAAAAAAAAAAAAAACAATGATAACCCCAGATAAATGCAAAAGAAAAATTACACTCTTGCGCTGAATCATCCTAAAATTTATGCAAAAAATAGATCTACAATGGGAGCATTAAAGCTACCTATAGGTGTTACAGTTGATCTGAAAACATGGCAGTAAATAGTCTTATTTAGTGAAATAAATAAAGACACTGGCTGTGTACCAAATCACTCACTCACTCTCTATCCCTTATTCTCTACATAGGGAAATAAATATTGTGTGAACTCAACTGAAAACTTTTTGAAAACTACTAAATCATGTCATCACTATCGAACACTTAAAAGGTAACGGTTTTGTCTCTCACAAAATGAAAAGGCTCTTTAACATTTTTTTTTTTTTACTGTCTGGGCAATAACATTTTAATAATAAACTTGGCTCACAACTTAAGCAACTCTTGTCTCGCACTCGTCATCCAGACAGACACACTTAGGCCTCCAACATAGCTGACGCACTGTCATGTATACACGGCCGCAAGGCTACGCGTAGCTACGTATCAGCTGCCATTGCGTAGGAAAACACATCCTCTCAACTTTTGATACACTTTTGACACACCGATCTGCACAATACCATGTGTTGTCAGTGGGGGCGATACTGCAAATATTGTACATTCTTTTATGTATTTGTTATATTCATAGAAGAAGTATTACAAAAATGTCTGGACAAGAAGAGAAGCTGTGAAGTGATTAATTAATATTGTCATTTGTACAATTGCACAGTAATAAAATAACACCAGAGGAACAAACTCAGATGTTCAAAGGGCGAACATATCACCGCCGTTTGTGCTGCTGTTGTTTTTCAGCCGTCAATGTAAAAATACCAAATAGCATGCACTCCTCTTCAGTTATCATTTTCACCTGCAATGACAACTCACAAAAGCCATAAGAGGGATAAAGTCAAATTGCAGTCGACGCTCAGCCCGTAATGCTTGCGTTGAGGTGTACAACTATGAAAAGGGGGCACGTCACTTGTGTCATTTGCGCGTTGTTCGTGTTGCTTGCGTTAAGTATAAACCCAGCTTTAACGTTTACCGTTACATAACAGCTCCCGTAGTTCTGGCGGTATGTAGTCCAATCTCAATCTGTCCCGTGTTTCTTTTAATCATAAATATCTCCGTCATAATCACAAGACATAATCACCTAAAGAGTCAGTTTTCAGTGAGATATAATAACTTATTTTTATCCAATAATTAATAAACATAACAAAGATCATTTTAACTTGTTCCATTGGCAATGTTTTTATTTTTTATTTTTTTGTATAATTTAAATTTTGGGGGGATTTAATTCAAGCAAAAAAATAAAAAAATAAATAGTGCCAATGTAACATTTATTGACATAAGATTTCCCACATTTATTGTCTAAAAATCAGTTTTTATATCTTACTGAAAGGTTTCTCTTTCGGCGATTTTGTATTATTTTAAGTGTGATCAGATGTTTTGACTAGAAAAATACACTTGGTTAGGTTTATATTTTTACAGTGAATTCAGCGAATATACAACAAAAGTCATAAAAGAAGTTATTTGTGGTCTAAAAACAGAGATATTATATTTACAAACTATCAGCTGATGTAAATATTCTGCACTTATATAGTTATTTTCCTCAAAGCACTTTACATTAGCCTCACATTCACCCATTCCCACACCAGTAAGTTTCTAAGGTTCTGTCAGTCCTACTGGGAGCCTGAATCAGGGTTCAATGTCTTGCCCAAAGCCGGGACTCGAACCCCCAACCCTTCGCTCTACCAACTGAGCCACTGCAGAACATGATTATAAGAAACAGTGTTATTTTTTTACCAATAAGAACCATAATGATAACGTGCATAAACTATTCTTTTTATACTTTATTCAGTGAGTAATACAGTCTGTGGTGTGTTCTAGTATGAGAAAGTTTTGGATATTAATATTGCATAGAACCACTTTAGGTAAAAGTACCATGTTGTGAAAATACTCCAGTGGATAGTTGTGTTTTCACAAAGGTACAGTAAAGAGTTCAGCAGATAAAACTCTTTGGCAGTGTTTTACTATTACATTCAGTGTTTCTATATTTGATGCTTTGTACTCTGTGTAATCTACACCAGTGCATCATGGTCTATAAGACTGACATACGCTTGGAATGTTGCTGTCCGGTGAGATCCATGTGTCTATAAGGAGTCAACTTTTATATGCTCAGAAAAACAAACCTGTTTTTGCTGGACAGTATTTCATCTCCATGAAATACTGAACTGTAAATAAAAAAAAAATAAAAAAAACCTGTGGTGTAAAAATATATAATATTTGCCTCTGAGATATACAGTAGTAGAGTGGAAGTGTAAAACTAAATAAAATTAAATCTTAAGTAGGGGCACTTCAGATTTGACTCAGCTACACCACTGTAATAGCTGCAAAATTAAACATAAAATGTGCTTTAAATTATGCAAAGCCTTCTGGGATGCCAAAAAACCCCAAACCATTTTAGTTACTTGAATTGAATATCAGTGACAGTAAAACAGCCTGTGGGTAAAACTGTGTCATGGGACCAGCTAAAATTAATATTAACCCATTAAACTCCAAACAAATACAATATAGTCAGCCTACTGAGCTGATCAAAAATGTAGAATAACGTCTGAACCACTAAACCTATTATATAAATAATTAGTTAAAATACAGGTTTTTAATGATCATCAAATATGTCCCATTTGGATGGTCAGAGGTTCTGTAGTTACCATGGAAACACCGCCATCTTCTACAACATTGACTCACCAGTAAAACCCATGGATTTTAATAAATGACAGTGGATGGAAACATGTTTTATGTTCAGTTAAAAAAAAAAAAAAAAAAAAAATATTTCTTCACTTTTCTCCATGAACCCTCAACGTTCATTTGAGATTTTTTTATCATCAGCTGCAAAATTAGATTTTTCACCAGATTTTCCCTGAAACAAGTCAAATACAGTGGATAATATTAGAATAAAAAGGAACATACAGAGGATCATGTCATAATAAGTTGTGATAAATCAGTGAAGGAAAGTGAAATATTTGGAGCAGTACCAAAAAGTAAACACTGGGTTAATAATGAAACTAAAAAAGCATTCAGTGACCGCACACACCGGTCCATCCTGACCTACTGAATGAAAGGCATCCCATCACCAAACCTTTATCATTTGTTCCTTATGCCACTATCAACATTTCCTGAAAATTTCATCCAAATCTATCGAGAACATTTGGAGTTATCTTTCTAACAATCAAAGAAACAAACAGATAAATAAAATTATCTGTATTTAGAATGTCTATGTATCTGTTAGCTTACATATTATTATATCAAACAGTGGATATGAGGAGGAGCTACAGTACAGTATCATTCTTAGGAGGGTGTGATCAATAAGCAGGTTTTAACCATTTAACCCCTGATGTGTTCTGAATGGATGGTTTAGTTAAAAAAATCAAGTTTTTTTTTTTTTTTTTTTTTTTTTTTTTACTTTACTGATAATTTTGTTCATGGAACTGATGTACAGGTGTCAAAAAGCCCAAACTAAAACTATTGGAACCAAATTACATTTTGTTTTGCATTTTTTTCCATGTTATTTTGTGAATATGTATGAGTTTCTGTTGATGTTGCTTATTTGTGTAATTTTTTTTCCCTATGTTTTGTTTTTTTATTTTATTTTTTTTCTTCAATTGTGTTCTGTTAGTGTCTTTGTTCATGTTACCTATTATTTTGTTAGTTTATTATTAATTTTTGTTCATTTTACCGACCACTTCGGGAATTTTTGTTGATTATTTTATCTTTTTTTTTTTTTAAACTCTGGAATTGCTAAAGTCTCACGAGTTAAAAGGTTAATGAAAACTCTGAGTCTGTTAACCCCAAAATGAGGGGTTTTCAGGGTTAACAGACTCAGAGTTTTCATTAAACCTGCTTATTGAAACACATCCCTGCACAGCCACAGCAGCACCGTCTCACACTATCTATATTTTTTTTGCTGCCACAGCCATAAAATCATACCATGTGTAACACCTGGCACTTTAACGTAATTTATCTGCATTGAGAATCAACAACGCCAAAGGGCCTCCGCTTCTAAACAAAAACATTTTGAAGCTCAACATCCACAGGGAGGAAGTCCGTCTCTAACACAGGACACCTGGTCACTACTAAAATCCTGTTCATAAATCTGCAAAATATTTTTAAAAGCTTGTTTTAACTTCTTACTTCTGTACATAGACACGGCTGCTTTTTTGGGGGGCCATTAAGTTCATTTCCAGATGACCTCACTCTTCAGGAAGTTTAAAGTGAGTTCAGATAGAGACTACCATCAATAGTTTATGACCTGCATTTAAACACAGCCTGAGCTGGTGTGTCCTGGTCAAGGTAAAACCATTATCCTCTGTGAATGAATCATACACATGGTACTGGAACTCTCTAAATAAAACTAGAAACCACATGCTTAAAAAAAAAAAAAAAAAAAAAAAACAGCCACTTGATAACACTGTGCAGCAAAAAGTTTAAGAAATATGTTTAACAGATATGTTCTACTGTAGTTTTTATCCATTCTGGTACTGTAGGCAGAATTCAAATTTGATATCAGTTATAAGAGTCAACATGTGGAGTTTTTTTTTTTTTTTTTTTTTTAAATCTGTTTAGTTTTTACATTAATATAATACAATACATATACATAATACTAAAATACAGTACAATAGCAAGTAATATGTATGAAGAAACAGAATGGAATTCAATATTACTCCAGAAATATTTCATTTTACTTTGCAGTGGATAGTACCTGTGCCTTATAGCAAGAAAGTCCTGGGTTCAATTCCAATTTCCATGAGCCTAATGAGAATAAAACAGGTTCATAAGAGGGGTGGGTGGATGGATGGATGGATGGATGGATGGGTAGATGGGTAGATGGGTAGATGGGTAGATGGGTAGATGGGTAGATGGGTAGATGGGTAGATGGGTAGATGGGTAGATGGGTAGATGGGTAGATGGGTAGATGGGTAGATGGGTAGATGGGTAGATGGGTAGATGGGTAGATGGGTAGATGGGTAGATGGGTAGATGGATGAAGGTTCTGCAGCATCCTCTTTCGAACCAACAGGTTCTACAACTATATTTTCCTCCAGGCTGTGATACTTTTAAATTCATAGTATAACATTTTTGATGCACAATTAGCATATTTTTCACTGCACTTGACACTGTTCGATATCCCACTGAGTACACATTTCTATTTTTACAGGTTTGTATGCATTTATGATAACCTTTTCTATGTATCATACCTTACATGTTAGCTCTCATTTTATATTTTTATCTTGCTATTTTATACTGAAGTGAGCTGAGTGCAATGTCATTTCATTCTGTATAAACCTGTATAAGTGAATGACTAATAAAGTATCTATTTATCTGGATGGATGGATGTTCTATGTCTGAAACCAAAATCTCCATCAGTAGTTCAGCTGTAGCATTGGTGTAAACAAAGCGCCTCTATCTCACTTCTATCCTGGTGGAATCTAGGATGGGATGATTTTTTTTTTTTTTCAGGAAAAAATATCTAAATGCAAGTCAAGGAAATTGACTTTTAGGGATGTCGGTACAGAACTAACAAGTTCAGAAGGGCTGTCTTTAGCAGATCACCACTGTTATAACTGCCCTGAACATCAGGCCCTGCTGATCTGTCTGTCTGTGAACTTCCATCTGTCTGTATAGTACATTGTTACTGTCACTGTAGTTACACGTCGCTGGTGTTTGTACATGTGTTATGTTGTTTCTCAATGTGAAAATCTATATTTTTTTTTAATTAAGCTGTATTTCAAAGCAACACATAACAATCAAACATACAAACAAAGGACAAGGCCATAGTAACTAATACTAAATTCAACATACAACATCCAGAAAAGAAAGGAAATTCTGCATTGATTCTAGACAGAATCAATGCAGTTCAGCAAACTTAATAATTATTATTGATGTATGTATATTTTTGACCCAGTAGATTTGGTCACATTTTTAGTAGATCCATAATAAATTAATCAAAGAACCAAACTACATGAATGTTTCTTGTGACAAAAAAAGGTGTCTCTTTCCATCACTATTTCACAGAAATAGTGTTGTCTTTACTAGTGTATGTAAACTTTTGACCAAAACAGTACAGTAATATTTACGTTCAATTCCAATGCAAAGTTGATGACAAATGAGACAATGACCCCTGGAGTTGAAAGCCCTTGGATTTCCTTGAATTTAAGACCCATAGCCACAGTGTGAACGTCTTTAATTTAATTCTGTTTCACTTTATAAGAGTCAACCTTTGCAGAGATTTGGTAGCCTAGGATCTAGTCAGTCCGTTGTGTCCTTGGGCAAGACCTTGCCTCCAGTGTCACTTCATATGAATGTGTATGAATGTTTGGTGGTGGTCAGAGGGGCCGTAGGCGCGAAATGGCAGCCACGCTTCTGTCAGTCCAGGGCAACTGTGGCTACATATGTAGTTTACCACCACCAGAGCGAACATGTGAGAGCGAATAAATAATGGATCAATAATGTAAAGCGCTTTGGGTGCTTTGAAAAGAACTATAGAAATCTAATCCATTATTATTGTTATTAAAAGTATAATCTAAAGATGGTCATTTAAAATATCTGAATATTTTGGGTCTGAAAATGTATTATTCATTGTGTAAATTGCAAAGAGTCAAAATGATTATTTGTGTTATAAACATGAAATGAATTATATTATTTCTGTTTGACTGAACACAAGAAACTATTATTATTGGGGAGCTTCAGGAATTCAATAAAACTAAACACAACAGCGACTGATATTAACATTAATTTATACAAATGTGTGGTTGAATGTAAATGTAATTGTCTGTCAGAGGAAGTCTGTACCCTGAACAACAGTAAATCCATAGTGATGGATTCACTGACACTTGTAGGCAGCTGTTTTACATTTCATTTCCACTTGAAGTTACTGCAGAACTCAATGCCTGCATCAGCTCCCAAACCATGTTCTCACAGCCCAACAGCAGCCTCAGGAATGCTGACCCATATGTACAAAGACAGATGTCAGGTAATAACTGTACATTCCCTGGCAGTAATATTCAAATTTCTGGAGATTTGTGTGTTTTGTTTTTTTTTTTTTATATATGGGAATGTGGACTGGATTTCTCCTTTCAGTTCAATGGTCTTAGTTGTCATGTTGAAAAGTGCCTCCTGTGCAGTGTTATCTGGAGGTAGACATTTTTGGCTGAAAGAAGTTAGTGGCACTGCAGAGTTACTGGGAGAATGAAAGTTTTCCATTTAGATCACCACCAAACTGTTCATTTGTAGGCAGGTGTGTTTTTAGGAATGAATAAACACACACACACACACACACACACATACATATATATATATATATATATATATATATATATATATAAACCATAAAATAATTCATTATTTTTAATTTCAACATTTGGTTAATCATTTAAGAATATATAATTTAACATACTGGTACCAAGCAGCACTTTGAATGTTTTAAGTATTTCTATTTGTATATTGCCTTTTTTTGGTGTAAAAAATACTGGTGCTGAGGAAGAGAATTTTTTTTTTTTTGCATTTTGTTTTCATTTTGTACTGAAACTGAACCGAACCGTGAATTCAAAGAGAGAGAGAGGGACAGAAACAATAACATGAGACTTGTAAACTCCAAATCCTCCCTACATTACGCAATTTTTTTTTCTCCAACATTTAGTAAATATCAGTAAACTCTTGTGCGTTATTTCCAATAGAAAAAAGAACTTAAGTGTATTTTAAGTAATCCAAAGTGTAGTTGGACATAAATCAAACAATAATAGGCTGATTGAGAGAACATTTGGTTCATATTTATCATCTTATGAATGTGCTACCATTCAGAGTTCACCTGGGGTCATTTTCATTTTTGTGACAAAAAAAAAAGTGGTTTTGTGAACATTATTCTGCCACTATCAGGTCAATGTAACTCAGAATTGAGTTCATACCAATTATCTAACAATTTTCTGTCTGTCTGTACCACTTTGACTTCACATTATGTCATATTTTGACATCAGGTGGTGTGTTTTTTCCAAACCGTTTGGGGTAGGTTGTTATTTTTGTTTATGGGGATATCAGCCCCTGACATTGTATTCACTTCTATTTCCTGTAGATTTGTAAGCTACATAGGCGAATATTCTTCTTTATTAATCTAATCTATTCTATTCTTTTTATTTATTACTTTTATCTCTCTTCACACTTTCCTTTTTTGTCTTTTTTTTGCTCATGTTTTTGTCTGTAACTGAGCTATTGTGACCAAGAATTTCTCTGATGGATCAATCATTCATCTAAGTCAAAGTTTTATGTTTTAATTTATTATACACAAGCTGTGAAAGTAGTCTGAAGATGTTTTTGTGTTGAGATTGTATTGAAGCCGATGATGATTAAGTCTAATCAGTGATACATTGTTTGGTTCTATTCTTGGTTATGTTCAATGAATGTAAAGGAAATAAATCTGTTGTTTGCAAGTGTGTTTCACTCACTAATATACACATCCTTATGTCACTGCATAAGGTTTGAGGGAAGCTAAATTAACACCAATAAAACTTTTAAAGGGGACATATCATGGACATTTTCCACCAGTGAACACAGTCCCCTGGTGTCTCAGTGACCTGTCCGTCACATGCTTTGGTAAAAAAAAAACACATTAATGAAGAGACGCAGCAGCCTCTTCAACCTGGACAAACAGATATTTTTTAAAACACTGGGTTTTAGTGCCTCATGCTTTCATGCAAATGAGCCACGGCTGACTCCGCCCCTCTCTAGCACATGAAGTGAGGGGCTTCCTCCTTTACCAAGAGAAAGAAATGGAACCTGAAAAGGTTGGGGCAGCCTGAGTCCTGGTCCGTTAACAGCCCGGCCCGGGTCATCTGGACCTGGGCCGACCAGACGAGCCATGACACCAGAGTCGCGGTGCCACCCGTGGACCACCCGTCCAATCGACCTGGGTCAGACCAACTGCAGACCCGGACGCACACCACGACTATACTGATCGACAGTAATGGTGGATCTGTGAGTGAGCAGAGGTGTATGTGACCAGTAGGTGGTGTTAGCTGAGCTAGTGGGGTGGGGTATTCAAATTAATCTATGCATGTGATGTACAAACCATAGAAAATCCAAAACATGTGCTTTCATCCTTCTCCAACAAGGAAAGAATCAGGAGAAAAGAAGAGTGGATGTTTTTTGTTCATAATTTAAGGGTCTCCTCACACACATATTTTTGGTTGTAAAAGCATTAAAAAGCACATTTTGGATGATATGTCCCCTTTAAGACAACACTACAGGGTCTGGGGTCTCTGATGACTGTGTTCAGGTCATTGTCTGGAAAATGAATCCACAGTTTGGCACGATGGTGAACCTAGCTTATTCCACTTTCACTTGCCAGGAAAATATTTGTTCTCACAGCAGTTGCACGTTGCTTCAAACTATGATTTTGCTGCAACAACAGCTGCTGAGCGAGTGTTAGGCAACAGTAAAATACACAATCTGACAAATTACTGTCTTACTTTTATTTCTGCACAGATAGGAAATAAGCCTGAGGCTTTTTTTTGGGAGCAGTTTTAATATTTGTCAAATCTTACTCTGATTGATTATATCAAACTATATTTTTGTCCTATCTGTACTCTGAACCCACCGCCCTGTGACAAACCATGCACAATCTAGCCTGATAGTGTCTGTTTGTAAAGTGGAAAACATCTGTTCTATGTCGTTCCTAGCACCGCCTGGCGGTCATCCGGAACACATAGAACCGTGGTTACATACGTAACCTATCATTTTGTTTAACCCAAGTTTGTCAAGGTTAGAAAACTAGCTTTTTTTTTTTTCTTTTTTGTTACTGTACTGCAGAAATAGAAACCTGTAAAACCTCTTCTCATCAAACCCTGATCTATGATAATAATATAAATGACATAAACCTGATTAAAAGTGTCTCCCATTTCAGACTCATTTCCAGTTCATTATTTAAGTCATTAAAGGGGGACAAGTCTTACTTGCTGATGTGGAAAGTACAGATGGACCTAATATCACAAATACCAGCAGTGTTTGGAGTACAAACGTACTGCATTATAATAATGTATTACTTTTTGCTGTTACACAGTAGTGTAAGGCATTACTCGTGAATTTTCAGTAATAATTTACTTAGGGTTCGGGTACATATTCAATAGGGCTTGTGTTACAACACACGTTTCACCCATAATTTATTGCTGAAATGAAAAAAAAAAAACAAAAAAAACCTTAAGGCATCAAAAATGTGTCAGTTAAGTTTTATTCCCTGTTGCTGTTCAGCCAGTGACGGCAGAAGACAGTCCATTGTCCACATGGACATACACTCATTACTAACTCTAACCCTGCTTTACAGCAATTACTTAACATTAGCATGATCCGTGTGATCAGTGATGACAAGACAGAAGTTGATTGATTGCAGATTTATCTCCGGTCGTCTTTGGCACAACACTTCAGGTTATTTGGAAAAATGCAAGCGTTCCTGCTGGGATTGGAACATTGTAGACCGTAGCATTACTTACACAGCTATCTATTCACATGTACTTAATGTTATGTATCCTGAGGCTCTCTTATTCTGTCTTGTATTGGGGGTGTTGGGGTGGTGTCTTTAATTAAAATACTACTCCTCACTTATAAAGCCTTAAATGGAACAGGACCCAGTTACATTTTAAACGTATTGATCAATTATGTACAAACTAGAACACTAAGGTCATCCAATACAGGCTAACTAGTGACTCCCAGATATATTACAAAGAATATTAGGGACGCAGCCTTTGTTAACTATGTACCAAAGTTATGGAATACAATTCCAAAAGACATCAGGGAAGCCAGTTCACTGAGTATATTTAAAACTAAATTAAAAACATTTTTATTTTCATCAGCCTTTGAAGGGAGATAAAGAACAGGGTCGCAAGTCTGTGACCCTGTTCTTTACATTCTTTATATTTTGTGCGTAATCAAATCTTAATGTATTTCTTATTTATTTTATTGAAATTGTATAATGTATGTATAATCAGTTTATCTTGTACTTTTGTAATTTTATAATTTTGTGCCATCAAATCTAAATGTATTTCCTATTTCACCCTTGTCTTAAAATTGTATTTACATTTTTAATCAATTTGAAGCACTTTGAGCAACAGTTTTTGTATGAAAATAAAAATAAATTAAGTTTATTATGATGATTATGATGATGATGATTATCATAATTATTGTCATTATTATTATTATTATTATTATTATTATTATTATTATTATTATTATTATTATTATTATTATTATTATTATTATTATTATTATTATTATTATTGATAAACAGGAGTTATGTAATGCGTTACAATTCTAATATAGTAATCTTGTAAGGTAAATAATTACTTTTCAATAGCAGTAACATGTAATCTGTAATGGATTGTAGTTTGAAAGTAACTTGCACAACACATCCCTGGTTTAACACCTATGTGAAGTCTGCCTCGTTTTATCCATAACTAGCTTTATTTATATGCTAAGTAGAAAAATGCATATGTAACAGTAGGAGCTTGCTCATTTTTCAAGCCAATTAATATGCATAAATGTCACACAACCACAAGAAAAGTTCACTTTTTAAAGCCCTTAGGCTGGCCTTAAGCACATTACCATCTGATGGGTAACTGGTACTCTGTTTCACGTTGTACTGTAAATTAGTTGCATAGCTCCCGGAGGATATTAAGCACAGATTTAGCCACAGTATAGTTGGCTCAAAATAACTGATCAGATTGTGTATGTAACTGCAGCGCTTCAAAAAGGACAAACAGACCATAGACATATTTCGTGCGTTTAGTCTTATTTACACATTAGGGTTAAATGTCTCAGCATCAGGCTGTAGCTCCTCTGACACACTTTGAGGCGCTTTGTTTAGGAGAAAAACAAAAACCTGCATAAACAATCAAGCTAAGGTAAACAAAGATCAAAAGTACTACGCTCTGCCTCCTCTGTGGTCACTGAAACAATAAAATCGTGACCTTCTGCAAAGTTCAGGAATGCATTTTTGGCTGCAGTGTCGCAGGATGCTCAGAGGTCAAACGTGGTCATCTCCACTGTTCAGTGTCTATTCATTCCCCCTGTGGCCTATTCCCATGGCCTCGTCTGGCATAATATGCTAAATCAGATTGCATAGTTGGCCACAAAAATACTGGTTGTCATCGGTGCATGGTGATCCTTCCTGTCATCTGCATTTCTTCTCATTTAGCCTCTCATTTGCTCAGCTGCTGTTAGATTCTCAAAGACTCCCTTTCTTTTCTTCTACTTTCTCAAGGTTTTTAGTCTCCTCTTGTAAACAGATTAGCCGAAAATATTTATTCTATCTGTTTAATCAACTATGCAATAATTCTCCCAGCTCGGTTTCTATGAATTTCAAGAGATTTGAAAAGTATTTGGAAATGAAAATATATGGATGTTTGCTTTAAAGTCTGGAAGTTTAACATACAGTATTTATGTTTAGAATCATATGCATACATTTCAGATTCGAGGTAAAATCGGCATAAAAAATCCAGCCCGACCCGACCCAGGCTCACAGGTATTAAAGCCCGACCCAGCCCGTAGGAGTAAATGGTAAAATGGTAAATGGTCTGCATTTATAGCACTTTTCCACCTTCATGGTGCTCAAAGCGCTTTACAGTAGCTTCACATTCACCCATTCACACACACATTCATCCATTATTCATTCACTCTCACATGCTCGCTCTGGTGGTGGTAAACTAAATATGTAGCCACAGTTGCCCTGGGGCAAACTGACAGAAGCATGGCTGCCATTTCGCACCTATGGCCCCTCTGACCACCACCAAACATTCATACGCATTCATACACCAGTGTGAGTGACACTGGAGGCAAGGAGGGTAAAGTGTCTTGCCCAAGGACACAACGGACTGACTAGGACAGAGCTGGAATCGAACCGCCAACCCTTCGGTCAATGGACGACCCACTCTCGCAACTGAGCCATGGCCGCCCCAGAAGGGAGGATATATGTTAACAAATTAAAGCCTGTCTTTTGTAATGAATTATAGAGTAATTTAACATAATATATAAATAAGCAAACTAGATAAAATACAACAACCACAAATACAGCTGTTTAAATGTCTGCTCAGCGTCCAGGTGCCAGTGTTTTTGCCCTCCTATGAAAGCAAATCGACTACATTGACTACATTCAGCGAAGCCAACGCAAGGTTCGGTAGCCTTTTCAACAATCAATTTGAAGCTTTTTCACACCTCACACTTACTGGTGCATGTTTACCTTTTCAGTTCCCCTGTCATTAGTTTACCCTTGACTTCTTGCTGCTCCATATCAGGACCAGGTCAAAAAAAATAAAAATGATGCGCATTGCAGACTTGTGGAGGGGAAGATTATTATCCGTTTTATCCAAATTATTTATTTTTTACAAGTATTCTTTAGTTTAGTATCCATACATTGTTTTAGTATACATTTTTTAAGCATATATTTATAAATAAATAAATAAATAAATTAAAAAAAGGCAGCGAGAGAGAAGCATGGCCTGACCTGAACATGATTGACATTTTAGGCCCAACCCGGACCGAAATTCGGGTCGGGTCGGGCTCGGACTCAGGCTTAAGATCTTACCTTTATTTCAGATGCAGAAGTCATACTGTAGTACATGCATGGCTTTTATTTAAAATGTTCAGTTGCACCATGTTCACCCAGTAACTGCATAACAAAAATTGTTTGATGGTATTTTTAGTATGTGCAAAAAACTCCACCTATACCTTTCAGCATACTGTAATTCAAGTGGTCTGAGAAAGATTTCGTCATCTACTCCCTCCTTGTGTTTTCAGGCTGTAGAAAACAGACCAAATCAAACACATATGCCTGATCACAGGCTATTTCAGAAAGTTAACAAGGTTAAATATATGATTGATAGTTTTATTACCAATCACTGATCAGATTCACTACAGATCAGAGAAAAACCCAGATATGCCCTGCACATCAATTAGACCAAATATTATATAAAACCGAAAAACAAATCAAAGAAAGGCATAGGAAATACATTTATTATGTCTATATTTTTTCATCTCGAAAATATATATTACAATGAAAAAATCTCAATCGTACCAAGTTTATCTTTCACCTCACAAACATTAAAATTTATGTTTGAACATTAATTGTATCACTAAAATACACTTCATATGTACTTTTATTAGGGCCAATCCCATTTCTATTTTGTACCCCTACCCCTTCCCCCTAATGCCTCTCATGGAGGGTCTCAATTTTGATCAAAAGTTTAAACAAATACCCATTATTCAGATTAATTATATTTTCACAATTGATGAACATTTACATCATTTTCTGACATAAAAATGACATAATTATCTAAAACAGGGATGACAAACATGTGGCTTGGGGCCCAAATCCAGCCCGTCGCAGGGTCCAGTCTGGACCATGTGATGATATTAACAATGATTTTAGTTCAACTTCCACATACAAACACTTCAATATCAAATGGGTCAGATCAGTGAAACTAGATAAGGTAAGATAAGACTATTATATTAACTTATGAATATTGACAACTCCATTTTATTCTTTTTGTACATTTAAAACATTTCATGTAAATAAACTGAGCCAGAATATTGTTGAAATTTCACTTACTGTTCTAACGTTTCAGATTGTTCATGTTACTCACACTGTTTTAAAGGATAATTTGTAGACGTAAACATTTTTATAATGTAACGTTCCTTTTTTCACTCTAAAAAATAATGGTAAGTTTGGAGCTGACTTTATTTCTATACTTTTTTTTATATTATTTCACTGGTCTTCAGATCAAAATTGGCCCCTGAACTAAAATCAGTCTGTGACCCCTGACCTTAAAGATGAACCTTTCAGTGAGTTTTTGATTTTTTTTTTTATTCGTTTTTCTTATAATACAAGTATAAAAAAAAACCTCTGCCAATATAAAAGTAAGATTTTCCAGATCTATTCTCTAAAAACAACTTCTTATATCTCACTTAAAAGTTACTCTTTAGGTGTTTCTGTCTTATTTTAAGTGTCATGAGATATTCTGACTAGAAATGAGGAAAAAATACATTTGGTAAGATTTCGATTTTTGCAGTGTAGAAAAAACGTGTGAGGAGCTCTACATATTAGCCATAAAAGAAGAATCTAAGCACATTCAACCTTATATAATTATGCAGCATACTGTCTTAGAGAAGGTGAAGTCTGCCATAATGCTGAAGCAAAAGTGTTCGAGTGGACATATTCTATAATTGCCATTGCTCAAGCACTCATCCAAATGAGATTAGACACTACTTTTTAAGCCTCAGTTAGCACTTTAACCTTAACAAAACCTTAGCTTCTGTCCTCCTATAACTGTGCAAAGAATTCAACACATGAGCGCACAAGGAGCTTGGTTGTCTGGATTGGCAATGACGTGTGCTTCAGCTCCACTGTGCAGCTGTTCTCTGCTTCATGCTACTGCAGGCAGCCATACAGTCAGTCAAACCAAACTTCATGGGACACATCATTTCCTCTGGTTATTTTAAGTCTAAGTAACCAGCAGTGACGACATTGTTCTGGCCCTCTTAACACTGGGGTCTGTGTGAACCACATCACAACAGAACACACATACTACAGTATAATATCTCCACCCTTTCCTCCCTCTCCCTCTTCCATCAGTCCAGTGTGAAGCAACGTATTTTCTATCGGTTCTCCCGCCTTGCTATATTTATCTGGCACAAACTATTCCAGACTGTCATCTGCCAGATCCCAGGCCTAGTGGTATCCCCAGCCCCCTTGATTCTGTCTGAAAACAGTCTGTAATGAGGCCGTCTGGCGTCAAATTACTCAGAGCACTTCATGGTCCCTCTGCGGTGCTGATGAAGATTTTCAACAGGATGGGAGCTGGCGCTGATCTGCCTTCATGTGAGCATGTTGTTAAAGTGGCCCTCCTAACTGCGGACTCCTGCTGATGCGTTGTGGGAATGATAGTGTAGGAGATGAAGGATACTCGCAGAATTTTACTAACTTTGCAGGAAATGGAGGAAATTAGGTTCGAGTTTTGGCTAAATCCTGCATCAGGTGTCAGGTGTTTTGTAAACTGTCAGAACGTTGTAATGAAATACTGTACAGAGCTTAAAGATGGGGTGCAAGATGTTTTCCTGAAGCATATTTCTTTTATTTATTTATTTATTTTTACTATATCGCTTAAAATCCCCGTCACATCCCATTTACTAATACATTTACATTTACTAATTAATTCAATACTATAACACAAGAAAAATAAACTGTCACCTATGGAATGGACAGGACTGAAAAAAAAACCCCAATCTAATAATTTTGAGTACCCACTCGAAATTATTTAACAGTGATATATCTATCAAACTCAACTGCCATTTGTTCCCACCCACTCCCCTTGTATGGATGCTATGTTCTCAGTATAGGAAACAACAGCAGAGCTTGGCTAGTTATATTAGCAATGTTCGAATGTAAAGTTCTCTGGGAAAATGTTTTGTCACCATCATACTGTAAATCAGTAGGAAATGTAACATTACATTACATTAGATAGGAACTGGGACTGTTGTGCAAGAGCAGGGGGATTGGAGGAGACTGGTTGGGGTCTGTATGGACCACAGATGGAGCCATTGTTGAATCTGGTGTTGGAGTGGAGACTGAACAGGAGCCTGAGCTGAAACAGAGCTGAGAAAATTGTTGCTGTGCAGCATGTGAACCCTGTGGAACTAGTATTGGGAGTACCAGGCTTGGGGGGGGGCTGAAGAAAGGGGTTTGGACTTTTGAATTGTGTATTTTCAACATGTAGCTGCTGGAACCATTTTTCTGCACTCACATACTCCACCTTTAACCTTTTATTGAGCAAGTGACTAGTTCTGCAAGGTGTCTATGGCTTAGTACAGATCTGGGGAAAATCAGGTCTGGGGGCCACATGCCGCCCCATAGCTGGCCCTAACCGGCCCATATGAGGTTACTGGTAAATTAGAAGTCAATGCAAATATATATCATACAGTTTTTATTTCATAGAATCTGTTAAATTAATGTTTTTCACACGTACTTTCTACACTCAATTCATACGTCAGCTAATGCAAAAAAAAAAGAAAAAAAAAAGATTAAGAATGGAGAGATTTTAACATGACATGGGTTTCGAAGTATTTCTTAAGTGAAGTCAGAAAAGGAGCTGAAATACACAAGCAAATCTGCAGTTAGGATTTTTCATGTAATGTTAATATGGAGCTGATTTTGTACATTTTCACAGATGGTTTTGTGAATATTTATTAAATGGTTGTATTCTGTGCTCTATATTTTCACTGTATCATTGTATTGTTTTATTTACAGTTTTTTTTTTTTAAAGAGATATATATTGAGCAGAAATACAGGTGAATTAATAACCGTCAACATTTCTCATGTGACCCCATAGGAAACATAATTCCCCACCCCTGGCTTAGTAGTTAGAGTAGATCGTCCAATAACTGTACAAGTGAATGAATGAATAATGGTTTAACTGTATGTGCTTTGAGTATGTATTCATAGAAAAGTGCTACATACATCCGTTATTATTTTTGGTAATGACTGCATACTGTATGTTACAACACAGTGACTGTTAAAGTGAGGACACTGATGAACAATCTCAGCTCCAATGTGGTCTATAGGGTCTGTAAGGTCTTCCTCTGCATCAACAATGCCAGTATCTACTTTGTTAAGTAATGGTACTAATGTAAGGAATGATGTTCAAAGGCATCATGTGGATTTTGACAGTCACGTTGATGTTGTAATGTTCTAAAACACAGGTTCCTTTCACATTACATGTGTTTTTATTGTTCTTCTTGAGTATTTTGTATTTTTTGCCACTTGCAGCCAAGGAAACAAATATGGTTACTTCATTTACGAAAACCAGGTCTTATTATGTCCTCAGAGTATTTCATTTGAGTGCCAATAAAGGGTTAATTATCTGGATTCCTGTGACAATCTATATGTAAAGACAGAAAAACAACCTTCCATCTCACACTCTTGTAGAAAAGGCTAATAATGTTTTGAGTCTAGGACTAATTAAAGGCACAGAAAACCATTAGATTGGAGTCTAATGTCTCATGATTAACCACCACAGCCGTGTGCTTATGACTCATGCACCCTCTGGGACGCAGGGAGTCCCTTCACACAGTGGAGTTCTCTATATTTAAAGAAGTGAGTCATATTCATGTGT
The DNA here is from genome assembly GCA_020466265.1 of Siphamia tubifer. NCBI lineage: Eukaryota > Metazoa > Chordata > Actinopteri > Kurtiformes > Apogonidae > Siphamia > Siphamia tubifer. The sequence goes on along the minus strand of CM035788.1, from coordinate 32,720,587 downwards.
GAACTGCCACATAGTCCCCATTGGCCAAACAAAAGTAACAGATTCTGCTCTATGTTTAGATCTTAAACTAACACAAAAGAAATGAAACATACAAGAGAATTAATCATGTAAATTATATCATCTTCAACATATCACATGGTAAGTTACCGTCACTTCAGTGGGACTCCTTTAAGTGTTTCTCAGAGACCAAACAGAAATATACTTCTACTGCATCTGTCCTGTTAGTGCTTCACATCAAACACTGAGCATTCTTTAAGACTTGGCTAATTGCGGCACACATGCATTCTTTCATCGCAGTTGTTTTGTCTATATTAGGTCAAAAAAAAAAAAAAAAGTGGAGGGACAATTTGATTAAAGCCTGCAGCTCTGGTTTGCTACTGACCAAGTCGACTCCAGATGTTGGAGTGGAAACCTCAGGCTTTTCCTAACACGTCTCAGATGAATCAGCCCAACACTGGAAACATTTCCCATGATTCATGCAGCTTTTCCAGTACTTTAGTAGCTTTTTCTTACCCCACTGGCCACATCACTTGTGTTCCACTGATGAGGACATGTGAGTAACACGCGATGCAGGGTGTTCTACAAAGAAAGCTTTGTCCAGAAATCCAATTCAGACATCAATTTGTGTCATGCGATATGAAATATGATATCTATTGATATTACCAGTCGATAACATTTGTGATAAACAAGGAGAAACGATCTAGCGAGATGATTGTGGTGAATATAATGACTGAGTAGTTCTATGAAAACCCTATGGGGTAAGAAGACAATTTATTATTCTTTTTTGTCATTTTAATTTATTTCCAATGGATAAAAGAAACAATAGCAGTGAGAATACAATAGAATCCTCTTCATCCAAAAAAAAAGGAAAAAAAAAAAAGACAGTTCGGTAAAAAAAAAAAAAAGAGGCAAAAACCCATTGAGGACACTCGTATCGAGACATCTGGTCATGCATAATTCCTGCTTATTGAAAACTAGGCAGTTCTGTGATGATGAGAATTTTCTCTAGAGTTTTCATTTTGGGCACTAAACTCCCCAACAGCTCTTATCAAAAATAAACAGGCACAGTTCAGTTGGGGTTACGATGATGAATACAAACTCATATTTATACAGAGTCAAAAGACACATTTATATATTTTTCGAAAATTCCTTTTCAGATCGGGCCCAGAGCAACCCTACAGGTGCCCTTAATGTGCATTACAATCTAACAGCATCACAAAAACAGTGTAAAACATCTAAATAGATGTTCTTCCTCAGTCCTTTTTTTACACTGCTGTTTGGTTATTGTGCATGTTTGATGTCAGGCTTTTGGCCAAACAGAAAAAAAAGTAATAACGCTTTCTCCCTACAACTTTTATATTATAAATACTGAAATTTTATCAAGTGTAAAAGCCATCTTGGGGGTGATAAACAGGCAAAATGTTCTTACTTTATACCTTTTGTGAAATGTTACTGTCATGCTGCAGGAGCCACCTCATATAAACACGAGCAAACCTTGGAATTTTCTTTTACTGCTGATGTTTAACTCTTTCATTCAACCATGAAGATAATGTAAAGCCTGCAAAAGCCATATGTGCTTAACCCATAAGGACTCAAACAGCTGACAAGGACCAAAACTATCTAATGATCAAACATGTTTAATAATTTTTCATCAATTAATCCTATCGATACATGTTAACAATTGGTGTAAAATGCAGTTTGTCATCTTTTCATGGTCATCAGATATGACCTATTTAAACATTCAGAGGCTCTGTAGTGAATGTAGAAACACCGTCATCTCGGTTTCAATTCAGTTAATGATGCATTTTGCTGAAAAAGTTGATTTTTCTCTGTTTTGATGTAATAATAATCATCTTTAATTTGACTGTTTTTTATGATCATCCGCATGGTCAAAGAATTAAATGTAGTAAAACACATGATTTTTCACTAAATAAGTAACAAACAGGGGATAATATTTGAATAAATGGTGATACGTCGCTTAAGAAAGGTGAAAATAGAGAGACAAATACATATTTGAACTCCAAAAAAGTGGCAGTAGACCTTTATGGGTTCAGAAACATGTATAACTGATTGTACAGTGCATGTGGAATAAATGTTTACGGTTTCTTTCTTCACCCATGCGACTGCTACCCACACAGAGGCTGGTGTAGGTAAGATGGTGAAACTGCACACTGACATTTAACATCCCAAATTGCTACTTATAGATTTAAAGTCTGGGTCTATGCCGTCTGTCAATAAACTGCTGCAAAACTCCCGCCCATCAGCGTATCTGATTGACATGTAAGGGGTTAAAACAACAGTGGAGCATACTATGAGATGACCTTTGACCTTCCACAGGGTGACAGAATCTGGACCCATGTTTATGTACAGAAACTCTTTGTGTACTCACCCTGGGCTAAATGAGGCCTGTGTGTGTGGGCTGTCTGCCTGTTTTAAGCAGATCATGGCCCTAAAGTATAATCCTCGCAGCCTGCCGTTGACAGCCAGCAACCTCAAAGAGAGCAATGTGGGAAAGATCATCTGCCAGGGGAGTGCAGAGTCCTCAAAACGAGGGACATGTCGTTTTTTCAACATTCTTGCATCACAATAAGAATAAGACTATGTGCTTTTGAAGTCTGCTTGAATTGTGACAACTACGAAAGTGATATATTGAGAAGGAAGGCTTCTGTATCCATGTCCATGACAACTGAACTGAGTTGATTCATCACATGTTCAATCTGCTTTAAAGTACACATCTGATTTATTACAACTTAGGTCTCAATTCTGTCAGTAATTATAATGTTATACTCACCATGTTATGTGCTAAAGTTTGTAATGTGGTGACGTTACTTAAAAGAAGTCATATGGGAGAAACATCTGCTATCAGACCAGACTGACTTTAAACAAACTCCAAGGCGAGACTAACTAAAATATATAGTTCCTGCAGGTCAAATAAGATATTCTGTAGTAACTATAAGTTATAACGAGGAAAGGAATAGTGTGAATCAGGTAACTCCTATAAGTAGATTCTCTCGATGATGTTTGCCTCAGGCCAGTTTCCCCCGAAAATAATTAATAAACCATAACTCACTGAAACTTTCCGTCTGAAAGTGTCAGGATAAAACATCAAGTATGCAGAAGGGAGGGAGGGTATATAATATTAGAAACATTATCAATATGGATTCTCTCTCATATGGAGAGATGTTATGAGCGTCTCATCTTCATGCAACTGACGGGACGTGGCTGTCAATGATCAGAGGGTCTTCCAGGGTACAGTCAGACTTGTCTTTTCACTCATCTATAGGTGCTCTATAGATGACGAGCTGGGAGAGCTCACTCCTTTTCAAAATTGTGTTCACGTTAAAAAAAAAAAACACATTCACTTATATTTGCACAAATCTCCTAAAGCATTTCTTTATATTGATCAAAACAGAGCTAACGTCGCATCTCGTAAAGTTAGTCAACACCACGCAGTCGTCGTCCATATGGAGGAATTTCCATAATGACGAGGCAGGCAAGAGAGTACACATTCTGCTGTGCATGTATAAACACTCCCATTTTCTTGTTTGGATTTACTCCAAATGTCACATTTCTATTCTGTCCTAACATTGCTTTGTGTTTAAACTAAGAGGTGAGAGGAGGGTCAAAAAGTATGTTTGTGAGACCAGCACAACCACCAGAACACTAATCTCATCAATTTCCCAATGCAAATATTGGACTTATTAATCTTCTGTGCAGACACTTGTAGTCACACCGCACTGGCTGCCAACTCTCAAGAAACACACAGAGGCCTTGTATACAGACACTTCACAAAGCCCAGGCAAATTCCATATTTATTTTTTTTTTCTTGTTACCATAGTGACGTTATACTCTAGAGGAGATAGCAGGCTCATATTCAGTGTTGGGATGCAAATCCCCTTGTTAAGCTTGCAATTGAAAATGCAAACATATTCAGGAGGAAGACATCTCTAAAACACTTGCAAATATGCATCGACCATTAAAAATCTTTATTAGATGTTGTCTTATGTCTTTGAACAATTTAATATAATTAGGAACACAGTTATAGCCACGATATAGTGTCGTCTGTAAGCTTTGTCCTCATATATATATATATATATATATATATATATATATATATATATATATATATATATATATATATATATATATATATATATATATATATATATATATATATATATATATATATATGTATATATATTTGCAGACTTTTACACAGGGTACTATTAGTTCTGCCAAAGGAGTTGGACAAGAATTGTGTTTTCTCCCAATTTTGTCTTCTTGTCTGTCTGTTCATCTGTCTGTATAATTTATAAAATGCCAAATGTTATAAAGTCATTTCAAACAAAACAGAAGAAAGGGCAAATAAGCAGATAACTTTGTAGAAAATCTGGTAATGGGACAAGACAGAAATAATTAAATTTGCACACTGTTTGGCAGGAGCAACAGCAGACATGGAGCACAAAGCATTTACATAACACCTTTAAAAACAGAAAGAAAAAAAAACAAAACAACCAGCTATTACCAGGCCAACCAAACAATATGTGAGCTCTAGGGAGTAATTTATGCTTTGGAAATAACTGTCAATTTTTCCAAACCTCGGTAGAGTGGTTCAAGAGCAGCCTGAATGAAAAGTGAAGAAATACAGATCTACTGTTTGTTTTTTTTTTGTCTTTGAGAGTCAGAACAGGAACATGTCATGTCCAATTTCAGATAAAAGTCCGATAAAGTGACCATCTCTAGTTTTGCAGCTATATGGGTTTTAAGGAGAAAACATGGTGCTGGACATATTTCAAAGCCAAATGTACTGTATCTCTTCAGTAAACACATTGAAATGACATTTACTACTTATTGGTCTTTAGTAAACTTTATATTGTCGGTGAAAGCTTATGTTATCACCAGGTGCATTTGTTTTTTATTAGGAGCTATGACATTTTAAAAGGCAGAACAGGATGGTCTGCGTATTGACTCTAAGCCAGTGTTTCCCAACCAGTGTGACATGAGAAATCATCAGGTGTGCCATGGAAAATGATCCAATTTGACCTTATTGGTACTATAAGTGAGTAATATGATTATGGATCCATACAAGAGCACACACCACTGATCCACTCACAGCTGTTGAGGAACATTTATGTGTATCAGCTTTTGTATTTACCTAAACAGGCCCAGGTTTCACACTGAATAAGTACAGTGAGAGTAAATTTGCATTATATTTCAATAAATATACTCTCTCTCTCGTCATCTGAACCCGCTTTATCCTCACTAGGGTGAAGGCGGGGTACACCCTGTATGAGTCTCCAGTTCATCTCAGGGCTGAACATATATAGACAAACAATCACTCTACTGTATGGACAATTTAGATTAAGCAATTAACCTATCAGTGCATGTGTTTGGATGGTGGGAGGAAACTGGAGTACCTGGAGAAAACCCACACAGACACGAGGAGAACATACAAACTCCACACAGAAAGGTCTGGTGTGGGATTCGAACCAGGGACGAGTAATAACTACTGCCCTAATAAATATACTTTTTGTGAAATTTTTGTTTGGTGATGTGATTTGAATGTGATTTTTCTAATGTAAAATATGTTTCGTGGCACAAAAAGGTTGGAAAACACTGCTCTAAAACACTATATCTACAACCGCTCACACTTCATCTTAAGTATTTTTAGCTACTTTATGGATGAATGAAAAATGAGCATGAATGAATAGTGTGAAGTGGTATGTTGTTCCACTGACGCATGCACATGCAACGTACAATATAATCACAAAGAAGGATCAGTGCGGAGTGTTTATCAGCGATTGTTAGCATGCACAAATGAGCCAATGTTGTACAAGGACTTTTGAAAGAAAACTAGTGAAAGACTGGATGCAGGTGAACAACCAATTAGGTCTTCTATTTTAGAAAACTGTGATTTGGAGAACAGCCAAAGTGCTTGGACATCATAGGACACAAAGTCTGCGATATTTAAAAGAAAGTAAATGCAGGGAAGGAATGGAACCTTCAGTAAATGTTCCCAGCAGTAGGTGGAAGAGTCCTTTGACAGCTTGTGGCAGACAAAAAGAAGCCAAAATTTAATCAGTCGCTCAGTACATCTGGTCAACATTAGCATTTAGTTCTTCAGGGTCAGTGGGTGAGCACTGTTCACACTACAGCAGTGAGGATGGTGCCAGCCCATAATTAGATGAGAGATTGTTCCCTCAAATTTTCCAGTTTTATCCAGCCTTCATTTTGATTAGATGAACCTTGGTCTTAGAAATGTACCTAATAGCATCATTTAACCAAGTGATACTAATGGAAAATTGTTAAGAGTGGAAGTCCAACTGCATGGAATCTCTGCCCACTGTGTCCTGATTCCTGTCCAATCTCCTCCCAACTGTTTGCCAATAACTACTTGTCTGTGTCCAGATGAAGTAACATCGTAAAATGATTAAAAGGTATTGCTAAATTGCATAATTACATCCTCCAAAGGTTCATACAGTAGTACATAAATGTGAGTTGATGGTTGTTGTTCGTTTTTTTTTAATTCTTTAAATTATTAAAAACATTGAGCCCCAGTTTCCAGTGATGGTTTACTTTGATCTGCATGCTTTCATAAAACATACATAATAAATACATTGAAGTGACAGAAGGCTATGTCTATACCCATGTACATATTTAACATTGAGCATAAATTAGTCTTAAGTGGTTTGCTGTCAGATTCAATGCAAAAGGGAGTCTGTGAAGTCCTAGCAAGTGCAACATGACCACAGTAAGTGTTAGTCCGATGTACAGCTAATTTATCAACAGAGGTGGTATGTCCTGTCAGTGGGGTTTATCTATAAAATGAAGGAACAGAAGGGCAGATGTCTCCTTTCATGTTTGTGATGAACAGATCACAGTGTAGAAAAACTGAATCCAGTTCTCCAGCTGAGCTTTGATTCTGTGCCACTAAAACAAAGCAATACCCCTCTGTTCAGATCAAGAGCCACTTTTTCACTTTAGCTGCCAATGAGACACTCACGGAGAGGTTTGCCCAGACTTAATTGGAGTGGAATTTGCAGAGAGAGTTTGAAGATATGACAGCACCAGAAAGACAATGGGCTCAACAGCTGCTGTAAAGTCCACGGCTGATCCTGCCAACTCACCATATGTACAATTTTACACCGAGGTGAGTTTGCTAAGCTGTTTGAGAAAAAAAAAAAAAAAAAACGGAGAAAAAAAACCCCATCCACATTCCGGATTTTCCTCCATCAAACACTGTACATCACACACCAACTGTACTTCACTTACACTCCAGAGGAACACGAACTGCTGCATCATATCGCATTGAGAAAGCTGCATCTGTAGCTGACTTTGAGAGCACTATGGGGCCATTGTATGCCCTCCAGCGCCCCCCCCCCCCCTACACTTACATACACATGTGCACACATATACACATACACAGCGCCTCGCCCTTAGTAGTCCCTTCTCTCTCCCCCTCTCACTTTCATCTCTCCTCCCTGGTTGGATAAGGAGCAGCTCTGCCTGCCACTCTGTACTTCCCTCTGAAAGACCCATTCATTGCTGCCGGCAGAGGGACCTCAGCTCACCTCCCAACCACATAGGGCTTCAACTTCACCACCTCCTGCCTTTTTTTTTTTTTTGCAAGTTTCAATGCAAACATTCTCGAGGTAAACCTACTCACACATTCACTCAGGCACTAACTGAAGGGGACAAAAAAAAGACTTGCATGGAAGAGAAACCAACAGATGTTCGTTCTCCCAGACTCTGGACCAGGGTCAGAATTTTGGCACATCTTATCCCTGTTGGGTTAAGTTTCATTTAAGTAAAGGAGTGTTTCAGTGATGAATTGCATGGGGATTGGGAGCTTAGACATGGAACATTAGAAAGTGCAATGAAAATTATATATATATATATATATATATATATATATATATATATATATATATATATATATATAAACTTACTTGCAAACTTTCTGCTCAGTGTAGTTTTGACATAACCATAAAGTCATTTACTTTAGTAACTTGGAATCATTAAATCATCAGGTTGTCAGTTTGATTTATATTCAGAGGAAGCCTCTGATTGGAACAATGATCTGATGTTCCCGGTGCATGTGACAAAGAACAGCAGATGTATGATATACAGGATCACTTACCTCCATGACCAGGGCTGCAGAGGCAGAGCAGGGTCAGGCAGAGACCGACCAGGACCAAACGCAGGGCTCTCATATTTTCTTGCTACAAGTTAAGTCCTCCACTCCTACGTTAAAGACACTCCATTCAGAAGGGACTGAATGAGTTTCCAGTTTTGGGACCTGCTACAGGATACTTCTGCATGTGAAGGGGCAGGGCTGAGGAGGGACCATGAGAGGGACGCCCTCTTTCAAACTCTGCTCTCTTCTCCACACACATGCAGCTTCAAAGAAACTCATGGAAAATCATGTCTTGTCTTCGCCTTAGCCCCTGCACTTACCCATTAAAATGAAATACATTTAACCCATTATGACCCAGTGCTGCTTCTGTGGCATTTCCAAAATAGCTTTATTTTTTCAATATTTAACTTTTCACAAGTGCTTCATCAACATTTATTCAAATACTTCCTCTGCATTTTGCTTTTGTTTGGACTGTAAATCTAGTATTTTCCTTTATTTAATTCACTGATCATGCAGACATTTATAAAAGCTCATATTACAGTACAGGGTGTTTTAAATTAGAAATAAAGAAAACTGAAGAAAACGTGATCTTTTTCAGTAAAATATGTCATTAATTAAACATGAAACAAATGTCTCCTTTTAATGTCATTGATCCAACTGCATGGGCTTTACTGGTGAATCAATGTTGTAGAAGATGGCACTGTTTCCATGGTAACTACAGAGCCTCTGAACATCCAAATGGGTCATATTCAATGACCATGAAAAGATGAAAAACTCTACTTTACACAAATTATTTACATGTATTGATAGAAGTAGTGAATCAACAGGTATCAGTCAGTGAATGCTTTTGGTTGTTGGTGGATAATTGAGTCATTATGCAGACAGTTCCAAAAACTCAAGGAGGGGCTTATCAACCCTTCCAAACCCCCACCCCCTTTCCCAACTATTGAACGAAAACATGTAATTCATGAGTAAAAAATTGCTAGAAAATCAATGAAGTGATATAAATTAAATATATGAGGTGTGTTTTGTGTGCCCAGACCAGGGCTATAAATTAAAGGCCTATTGGGAGTCCAGAAGTCACATGACCCACACACTATTGAACAACAAAAACAAAAACAAAAAAATTGATTATTCATTTATTTTAGTATTGATTGATTGATTCATGTATTTATTTATACATTTGAGATGAATATGCAATTGATTTAATGGAGAAATGTTTTTGTTTTTTTTTTGTCTTGTCGGTCAATTTATTTTGCCATGGTCCCTAAACTCCCCGACAGCAAAGAAGTCTGTGTCCGCTCGTGAAGCCTCTCCAGTAGGATAAGGCTGAGCGGACAGTCGCTGATGCTTGTGGAGAAGGTGCACATCTGTCAAATATCAGACTTAAGCAGCTCACTGGGCATAAGTTTGATCGGAGAGTTGGTGAAGAGGTGCCTTTACCATAAAGTCTGTAATAAAAGTGCACATAAAATGTTGGAGTGGCTGATGTGACCAGAGTCTTTGAATGAATGCACAGGTTCCACCATTAGCCGACAGTCATCCCCACTCTCTCTTTCTCTCTCTCTCTCTCTCTGCGTGATGTAATTGAAGTAATCTAAGCATGATGCATGGGGTATTGTCTTGTCTGCACGGTCTCACTTCCAGTGTTAAAAAAAAAACTCCCTTGCATAGTCCAAAATCCGGAATATTTTATCTGACTCGTGAGCCTCAATGATCCACTATCGATATCAGGGAGTCTCCCGGAACTTCGGGGAGACTTGGGATGTCTGCTTTATGGGTTAAAGCCACATATATGGTGTGTGCATAGAACCACACAAATACATACACACACAAACATACTGTACGTCATTTCAGAACCACATCACTGCCTCAGATCAAACCCTCCAAAGCTTTCCTGGTCTCTCAGCCGACCACTCCAGCCTTCATACTGTACGGTTCCTTTCTTTTGTCTCACACAGTAATTGGAGTGGCCTTTGGAGAACAGCTGCTGCCTTCTGCAAGGATAAACCTTTTACTTTTAATTAAAGACAAATCAGGTTGGCCAGCTCTCTTGACGCTTTATCTGCCTCGCCTTTCCCTTGATCAATGTCTCGTTCTGTGTTTTTGTTCAACAAACCTGCTCCCGAAGCTAATTAAGCTCACACTTTACTGTGGAATAGAGGTAGGTTGTGTTGGATTTGTTCTCAGTATCTCTCCTCTATTGATAGGGTAAGGGACAATAGAAAAGTTTTACAACACAAGTTATCTAAAGAACTCTGAAACACTTTAATCGTGATGAGGGCTGCTACTGATTGTTCTCTACTTTCATTTTTTGGTAATGAACAAGCATGCACCCTTCAAAAGGATTACTATTTTCTGCTTGGAATGCGAAGATTAAACCTCAAGTTCACTCTCAAAGCCTTAACGTTCAATTTCACTTGTCTCACAGTCAATTGGTTGGCAAATTATTGCCCGTTCTTTCTGACAACCGAAATAAGAATACAATTATAATTTTCCTAAACACTTCCTTTCAGGTGCGGGTATAACGTTACCAGAGCAATTCAATGTTTACTTGAAACCGTGCAGCTCGAATGAATCTTCGGAGACGATCTAAAGCTGGCATTTGGATAAACTACTGCAAAAAAAAAAAGTGGATAAAAGAATAAACCGAGACAATGTTTTCTTTTCAAATCTGCGAGCAAACATTTCAGATAGAATGCATTTAAAATATCAAGTTTTAATGGCTGTACAGCACTTTATCTGCACTCATGACTTGAATTGATTATTCATACAGAGACACCGCTTTCATCTACAGTCGTGTCTGATCTCTACCGAAAAGAACAGGCTCTTTTTAAAACAAAATGTTCCTAAATCTTTCCTTATGTTGAGCAGCACCTCCAGTGGCAAATAACCCCACACTGAGGGTGGGATTAATTGAATTCATGAAAACAACAGACGTAGTGAACATTAAATGGACCCCTCATCCCTCTACTCTTCTAAAGGCCGTGGATGATTGTGACTGTACGGAAATCTGTAATATAACACATGGCACCTGTAACATGACACTATTTATTACAGGCAACCTTTAGTGACACCGCAGCTTGCCTGATTATTTCACCATGACATGAGCTACAATTAAAATACTCCCTCTGAGCCTCAGCCAACCGTTTGCTCCGATGACATGCTCTTGCCTCCCAGGGGGTGCATAATTTACCCTGGAGGGAAGTCACCCACTGATATGAGTGGGCTCCCGCTGTACGTATGTACGAACACAGGCCTTACATAACGAATAACACCGACGGTCCCTTCACCATATGCACTACACATGATGCCAAGTACACAAGAGTAAAAACTGCCTTCATCAAAGTGAATTGACGCAATTCAAAAGGCTTTTTAACGTAGGTAAAATGACTGAAAATTCAGGCTATGATGTAAAGGTGTCCTGTGGAGACTTAATTACAACATTAGGGTTTTGTTTAGATTAAAAATTACTCACAAAAATGCACTGCTTATTAACATGTTGAATCGATTCTCCATCGTAAAAAAAACCCCCATCTCCAAACCCTTTTAATCTTTTCATCGTGCACATTTCACATCAGCCTGACTTGTTCTTACCTTAGTCTAATTGGGGTTGCTATGTTTAATGTGGAATTCTTTTGGTGCCGCAACCCATGATACAAACAATATGACAAGATTCAATGGCAAAAAGATCCAGAAAAACTCCAGTGGGTGCCTGTAAACCTGCTTCACTCCATTAGACTGATATCAACACTAATCACTGCTAAACACATCCAGCCAAAGCGGAATGTAAGGCCACCTGAGGAATAGAAGTTTAAGTTTTCTAAAATAGTCAAATATTTTCTGTCTTATAGCCTCATTTCTGAATAGATGTATAAAAGTGACAAGCATATTTTGTGTTTTTCTGTGGGATGTTTATATAGAGTGGTGCTTTTTACTTAATGTCCAAACTATTCCACAAACTGCCAGAGTACACACTTGACTCTCTGAAGACCTGAGGTGGTCAAAGTACTCACATTCTGTACTTAAGTAGAAGTACAGCGACTTGTGTGGAAAAAATATTCTGGTAAAAGAAGTACTGATTCAACTCCTCTACTTAAGTAAAAAAAAAAAAAAAAAAGAAGTACAATTGTAATAAAGTAAAAAAGTAAATCTGCATTTATTAGTATTATTGCATTCATGGCAAAAATAATTAATTTAACCACGAACAATCAGTTTCAAATCTATACAAAATAAAGATCACAGTGCTCAGTTTTGTGGATATGAGCAGGAAAATTAGGAAGGAAATGTTACAATTGAGATGAAAAGTTACAAAAAGTTTTAAAAAACGTATAAATATGAGATTAAAAATGCATCATTTTAAGATTAAAAAGTCAAAATTATGAGATAAAACGTCAAAATTACAAGGTAAAAATTCAAAATTGTGTCATAATAATCATATAACTATAATATACAAAGTCATAGTTTGTCTCCCCGACTGATTTTCCCTCTGAAGTGACTCATTTTTCGTACTGTTACATGTCGTTAGTTTGAAAAAATAATGAGTCTATTCAGAGAATGTAAAGAGTAGAAAGTATAGATATTAATGCAAAAATGTAGGGAGTAACAGTAAAACGTTTCCTGAAAAATAAATACTCAAGTACAGTACAGATACTTTAAAAAAATATCTACTTAAGTACAGTAATGAAGTACTTTTACTGAGTTACTTCCCACCTCTCCTGAAGACAGATCAGTTGGTGTAGTGCTGCTTGGTTGGAACAAAAACCTGCAGCCACACCAGCCCTTTGTGGAATACTTTGGACATGTCTGTACTAAACTGTAACTAAAGAAATGCAGGTCTGGAAAATGAACAAAGAAATATCACAACAACTATCAAACATCAAACAACTAGCATGTTTCCAACTTAACCCTAAAAAAGACCAAGCATTACTTGAAAGAAAATATTCTGTATATCTACCTTGTGTTAAGTGATTTATGACCATTTATTCTAACAGTATCCTGTGGATTTTGCATTTTATCAGTATAAATCAGGTATTTTCTGAGATTTCATTCATGTTTATAAATGTTTTCATAAAAGTTCAGATTAAAGTTCAGGGTTATTGCATCAAAAACAAAAAGAAAACTGCAGAAAATGTGACTTTTTCAGTATAATATCAATAACTGAACGTATAAACTGTGTATACTGTTGAATCAATGTTGTAGAAGATGATTATATTTTGGTGATGATTCGGAAGAGATTCTGCATTCTGGATCACTTGGAAATTTTACATTGTGGTAAATGGAGAATAAATTTCAAAGTGATCCAGGATTTCTTCCGGATCACCACCAAAATCTAATCATTTTTTCCCCCAACACTTCGTGAAATTTTCATCAAGGTATGAACACGTGTCTAAAAACACCTGTATTTTTGGTTATTTTGACCATGAGTCATCTGTGAAAATACATTGCTCTAAATCAGTGGTTCCCAACCGTGGTCCTCAAGTACCACTAACCTGCATGGTTTAGATGTAGCCCACTACCAACACACCTGATTCAAATCATCAGCCTGTCATCAAGCTCTGCAGGAGCTGATAATGAGCGTCAGGTGTGTTGGAAGAGGGAAACATCTAAGACATGCAGGATAGTGGTACTTGAGGACCAGGGTTGAGAACCACTGCTCTAAATAACAATCCCCCCCCCCAAAAAAAAAAGGGGGAGAGGGACATTGTGTTTGAGTCAGTTTATCTGTCCGTCTGTTTGTTTGTAAACTGCACAAGAACTACTGCAACACTTTCCATAAATTTTCAGGAAATGGTCCAGAATACATTCCATTACGTTTTTCTGAATGTAGGTCAAAGGTCACAGTCTTTTCACTATAAAAGATAGGGCAAATCAGGTCAAATGTCTGCAAGGGGGGCGGGGTTTGTTGTGGCGGGCACCAATATTTTAAAATTTAGAATCCAGGACAAATGTCGTCAATAGTTTAGAAAATAGAACTAAAATGTTCTTTTTATTCAAACACCTATAAAAATTTAATCAGAGGAAGTGATATTTTTATAGAGTATGTAGAATATGCATATAAAAACTATGTGTGAATAATAATAATAATAATAATAATAATAAAAACTATGGTTCTCCGATACAAAAAGAGTCCGCAGCTCTTGTCAGTAGTGAGTATAACATCACATTTCTTAGTTGATTTAATCTCTCACGCTCCGTACAATGATTGGGGATTCAAATCATCTTGGGTAAAGACGTTCAGCTTCCACCACAGTGTCAGATTTCACCATGGTGTGTTCCTGCAGATGTCTGGCCAGACCACCGCTATGCTCCAGACTTGATTAAACCGCAACAAGAAATATATATCTGTGTTATTCTAAACCTTTTTTTTTCTACCCAGTCAGAATCAGAACTTGAGCCAAATAGTAGAAAACCACACAAAATACAATGATAATTAATGAATAGCTATCTAGCTAGCTAGATAAATAGAGAGAGAGAGAGAGATAGAGAGAGAGGGATATATATATATATATATATATATATATATATATATATATATATATATAGAGAGAGAGAGAGAGAGAGAGAGAGAGATGGAGAGAGAGATAGAGATGGAGAGAGAGAGATAGAGAGAGGGATATATATATATATATATATATATATAGAGAGAGAGAGAGAGAGAGAGAGAGAGAGAGAGAGAGAGAGAGAGAGAGAGAGAGAGAGAGAGAGAGAGCGAGAGAGAGAGAGAGAGAGAGAGAAATTACCAATTTAAACAAGACATTCTGATATATTGAAGGATTGACCAAATTTGTAACAATACTTTATGTCCAAAAAGGAGCAGGTAGAAGTCTATCTTGTATATAACATATCAAATGTTTTATGCCTGTCCAAATAAAATCAGTGGATTTCCTGTGTGTTGAGGACCATATAATGACTTACTTTTCATTAGAAAAGCTCATTGGTTCACTTCACTCTGTCTCTGTTTTTATTGTTGTAACTTTAAAAGAGGAACTGTATTTCTTCTCTCCATGACAACGTAAATTGGAAGTAAACTCAAGCCACCTGTGTAACGTCTCTTCTCCACATGTGGCGTTCCTCAGGCATGGTTACTGGGCCTTTTTCTGTGAGTGGAAACATTTTAGAGGTTGCAGGTTGCAACCTCTGTCAGTTTATCAGCACAGGTAAACACTTTTAAGAACAGCAGTGAAAGGAAGCAGTACTCTGACATGTGAAACTCATGCTGATATGAGCCATGATCAAAAAGGATCTGACTATGGTCTGTCATCTGTTACATTAATGATCACAAAATCCATTAAGAAAATAATAAATAGTAGTGATCAACAGATATGGATTTATTTTCACCCCCCCATCAGCCTTAGCCAATGACCAAGACAGGATATTTCTGAGATGATAAAGATTTTTTTGTTTGTTTGTTTAATTCAAATGATAACAAATGTCAGAACATGTTCAGCTACAATCAGGAAGAAATAATGTCAATGTCCCTGTGCTCATCCAGACCTCACAGCTGTGATGTCTTACTATGAACAAAGAGAGTCATTCAATAGATGATAAAATCAATCCCACTGTGTGTTTTTATCAACAAATACCAAAAAACAGTGTGAATGGTGTAGGAACATCTGACTGAACAAAAGTATGTAACTGGGTAATGACATGTTACTGTGGTTAAAGCTGTTAAATGATAATGTTGGTGGAAACTAATATTTGGGCGATTACTTTCTTTGATCTGGATTGACATTGAATTAGTAGTGATTTTAATGAGACTGGAAAAATAAACAAAGTTGTAAACAAATTGTTTCCAAAGGCAAATTTCAACAAAGTGCTAAGTTTTGTGCCCAGTGTTTAGATCTATTTAATGAATTAATCAAGCTTTAAATCTGTCAAGAACTGAGGGAGGAGAAGAGATTTTAGTGAATTGTGGACGACGATGATGGACGGACAACAGAAGAATCGAGATGCCAATAGCTCATCGGATTTCGTGCGGATGAGGTAACAAAAATGGGGACCGTTAAAATAAATATTACCTGTTCACCTTTTCCTTTTTAGCTCATCCGGACAAAGTCGTGATGAGCTATTGCCATTGTGCTTCGTCTGTTGTCTGTCCATTGTTGGCGTCCGTCAGTCTCCGTCCGTCTCCTTCGTCGACCACAATTCACTAAAATTGCTTCTCCTCCCTCAATTCTCAATGGATTTAATTTCACATTTCATTATCTACCACAGCTGTAAGGTGTGGATGAGCACAGGGACATTCGTACTAAGTTTCTTTTTTCTGTTTTTTTCTTTCTTCATTTTTTGCTCTCCCCCTTCTTTGTTCTTTTTCTCCTTTTTTTCTTTTTTCCCTTGTTTTCTACACCCTTTTTTGTTACTTTCCTCTTTTTCTTCTTTTTTCCATTTTTTGTTTTCATTTCCCCCTCTTTCTTTTCTTTTTTCTCTTCCCGTTTCCTTTCATTTTTCTCTCCTCCCCTCCCCCATTTTCTCTTCTTTTTCCTTCACCTGTCAATAAACCATGGCAGGGGAAAAAAAAGACCATATCAGCTAAACTAACAGTGTGATACCAAGAAAAAAAAAAAAACTAAATATTTGCCCTATATATCGGTCTATCATTACTACAAACCACTGCCAATATGGTTTGCATCACCATTAGTGTTTTCCAATTGGAACCACATTTGATGTTGTAAGCAAATTTGTGTTCATTAATGCGCAGACATAAAGCAAAAGAAAATGGTTTCTCTCCAGAATCCTATGGTTGGAACCCAACAGAAGATTCTGTCATTTATAGTATTAAAGTGAGATTAGCGTCCTTGTGTTATAATAATTCCTTCCGTGGGCCCTTTGCCACAATAGCTGAGTATGGATTGAACCAGAGATGTCAGTAGCTTTACATACATCTGCAGAATTTTGCTTTAAATCAAATTATTCCATTCTGGGCTATAAAATCCTTAGAGGTTGAGGTGTTAAGAGTGTGAATAATACAGCTTTCAGTGATGCATGGAGGTGTTGATTGACCTCAGATTTGTGATGATGCTTAATGATAAGTGATGAAATGAGCTCATTCACAGGGTATGACTTTCTACTTCCTTAAGGCTCTTTACAGCCAACATTTTCATATAATAAAAAGGCATGGCGAATATAGATTTTCAGGCTGCAATATTAGAAGATGCTAGTTGTCAGAGTTACTTTCTTCCCTCAGTAAGCCTATTACATTCTTTTTGACAGTCCATAGGCAATGTCAACTCAATTAGCTTTAAACAACTCATGACACCTCTGGAAAATGTTTTACTCATTTGCAGCATGTACACATGTAATGCTGTGTTTGCCATAGTTATTAATAATGCTAATTCCTATGACAATATTTGTGTCACTCAATTTTTTTCGTCTCTCTTCCACAGAGTCCACATGTTTACTGGAGGAAAGGAGAGGATTAAACTTGCCAATCAAGTCATCTCACAGACTTTAAAGTGATGTCACTTGATAATAAGTCGATGCAGTGCAAACCATTTTTCATTTCAGCATCTGTACAATCGAAAGCTCAAGGCGTCCCGATTCAATCCTCATCACTTACATTTGTCTCATACCCGACACATTTTTTGATGTTATGATTCTCATTCATTATCTGATGATAAATCCTCATATGAAGCTTGTGGAAAAAACGTGCCAATAAATTAGTCACAAACCTGCATCAAAACTAAATAAAAGAACTAGAGACAAAGATACGACACGCACCGAGAACTCCTTCTATTTTAGATCAATCTACACCTTTGATTTTTGCACCATTTTCATTGTCGGGCTTACATATTTTGGTACACAAAACTAGTTCTTGACACATGCATAACACTGTGATGCATAACATCAGAGCTGATCATCTAAAACTGGATTTTCCTTCCATCAAAGCCAACAGATCATCAGTGTGACAGACTGGGACTGAAATCTTTCTAACAATCAATTGAGTGCCAGAGTCAGCACATACGCAAAACTAAATTCGGAATTTCATGCACCATTTCACTTGATAAAGAGGCAGATGTCAGACATTCAGCTGCTCTCATATGAACTTGCTAAATGGAAGGAAGTGAGGGTAACAAACATTGTTTCTGTAACACTGAGTCCCCCCCCCCTGCTGTGCTCTGAACATCACAGTGCTGTAAAACTGGAAATATTCAGCATGAAGTTGACAAAATATATGAAGTGTTTTCCTTTTGTTTAGTTTTCCAGAGTTTGTGTTTGCAAAAAGGCAAGCAGTGATTGAAGTACTCGGAAAAGAAGGGTCACACCGCCTGAGGCTGCAGGGGTTTCTCACTTGAAATAGGAAGCACCCTTTGATTTCTCACCTGAAATCAATAAGTAATGCACTGCAGCATATACTATACCTGATACAGAATAAGGAGTAGAGGACTGCAGGGTGTGGGGAAGAATTTTCTTCCTCAAATCTGAATCCACATGATATTTGGACCCCTGCCCTGGACTCATTTTCTGGTATTTACAGAATTACCTCAAGAGTTATATTTCCTCAAAATGTTGATAGATATATGAAGGAGAAAAAAAAAAAGGTGTTGTGTTTGGGGAATGAACAGGTATTTGTAAAGGGAAACTTATTTGATAAATAATAGAAAGGTTTTTTTATTATTAATAATCAAGCATGGATTTTCCACACGAGAAAGTTTACACGAAGCACAAAATAAAAGGTTAGTTTTAGAAGTATGTTTGACACATGCTGCAGAAGTATGCAAAAAATGAGCAACAATGAACATGAAATTTACATAATTTTATCCTTAGCTAATGTTGGGAACCTTATATTACAGTAGCTGAGCATCTGAAACACAAGTAAAGTGCAAAAAAAGAAATAAATATCCCCCCCAAAAAAGACATTATTAGTGAAGTTGAAGTCAAAATATGATCAAATGTTATTAAAAAATGAAAAAAATAAAATCACTAAAAATACATAGATTGTGTGTGAATTACAATGATATGAAATGCTGAAATTACAATAATAACAAACTCAACATATAACTGATTATGTTTGCTTTTTTTAGATTTCTACATTTACATTATAGAAATGTTTGTACTCACTCTAGGTTCTATCAACACATGGTGCCATTATGTTATATGATCATATACGTCAGCCAACAACTGTGCCCTTTAAACTGTTCATGTTCACACTCACAGCGTTTCACACAATTTCATTGTCCAACAATTACACATGATGACACTGAATCTAAATAAACATGTCATATAATGGTAATGTGTGAATACTAGTGCGTGGGTGCTTACATCACAGTAGGTTATTGCATAGCCTTGGATATGAAATTTTATGTACAGGAATCATTTGGTAGTGCATTTTAAACCCATAAAGACCCAGTACTTTTGTGTTCCCAAAAGATTTTTCTCTTTATTTAACCTTTTGTAAGTGATTTATCACCATGTATTGTAATATTATCCTCTGTATTTTAATATTTCTTCTGGTATTTTCCTATATTTATGTTTTTAATTTACTCTTGTAGTGAGGGGTACTGTCTTTGGTTTGTTTGTTTCTTTGTCAGCAACTATACGCAAAAACTACTGGACCAATTTACATGAAAGGTGTGAGGTTGTCCTGAATAGATCCCATTACATTTTGATGAATACAGGTCAAAGGTCAAGGTGTAGGTCACCAAAAATGTGGACAAATCAGAAATGTCCATTTCATTCCTGTATACTCAGTTTTACATCTACCTTATTTTTCCTCTCACTGTTGATGTCCATTGACATCAGAACCCTGAAGGACAAATTTGAGGACGATAGGTCAAAGGTCACAGTTACAATAAGAGTCCAAATTGAATTTTGGATATAACTCTTGGAACTATTAATCTTCTAGACTTCTAATGAGCACCAAAATGCTGGTCTTTCAATTCTGCATCTTGCGTGCATAGATTTTGACCCATTATTGACCCAAGAGGTCAGGGGTCACTGGGTCAATACCTAAAAAGCAAAAATGGAAAATGAGTGGAGTGGAGACTTGGTTACTATTACAGACAGATGAAAGATCAAAATGGTGTAATTACCTTTGACCTTACTTTGGTGCACAGTGGTTACTTAATTCACAAGTCATGTAGATTTTTTATGTGTAAAAAAATCTCAGACTAAAGTTAAGGATTATTATATTAGAAACAGTGAAAACTAGATAAGCCCCCCCGCCCAGATCATTACCAACCTACCCTGAACATTTCATCAAACTCTGTCCTTAATTTTTTGAATGATCTTGCTAACAAACAGACAAACTCTGGCAAAAACATAACCTCCTTGGCGGATGTAACTAAGGAAAAAGTGACATTTTCAGCAAATCTATCATTAACTGAACCTAACCTAAGTGTCTACAGTGTCCATGTGTCCTACTCAATCAATGCTGTAGTTTCCATGGTAACTACGGAACCTCTGAGCGTCCAAATGAGTCACATCTGATGACCATGAAAACATGAAAAACTGCATTTTACACCAATTATTTACACTTAACTTATGTAATTAGTGGATAAACCGGTATTAAACATTTTAAATCAGTCGATGCTTTTGTTTGACGGTAGCCCTTTGGGTTTTTATTGGTTAATGTCATATCCTTATTTTAGAAAAACAGTAGCATAACTCTATATATACAGTAGGAGCTTTAGACACCTTAATTACTATCCCTTCTCTAACACTGACGGAAGATACTATGTGGATTGTATTATTTTTTCAATGCAAAAGAGTGTAATAGAAGCTTAAAAAAAAAGTTATTTTCTGCCTTTTGTGTTGATATTAGATTTGTTCAGACACAAAAACCACACTGAAATACAAAGCTGAGCAGAGTGTGAGTAGATATTAAAAAAATAATAATAAAAAAAAAAAAAAAAAGCTCCATGTCGGTGAACTGTGCGATTCTGTGCCTCCACTTTTCATGAAAATTATTTCATGAGAGGTGCTGGAATAGATCAGAAGCTACCTTCAATGTATGCTTTTTGAAAAAGAAATGAGGACTTATGACATGTAATATGAAAGTTAATGCTGCACACTACCTATTAAATAGTGCTGCCTGCTGTGGGAGAAGAGAAAATGGGTCCATTGAAGTTCACAAATGATGCAGCTTCACAAGAAAGTAGTGCTTTAACACTATTTCTGATCACTTAAAATGGTCTGAGTGAGTGCAGATACATAGCTACAAGGCACAGAAGTGGAAGGGATGAGGCGCATCCACTGTACCATGAGAGTCAAGCACAGTTTTAAGGTCAAGAGAGCACTTAGCACTGCCCTCTAGTGGCTGATTGAATGAGCTTTAATGACCACCCTTCAGGCCTTTTACTCAGCTATTACAGTCTGTACTCTGCACACTCTAATCTGCATTTACAATGACTGAAATGAACATTTTTCACAAAAGGGCATGGGTTTTTGTTTCAATAAAGCATAAATAACAGGACACATGACAGGAAATTCTCATATTAAATGAGTGGGAGTGGATATTTTTAATACTGCTGAGTGACATCAAAGTGCTTATTGGATGAGTCACTCTTGTCAATAAACACTGTGGTGAATAGGAGACATTTCCGTTGCTTTCAAAGCAGGTCAGAATGCAGGGTCAGCCTTTAGGTCCATGGGAACAAACTGCACAGGATGCTTGTAAAATGAGTTCATGTGTGTGAATGTAACTCCATACGGTATCTATGGTCAGTGAAAATGCTTGGTCACAAAAGTAATAAATCTGGATGAAAATAGAGGCTAAAATTAATATTTGAAGTAGGGGTTGCTTATGTCACAGCTGTAACATCCTTAAAATACTGTTGTCTGATTAATAAAAAATAAATAAATAAATAAAAATCTTGCATCAGCTCATAATTTCAGTGACAATGAGTAGTCGTTGGGGTTTCTTTCGTGCCAGCAATCAATTTCTGAAATGTTTCCCACTTTTCAAATCCTGCCTTTTTTTTTTTTTTAAAACAAGCTGTGTAAAACCATGTGGCAGTCCATTCACATCACAACAATGACAACATCCCTGAGTGGAAGAGGTGATTTCGGTAAGTACCACAGCACAAGATTATGCACAGTGTAACATGAATGGCTTCTAAATCACTGTTTTAAAATGAACAAGGTGGTCTCCTGTGGCCTTCTGTCAGACCCTGATGCCTTCAATGATCTTGACGCCGACGTCTGAAAGGCTGTTTTGTTCCCAAAAATGGTCCCCTGTGCACAGTCTTCTTTCTCCATGAGACTGATACAGACGCATCATGTAGAGATGTGTATAGTATGTGCGTTGGCACTGTATGAAATCAACACCCACTCTTGTGTCCCATCAGCCTTGTAACTCAGCTCCATGAATACACCGATACTGAGCCAGGTTTTTTTTTTTGGCTTTTTTTATGTGTTTGTGAGTTATGGTGTTTTTTTCCCAGCAGACTTTGGCCGTCTCTCTCTTGCTCAAATGCAACATCTTGGTCTCTCTTCTGTCTCTTCCTCTCTTTCTCCTCAGTGCACCAGGCCATTGTAAAACACTGGCCTGAGTCCCAAGCCCTCAGGAGGCTCAGGGGCTCAGGGTTGACTGATCGCTGGATTTCACCACAGGCTCCCAGAACAGGGATTGTTCAAGAAGCTTTTCCTCCCCACTGAGACCCCTGTGGATTAAGGATTCCTGGCTTCTGTTGCAATAATAAGGCCTCACACACTGCCAAAAGAAAATACTGCAGTAAAGCTCTGCAGAGCTTCAACAGCAGATTCTGTATATTGTCACATCTTGCCCCCCCATAATTTATTGACATTTTTGTCTTTCTGCCTACCTAATCTAATAGTGTTTGCATTATTTGAGAATTTGTGTAGGAAATGTAACATCTATCGTATCTTATAGACTCCACTGAGCTGTAAAAACACAACCACTAACCCTGTAAATATACAGTTACTTCTACAGGACTTCTGGGTGCAAAGCCTCTTATTAGCAAACAAAAATGCCAAACGTATCATACTTTCTTTTTGATTTTTTTTTTTGGGGGGGGGGGGGGGGGGGGGGGGGGGCGCACAAAAAATCCTCACAGGTCAATGTCAATACTACAAGGAATACTGACCATGAGAGTAACAACAACAACGGCAACCAGAACAAGAACTGAACAAAAATTAAACAAATATATATATTAATAATAATTTAAACAAGAAAAAAAATAACCTAAATCAGACCTATTAGATGAGAAATACAAAAAAGTATAATCAGAACAAGACATCACAAGTAATAGCAGCGCAGACAATACACACAACATGAGTTTTGAAGACCTCTACATGGTCAGTGTGATATTTTTTCTTGAAAAACCTGATGTATACAATTAGATACATGCAATACACAGATAATCCACCAGGGGGAGGACCTTGTTCACCACAGGCCTTTCTAGTGACACTAAGATGTGTTATTAATGAGGAAGTAGGCACAACTTCACTAATTTTAAAAAGCAATTTCTTAGACATTTTATATTATGTTTTTCTTTGTTCAAAGAAGGACCAATAAAGGCACCATTTTCAAAGAACTGGAATTTTCTGTCACTTATTTAATGGTTTTACAGGTGTTTCTATAGTAATATATTCAGTTCAAGTTGAACCTGTAATTACATATGAAACACACCAATGCACATATACTGTGTACACCATTGCCCACACATTGCATATTGTATGTATTAAGCAACAGCGGCTTCATGGCAGCTGAACAGCTCTGGGAGAGAAGCATTCGTTTTGTCACATCCTTCTTCATAAGCATTTTATTACTCACACGGCACTCTTGGCTGAGGCTGTTAATATGTTCTATTAGACAGCAAGACCGAGTGAAATACAATAAAACACAAACAAATCTTGAAGCTATTAAAGATAATAATGATACAGAAAAGACATCAGATTATTTCTTAGCACTAGTATGGATGAAAATGTAATCACATGTTTTAACTAATGATCAAGGTGTTGCTAAAACTTACAGTGATTTATTTGTAAATGTCTTGATCATGAAGTTGTCAATAGGTGTTCAGGGTTTTTGCAAGTTACATTTTAAACTTTTTTTAGATTTTTTTTTAGACCATTATGAGACCAACCACGAGACCCCCCCTCAAATAAAAAGACGATCATATTTTATTCTCAAAACCATGTCACTTTATATTAGAAATGAAAAAGTACAAGTTTCTTGTATTTAGGGAATATAAGAATAAAAATGTTAAAAAAAAAAAAAGATTACACTGAAGTAATGCTGTCAATAAAACACAAGCAGCAAAGGCCACATATCTGGGAAAAAAAATACTATTACACAGAAAATGTGAGGGAGGAAACTGGATGCCACACAGCATCTTTAATTAAATTTCTCCTCTTAATCAAGATTCAATACTTGCACAAAACCATTCTGCAAAACTGTAAACAAACAAACCTCTTCACCTTAGATTGTCAACAACATTTCAGCATTTAAATGGACCTGATATATATTTGTTTTACTGTGCAGAGGACATGTTGAGTACTGATTGTCTAATTAATTTTAAAAAATAAGATAAAAATGCTTCATTTAAATTAATTTCTATTTATATTCTTTAATCATCTGTCCAACAAAGTCTCAAAATCAAGAGATGTAGCAGTGTATAGAATACATGTGTGTGTGATAAAATAGTCTGAGAAGTGTGAAAGCTTCCTAATCCTCTTTTCTAGTCGGTAGCAGACATGCTCTTCTTCAGTCCCGGTTCTTCTGTAGAGGAAGAGCTAACATAGCTAGTAGGCTAACAGTACAGAAACCAACCTGACTGTTTGAGATTAAAGGTAACCCAAAAGATCATTTGTCTCAGTGGTTTTTGCCATATGGTCAAATATTTCGCTTCTATATCAGTGCAAATATTTTCAGGTATTTAGTATTTGTCTCGGGGGCGTTTATACGAGGATGATTGCGGCCAAAATACGACAGCATATTTTATCAGAAGTGCCTTTTGTTTACACGTTCAGGGTGTGAATACGCACAAATCTGAACCTTCCAGAATGGAACGTATTGAAGACACGCCATCTCTGTCTAAACAGCGAGAAACGCGCATGTTCACGTTGCGTGCGTCTTTACATCACATATGTTTCACGTTACATTCATACACCGAGTAGGTAAAGCAATAAAAATGTGGGACAACCTGGATCCCACAGATCTTCCAGTTGCACTAGCAGCTCTAGTAAATGTACCTTTCTGCTATTGGACAGAAATTACACACATACCATAGCCGAACAGAGATGGGTGTACAATTACATACGTCAAAAACAGAAAAGGACATGTCAGCGGTCTATCACAGTACCACCTAGCGGCCTGGCAGGACTATCCAATCGTATTTCGCCTATTGTTGAGTCTTCGTATAAACAAGGGTTTCCTCCTGAATACGCTCGTCTAAACACAAATGAAAAACCGAGACGCCACTTTTGCGTCTTCTGGTTTCATCGTCTCCGTATAAACGTAGCCTCAGATTGCCCATTGTTCCCATGTGTTTGTACATCCAATGGCAATACATGCACCAGTGACAGCACAACAGAATGCTTTATTATTAATCAACGTATTGTGTGGGGCCGTACACCTGGAAAGTTTCTATTTATCTGGATGGATGGATGGATGGATGTATGGATGGATGGATGGATGTATGGATGGATGGATGGATGGATGGATGGATGGATGGATGGATGGATGGATGGATGGATGGATGGATGGATGGATGGATGGATGGATGGATGGATGGATGGATGGATGGATACTAGATATGACTCATTTGGATGTTCAGAGTTTCTGTAGTTACGGAGTAAATATTGTCATTTTCTACAACATTGATTCACCAGTAAAACTCATGATGTTGGATGAATGACAGTGGATGGAGACACTTGTTTTTCTGTTAATTTATTGATATATTTGCTGAAAAAGTCACTTTTTCTTGAATTTTCTGTTTTCAACTTTACTCTGAGCTTTACGTGATCAATAAATTAAATATACCAGTACTACTACTACTAATAATAATAATACAAATAGATTAGATTTCCATATTGCTTGTTGGGCACTCAAACTGCTTTACATTATTGACCCATTATTCATTCACTGTCACACTCTCTCCCTGGTGGTGGTAAACTAGGTATGTATCCACAGCTGGACGGCTGACAGAAGCGTGGCTGCCAATGCCCGACTACAACCCCACAGTTATACAGTAGTGCGAGTGGTACTGAAGGCAAAGTGGGTGAAGTTTCCTGCCCAAGGACACAACAAAACAAACAACAACAGAGCAAGATTTGAACCTCCCACCCTTCAGTTATTGGATAACCTGCTCTACCTCCTTAGCAATGACTGTCAAATACAACACAATGTAGGATTTTCACAAAAATGCTAAATAAGATAATATTCCAATCAATGGTGATAAATAACATAAGAAATGTTATTGTAAATATGGAGAAAAATTCATTTGAGAACTGTTAAAACAAAACAAGGCTGTACAAATTAAGCTAAACTCAATCTCCTCAGCGTGTTGACAGTAAATAAATGCCAGGAGAACCCCTCTCCTCTCCTCTATAACATTCTGGTTTTTCAGTTTTTTCTTAAAATTCAGACTCAACGTGAGACTCTTTAGAATGAGATGCACTCTTAAAATCTATACAATATAACATGTCATTCAATTTCTCTCAGAGAAGGCTTGCAGACAACAAAGATGCAACACAAGAAACTAAAGCATAAATTGGGACCGAGTCAGTGCCAGGTCTTCAGCTCCGTGCCAGCTGCCTCCACGCGGTGGGCTCCTTATGTGATGTTGATTGGCTTAGGTACAGTAACAGCACTCATTACTAATGGCATATCCAGGCGGCTGCCATTGAGCTGCGGTTCCAGATGGCTCTCTGCAGTGTTTCTGACGCCACAGCCTTGCTCCATGCAAATTAGTATGGCAGAGGCTGACCAGCATTAGCTCTTTATGGAAGTCAGATTCCATTAACGACATTGATTACATTATTGTAGAGCGCCTCAAACACTCATCGCCCCCTCATCATCAGATTGTCCTTCTAGCCTCCCAATAAAACTGAAATAAATGATCTGTGATTTGGGGACAGTTAAATGAAACATTCTGGAGATGGTGTTTGGAGCCTGAAATAACCTAAGCTGTAATTTAATGTAAATGAATTTTAAAAAAAAAAGGAGACGGATTCTAGCGACAAAGTTAGAATTGAACACCAGTTCAATAGCGCCGCTGTCATTAACAAACCCCAGACACTCTTGGGAATGGACATGCCGCTAGTTAATTAAATGTAGCCCTCAATATCCAACTAACACCAATAAAATGACCCAGACTCTCCATACTGAGGCTTTCACAACGGATTGATCTACTGGCCTCCATCAACATGGGCTGAGAATTGTAATGTATGCGGGTACGAATATAACGAGACACCTCTTCTGCTGCACAATAGCAAGGATTACAGAAGCCTACTTTCCTGATCTCCCTAAGGTCAGACCAAAAGTAATTGCTGGACTTTTGCACTTGATAAAACCAAGCCTGAAACAAATGGACAGCCTCAGTGGTTTTGCCTCAAAGTAAAACTAGTCAATAATTCCTCTGTTAATCCTTTCTTCTTGCTTTGAGATTTCTAAAGAAGGACATGAAAGACATTTAAGAAGAGGTGGAGGGGAAAGATGTGGATCGTTATTTTCCTCCAGAGAACAGATAGACAGAAAATACTCTGGATATTTTCTGTTGTTATTTTTTGGGGGTTTTATTAAATGTTTGGATTTTTACTACAGGCATTTCAAACAAACAGCCCAATAAATACTTCACCATTTCAGGACTTATCCAGCCATGAAGAACTAATGTGAGAACTTGTTTCACTTTTTTAATGATTGCAAAGGGCCATTGATTGTTTAGTTTTTTTCTTTATATATACTGCTATACTGACGAGCCTTGTTGAGCCGTCTCTCAAAAGCAGATCTAGTTTGCAGATAAAGATAAAATAGCTCCAGGTGTGAATATTTGCCGTGTTTGCACAGTGGGATGGAGCCAAAACACATAAATATTCCCCTCGAGCTATCTGTAGTGTTGTATCACAGATATGTCTGAATAGCGGGAGGTTTATTCAGCAAATAAGAAACATATTATAGGTGCTACATGTTCATTTTACACATACTGCAATGGGGAATATTACTAATACTATTACTACTGTTACTACTTATAATAATAATAATAAAATGTATAAACGAATGACTAAAATATGGGTTAAATAGAAAAATATCTATTCCTATATCACCTGGTATTTTCATTGTGTTCTCATTCAGCTCAGTGAGATGAAAGTTTTGTCCTCTGGAGCATGATGATGAATATGATATGATGTTGCTAGCAACATATTCTTATCACAAGCGAAGCCATTTTCACTTGTGCAATGTGTCAATAGATACACAGATAATACTTGATCCAGTTCCTAAAAAATTAATTATTCTTGCCAGCAGCTGTCATGATAGTTTTCACACATGTTCTAATGCGTTGGTATTGTAACCAAATCAGCTGACAATGCAACTGTTCAAACAGTGTTGATAATAAAGCTTCTGGAAATCCTGTTTTTTAGTGGTTTCAGGAATGTGAATTCCCATGAGGTAAACTCATAAACTTCATATAACTAGGCTTATGCTGTTCGAGGTAATGGCTAGAGGTATATTCCTGAACGTAGGTAGACCTTAACCAGACAGCTATGATGGTGTGACGCATCCCCAGGTCAAAATAGAATTAAAGAATAGAATAATGATATCACCTATTGGGTTCTGAGCTGGTATTTCTGAGCTGCTGCTGCTGCATGTTGGCATTTTTTAGTCATATTTTAGCTGTGTGACCATATTTGGAAAAAAAAAAGAGGTGGAACAGAGATGAGCTAATGCTAACTGTTAGCTTGCTAACTTTGCAAAACTGTAAACTTCAAGTATTTCATAACAAAGTCATTTTATTGTTCGGTTAGTGGAATCTATTAACTACAGTGCAGTTCATGTCAGGAAAAAAAATAATTTTTGTAGGGGACCATTTAACACAGTAATGAAGAAAAAGCAATAATGTATCTTTTAAATTCACCTGAAAGGATGTACAACCAAAATTATGAAAACTGGAGCTATAAGTGAGATCGATTAAATAAAACTACACTGCACTCGGAATGAAAAACAAAAAACAAAAAAACAAACACACCTAAAACTAAATCTGTTCTATGATGTCATGGCCTGTGGTTCACCCAGTAACTCAAAGACAAAAGAAGGAAATAAATAATTCAGAAAATGCAAGCTCAAATAAACCAATATGAAATGCTTAAGTGTTGCTGCCTGGAATTTAACATGTTCAGGCACCAAACTAATTGACTGCAAATGAAATAACCCTTTTGGTAAAACAAAATAATGATGTAGCAGGGTGTGCTCTGGGATTATATTACCCTCTGTGGCTGTGGCATCACAGTCCTCTTTAATAAAGTGAAACTTGGTAAGTCCAGCTTGTCAGTCAAAGCCTGACATGGCAGATGTCAAAAACCTCTACTGAACCTGACATGTTATTAAGATGGACCACCAGATTAGAGTTTATTTGGTCCCCAGTTATTAGAGGGACGAAATAAAATAGATGGAACCATAATAAGAATTGGGGAAAAAATTTAGTGACTTGGTATTTTTAGAAAGAAATTTAATGTAAGTTTATGGAGGACAGGGATTTTTGGATCTAACACCTGTGGTTCTCAGTGGTGTTACACGTTTAACTATGAAGACATGTTATAAACACACATGTTCATAAGAGAAAATATATACAAACACTGACACACATACATACTATATATTAAGGAGGGGACGATATGCTTTTATACAGATTCGATTCTTTTACGATTTTTTTGGGTGCCGAATGCGATTTTTCGATATTCCCGATTTTCTTCACATGCGCTGAATAAAAACTCACAAACTGTTGACTTTTGCCTTTTCTGTTAATGCATATATGGACAATTTTTTTCCCTATTTTTTTTTTTTATGATATAAAAGTGTGTAATATTCCATGGGAGTGTCTGTTTGTCATTTACCTTTACACTTCACTGCTGTGGTTCCCTCAGTCCTTTCTTCTGCAGTGGACTTCCATCACCGCTGACAGTAGAAAGTGGCCTGACCAAAAAGAAGAGGCAAATGTGTATAGTTCACTGAAGAGGAGTAGCTTAATAGAATAGATACTTTATCGATCCTTGCAAGAAATTATTTGATTGCATCAAGCAGTAAACGACCAACAATGAAAGTACAAGATAAGCAACATAAAGAATAGAAATATAGAATCTAATGTGTGTATATATATATATATATATATATATATATATATATATATATATATATATATATTTATGGTGTATCTGATGATGTTGAAGGCTTAATTTTTTAATTAAACAAAGGGAAGCAAATTACAATCATAATAAAACCCTGTAATTAAAAATAATAATAATAGTATCTTCAGTAACATAATTACACCTAAAAAAAATGACTGCATTCAATTCATTAAAATCATTAAAATATCAAGCAAATGAATTAACCAACACAAGAACAGCTAGACGTAAAATGTGACAGATAAAACCAAATTATCTGAGATTTATTTATTTCAAGCTGCAGGTGCATAGTGACTACAGCTTGATTTTTCCATCTCAGTGAAAAATAGCCAGCACCTGCAACGTAATCCAATTATTTGTATGTATGAATAGAACCCACATACAAAGACAGAAGTGAAGTGAGATAAAGGGGTAGAAAACAATCAGGACTTTCACTGAGGGAGGGCTGCCCAAGCAGTATACAGCTGCTATAATGAGCAGTATGACTCGTGCTGATGTAAATATAAGTCATAAACAACATCTAGCAGAATTATGCATCTTTAAAATGTCATATCAAACCTGGTTTGTTCTATAATGTAGAAAAAAAGGCACAAAAAATTAAATAAAAAAAAGACACTAATATTGACCCTGCACCAGTTTATATATTTTTTTATTGAAAACATTTTTTTTTTACTTTTTAACAATTGTTTTATTTAATTTTTATTTAAAAAGAATTTAAATTAAAAAAAAAACTATAAAAGGGGTTTCATTATTTTTATACATGTTTTATAATTTTTTTAAAACTCTTTTTTTTTTACTTAAATTTTTAAAACTTTTAAAACTTATTTTTAATTCGTTTTTATTAATTTTTTTTTTTTTTAAACAAAGGAGAAGAACAAAAAGAAGAAGGATGTATCTAAAACATGCAGGACACTGGACTACGAGGACTGGATTTGAGAACCACTGGTTTAGAGACAATCACAAGTGATAAAAGACATGACAAACTGTGGTATTGTTTATCTGTCAGTTTCAGATGTTGCAGCTCTTTCATAATTCATAGTTTGAATTATTGTTTGTTCAGTATTAATTGTCAGCCTTATAAATATAAGCTGGACTGACTGTACATATACTGTAATTTCAGCAAAAGCATGTCCCTGTTTTGAATGTCTGAGGTCACCAGAAATGTGTGATGTTAAAATAGGGTCACAAGCCACAAAAGGTTTGAAACCAATGTTTTAACCCTTTCATGCATGACTTCCACATTTGTGTTATCAAGGCAATATTCTCCAAACCACACAGGAGCAGTCTTAGACCCTATACAGTGATCATCTTAGTTTTAAAAAGTCTCTAGAAATTAAAAAATAATATTTTTTTTTTTTATTTTTTTTTAATCTGTTGCATCATGATGTTTCAAGAGAGGCAATTATTAATTAAACAAATCCTAAATGTGTACCTTTCTGACTGTGAGCTACTTTGCAAATGGTAAATATGTGTTAAAAGTAAGTTTATGTTGTGTGTTATGCAGCTGTGTGGCTCATTTTATGCCCGTTGGGGAGAGTCTTTGAGTTAATTGAGTGGAAGGAATATTTCAGCTCTGACTGGTCTTTGCTTTTTAAAAGTGTTTAAAAAAAGAAAGTAAAGAAATCTGGCTTTTTGTAGTTGTGCAGTGTGATGCTGAAGTACTCTCTTCACAATATATGAATAGAAATATAAAATATATTCTTAGAAAACATGAACCAAATTCAGATGCATTGAACTTAAGCCTAATTTTGAGTGATACAAACAAATAAAAATCTAGATACTTTTTTTGCATAATTAATGCATAAAAGGGTTAATTATATTTCAATATTTGCATTGAGCAATAATATGTTAATGAGTGCAAAGCAGTATTGAAGGGAATTATCACACGTGCATCCTCTGCTTGATAAACAGGACACACTTGTATCACCTGCAGATAAAAGAAACCACAAAATATTTCAAAACAAAAGGGAGCTCAAAATTTGGCCTTGTGGGACATCTTTTGCAGTTTGCACAATCTCAGATTTAATATTCACAGTAGAGACATCCACAGTCTGTTTAATTTACTACAAACAATCCCATCAATCCCAATGCTACAAAGCCTTTTTAGAAGCAATGCATATTCAACAAGAGCCAACAGAATGCCATGTCATGAGTGTGGTACAGCATTGTGAAGATTAGAAGGCCACTTTTTTGTATGTTTGAAGTAAGATGCATAGAAAAAGAAACTACTGATAATTTCCTCATGATTCTAGTAGACATCCTGTAAGCCACCCATCACTTCTGACTTTAATAAAGTGTGTAACATGTGAAAGAGGGCATTTTCTATCCAAACTTTAGCATAGATCAGGGACACCCAAACTTTTTTTTTTTTTCTTTTTAAGAATGGGCCAAATGTGATAATGTGGAGATTACCAGGGGTCAGTGAACCTTCTGACATTTATTAACAGTAAAAATTATACATAAATGCATTGTTTTCTGACAATTTTATCTTCACTGTTACAATATAATTGTTTAAAAGGCAACCAAATCTGGGCCACAACGAATAGTCGACATTATTGACTAAAATTGATAATAGAAATAATTGACAGTGAATTCCATTGTCGACTATTGTTGCCAGTCACGTTTTTCCAACAGAGTGAGACATCACACTTGATTATAATCTCTGTCGAATCGTTCATGTGCAATAGTGTCTGTGTCTGTGAGCAGTAACATACAGGTACGAGTACCAAAACCTCTAAAGTTTGGGAGCATTTTAGCCTGGATACAGTGACTAAAAAGTCTATTGGAGAAGTTTGTAAAGCAACAGGTAGAGCATGGCAGTACCTCAGTGATGCACGAAAGAGAAAGCCTGTCAGGCAGTTGAATGAAATGGTGTCGGACTCGCCTTGGTATGATTCAAGTCAATAAGGTTTTTATCACATACATTGTACATTTATTTTTGTTATAAAAGAGAGCTTGACCATTATGTCAGACTGTGCCTATTTTAAATTAAATGCATGCAGTCTGTAGAAGAGAGTGGACTAGAGCTGGGAGTATTTGACCCAACCTGATGGGACCCAACGAGACCCAGCGGGTTCGGGTCTAACATTTAAGGCCCATTGCTCTGCCATGGAGCCCTTCCTACAGACGAGGTAGACGTGCACATCCAGGACTGGTTTTAGATGTTCAATAAAACGTAGCTTTCACTGTACTTGTCTTTCTTGTGTTTATTATCATTTACCAGATAATTAAATCAACTTTATACTAAATTTAAGAAAAAATGTATAATTATCCGACTAGTCAACTAATCGTGTCAATAGTCAGTGACTAGTCAAGTATCAAAATAGTATTAATACTATTAAAATAGTCGACTCGCCCTACTCAGGTGTGAACAAATTAAACATTTTCTGCCTTTCTTACCTCTCTGGAATCGGTAAAAGACAGTGATGCACCAATCAGCATTTTTTGTCCCAATCACTGATACCGATCATCAAAAAACTTGGTCACTTATCAAGCTCCATGAATTTTGCTGAAGAATTAATGTTGTAGAAGATGACAGTTTCTCCACATTCAGTACTGAGACGCTGAACATGCAAATGGGTAATAACTGATGACCATGTTAAGATGACAAACTGCATTTTACACCAATTATTTACGTACATTAATCGGATTAATGGATCAATAGATGAGATCAGTAGATGCTTTTGGATGTTTGGGTCTTTATGGGTTAATGACAACACAAATGTCGAGTCACGATTTAAAGTATAAAAGAATAAAATCTTATCTACCATGTTATGAATCCATTCCTCTGTACTGAAAAGAAGTGAAGCATAAGGCTACACTGTGGGGGAAAAAACCTGCTATTTATGTGTAAAGCAGCTTACTTGAAATTGGAATAGCATATTCAACAACACGATGATAAATGTACTATTTTGTGCAGATTTCCTATTGCTTGTTTAGTAGGTGTGGGTTGCAGCAACAGTCACTTCTTAAACTTGTGACACTTTCAGAAGTGTCTTCAAGGCCTTCTTTGGCTGGAAATCTGTGGCCTGACCTTCTTTGAGCTTCCTTCACAGTGTGACATAAGACCATCTTTTTAACCATGACCAAGGATACTGCCATACTTTTCAGTTTTTTTGTCAGTGGCGGCCCAATAATCAGAGTGTATACCTGGCTTAAAGGCTTCTGGACTGTGGGTTAGTGGCTGGTGAGAATTTAAAAAGGGATTAAGTTTGTCTTTATTCAACAAATATCAGATTTAAAACAGATGCAATGGCTGTATTCTGTAGCTTCCCTGAAGAAGTGGATAAGCTCTAATTGTTGACTATTTTTTAATTCTTATTATTTGAATTTTTTTTAAGTAAACAATAATACGCTTGACTATTTATTTAGTTTACCCAAAAAATCTATCAGTATTATTTGTTCACTATTATAACATCATTTTACTAGTCACACAAGCATGTTGTAACGGATGTAGCGCCAGGTTGTCTCGTTACTATAGCAACCCAGTAGTTTATAAATATGATCTTTATATTCTTCATTTTTGTGTTTATATTATTTTGCGTATTATTATCTAAATATCAGACTTTTTGTAATTTAAATGATTTTGACAAGTCAAATAAGTAAGTTAAGTTCATCCTGGTCAAAGTTCAGGTGTGTCATGTGACCCTCGATATGAAAGTGAAGAACCATGCGGGAGACAACAGTGAGCATTACACGCCTGTCCCATTTTCTGTTGGTTGTACAGGCGAAAACAGTAATAGGTTGGTGCGTCAGAATGATGTTTCAGTAAAAACCTATTGTCGTATTTAGTTCTTCTTCAAAATATTCACTCGGTGTCTCACTCTGGGACGCAGCTTCCTGCAGCCGTGATAGAAGCATTTATCTCAATTCGCCAATGTTGATTGGCCGGTGAAAAGTGTTCATCTGCGCCTCCTCCAGTAGTGCCCACTACTATATATAGTGTGCGGGAATGACCCTCCCCCAATTCAAAACATCTTCTCACCTGAGACCTTATCTCACACCAGAGCTTCTGCTAATGAGCTTAACTGTCCACAGACGGATCATCGCTGGCTTCCGGGATTCCTCTCAGTTCCCCTCCACAGACGATTGAGTTGGTCGACTGAGGCTAGCACACCAGCTACTAATCTACACCCCACACTAGCGCAACAGCTTGCTGCTATGGTGACTGCTACAAACCCTCACACCAGAGGTAACTCTTAGCCGTGTGGCTGTGGGAATAAAATATCAGGAAAGGACAGTACAAGTCTGGGGGTTGACCACGCCAAGTCAGCACTCGACACTGCAAAGTGTTCACGGTCAAAAGTCTCATGTGCAGGCTAGCCCACCAAGACAGCCTATCAGACCATGACCTGTTTCTCCCCGCTGTTGACCAGGGTGTGGCCATGGGGGAAGATGAGGACATGAGCGGAGAAGCTCTGGACACTAGCTACGACTGGGCCGCCTAGTGCGATCAGCTCCAGGCTTCTCCATATTCAGAGGAAGACCTACTGGAGCTTGGGCTCGCAGAGGATGACAATGAGTCTTCTTCCCTCATATCAGAGGATGAGGAGGAAGACGACATCTCTGTGACTCCAGCCCCTGCGGATAAGTTGAAGCTAGCCCCCCCGCAAAAAAAATTAAAATTTACCCATGACTGTTTTCCATAATTATGACTTCTGGTAAAAATGGATCATTGTGACGTGTACTATGTCTAGCTCACGCCACAATAATCCACCCCTCAGTAATTTCTCTGGCCTTCAGGCCAACAGCAGGCTGTGTTTTATTTTGCAGCTGAAACTGTGAAATATTCCCAGGGTGGGATTAACAAAGTTCTATTCTATTCTATTCTATTCTGCGACTCATTTGGAAACCACCTTAAAACGCTTAGAAGTAGGTTTTCCATGACAGCAGGTTGTCTCAGCATGTGTCACTCACTTGAAAGACGTTTATTCTGACTTTCTCACATTTACAGCCAATCGTGCGTCTTTCTACAAAACGTGCAGTGACCTGTCAATCAACTTGTGTGGCACTGACACCTGAGGTGTCCAATCAGGTTATCAGGTCCAATCAGAGGTAGTAAGCAATATTTTCCATGTAAAGACCTGTTCTACTCTGACTGATTGACCCATCAGTCCTCAGGCCTTAACCAATCTAATCAGTAAAGGCAGTGAGTACTGGCCAATTGGACGCCAAGTACGGCGGGTCATGGCATCACCATCCTATAGGAAAAATGTGAAACTTGGCTGCAAATATGACTGAATGGTGCACATTCTGTCATATACTGTATGCAGCTCCAATATATGGATTGGAAGTGAATAGACACAATGGTGACTGAAAAATAAGTAGATTTACCCCATATGCTGCCCTATACCCTGAACTACACCACTGGCTCTAACAAAAGAAAACATTCAGAATTAGAATCAAAATACTGTATTAATCCAAGAGAAACATTTATGTTACAGTTGTTCCATTTAAGTATAATAATAATAAATAATAATAATAAAAGTAGCAGGAGAGAAAAAAATATCAGTACAACAAAAATAAAATGAGAACGAATTGTAACTCTGCAAACTTTTTTTTTTTAAATGATATGGTTATAATGTTGAATTAAGAGAGCTGTAATATACAATACAGCCTTTATCATGGATACATGAGTTAACGGCAGACAAAGAACGCATACTGTATGTAACTGACATAACAGATTCCCAGTTGATGCAAAATGCTCATTAAAAGCTACAAAGTTCTTCAATACTATGTTAAGAGAACCCACAACCCACTGAAATTATGCTTATACTTAAATGCCACTTGTAAATTATGATTATAGTCTTAGAAACAATTCTGATTTTCTAAAATGCATAAAATCAATCCACTTCTCTCCTTTAGTAAAGATGAAATTTCTACTTTGAACAAGGGACTTGACCTATTTTGTACTCTATATTTGAAAAAAAATATATACATATACTTAACAACTACTGGCTTAAAAGACAAAATTCTAGTCCTTCATGAAAATATTCTGATGCCTAAAGATACTGAAAATCAAGGCCAAGGTATCAAACATCTTCATCTTTGACAAAACATGGGGAAAAAAATTAGAAATAGAAGAGATATTTGCAGAAAAGCTAAATATTTCTTAGTATAAATTGGAGTGAAAGTAAGCGGATAGAAACAGGGAATGAGAAGCTGTATGAGGGTAGGCAGTGTTTACAGCCTCAGAATAACGCGTATCTCAGGAGAAGAGGTTCATGTCTGATATTAGAAACTGAAACTGTGGTTTGATATTCACAGCTTTGGGACAAAAAATCCATTTGGGGCTTTGTTGACTCATTACTAATAAAATGCATGTGTGAATATTGAATGTTAAACACAGCCTATGCAGTGTATTTGAAAGTATTTAAAGTAACTTAAAGTTTCATATGCACAGAATATGATACAAACACTTAGAAGACAAAGGTAACAACGTGTACAACATTATGTAAGAGATAAAATAAATAAATAAATAAATAAATAAAGGCAGCTTTTTAGTTTATATCAGTTGGCTTTCTGGTTTTGCCGTTTTTCAAATACGTGGTCCAAATTACACATAAAATTAATATAACTTTAACCCCTGATGTATCTGTGGTGGTCATACTGGTCACTACACACACACATACATATATATATATATATATATATATATATATATATATATATATATATATATATATATATATATATATATACATACACACATGTATATATATACAAAAAAAAAATGTTCCTCTCGCCCCACGTGGGCGGTGTCTCCTTCAGACTCGGGTCCTCTACCAGAGGCCTGGGAGCCTGAGGGTTCTGCGCAGGACTTTGCTGTTCCTAGCAATGCGCTCTTTTGTACAGAGATCTCTGATGTTGTTCCTGGTATCTGCTGGAGCCATTCTCCCAGCTTGGGGGTCACTGCCCCTAGTGCTCCGATCACTACTGGTACCACTGTTGCCTTCACACTCCACATTTTCTCTAACTCCTCTTTCAGCCCTTGGTATTTCTCAAGCTTCTCATGTTCTTTCTTTCTGATGTTGCTATCACTGGGGACTGCTACATCTATCACCACCACTGTCTTCTCATGTTTATCCACCACCACTATGTCAGGCTGATTGGCCATCACCATCTTGTCAGTCTGGATCTGGAAGTCCCACAGGATCTTGGCCTGTTTGTTCTCTGTCACCTTTGGGGGGTTCTCCCATCTTGACCCTGGGACCTCCAGTCCATACTCTTTACAGATGTTCCTGTACAGTATGCCCGCTACCTGGTTATGCCTCTCCATGTATGCCTTGCCTGCCAGCATCTTACACCCTGCTGTGATGTGCTGGACTGTTTCAGGGGCTTCTCTACACAGCCTACACCTGGGGTCCTGTCTGATGTGGTAGACCCCGGCCTCTATTGCTCTGGTGTTCAGGGCTTGTTCTTGTGCAGCCATGCGCCTCTGTGCTGTCCTTTAGTCCAGCCTTTTCCAGCCACTGGTATGTCTTTTCCATATCAGCCACTTCCTCAATTTGTCGATGGTACATGCCATGCAAGGGTTTGTCCCTCCATGATAGCCCCTCTGGTTCCTCGACCTTACTGGGCTTTTGTTGCCTGAGGCATTCACTTAGCAGTTGGTCATTGGGAACCATTTTCTTGATGTATTCCTGGAGGTTCGCCGTTTCCTCCTGGACAGTAGTTCTGACACTTACTAGTCCTCGGCCCCCTTCCTTTCGCTTAGTGTAGTGTATTCGATTCAGTGTTTGAATATATATATATATATATATATATATATATATATATATATATATATATATATATATATGTAGTTATTATTTTATTTATATAAACCTTGATATTGTGATGTTATTTTATTTATCTTTTACTTGATTTGTCAAATTATGTTTGTATGACTGTGTTTGAGTGTGAAAATGATAAGTGCTGTGAATTTATTTATTTTTGTCATATATTATGTTGACAGGACATTAAACTATAAATTGTTTTGAGGTAAAGGGGTGGAGTTAAAAAAAAGTTTTATTTTACTTTTTGAATGTGCAAATGAAGCAATATTTTGTTTAGTTTTTTTTCAAGTATGTATTTTTTATATATATGTGCGGTTGTTTTATTTGTTGCATATTCGAAATAAAGATTTTTTTTTTTTAATAAAGAAGCACATCGCGCACATTACACATTACACAGTGGGATAGATACTTACCAGAGTAGTCTTCAGTAGTAACCTCATAGCTTTGACACTGCTGCAGCTGCTGCTGGGTTGAACTTCCGAAACGTGTCAAAAACACGACACTCATTTAAAATTATTACATGTTGTGTGCGCAAATGTTTCTATGTGTTCGTTGTATTCCCTCCCGACGCCGTTACCTCCACTTTACAAGGACTGCAGGTCACCCTATTGCCATCTGTTCTGGTAAAATTAAGCCACACTTTGGGGCATTTTAACCTGGTGGGCGCCATTGTTGTTTACGATTCCAATGCACGTGCGAAACCAGTGTAACTTACGTCACGTGATTAGTCGCGCTTCCTGGAATGACCGTGCGTAATTTGCGTATGTCACGTGACGTAATTCGTGCTGGCTGGAAAAGAGGATAGTTGGATAAACTGCCAACTGATACACACAGAACAGGTCCTCAAAAAGAAAAGGTTCTTGATCATCATGCCTAAACACATGAAGAGCTAAATACCGTGCATGGGAAAAACAAAATATGCATATTTATTTGAAGTAAGTTAAAGATAATATGACTGGAAATGAAAGTGAAATTTTAACTTCATTCAGTCCAACCTTGTGTTCTTGGATTTCTTCTTCATTTTAATGAGTGGGATAAATACATTTACATTTGTTTGGACAAATATAATGATAACAAAAAAAAATAGCAAGTAGTTAATTATACATGTTTTGTTTTTTTTATTAACAATAAAAAATAAAATCACTTCAGTTCTTCTTCAGTTCGGCATTATACCGAGAAAAATATTGCTTTCTTCCTTTTCTATCCGTTTTAGTCACATGATACACACAGGAGTGCACTTAATATATTTATTGCATTTAACAGTGTTTTAACTGTATTTTAAACTGAATTTTAATTATTTTTCACTGTAAAGCACTTTGTTATCCCTTGCCTTGTATCAATAAAAATTACCTACTTACTAGGAATTAGTACTGGATTACATAACAATTGTTTCTGACAGTCTAATAATTTTTTCCATGACTGTATAAAATCTGCAGAGGAAATCCGCAGGCGCATTTGAATACTCGGCGTCTGCTCCCAGACTGCACCTCCCCTCCGTCCATCATTGAGTAAATAATAAAGACGCATGCATCCAGACCTCCACAGCTGTCTGCTCTTGCTTCAGGAAGGAACGAAGAAAGCGGTGATATTCCAGATTCTCCCTCAGGGCACATCTGGACCATACCGTTCACTAGATGTTGCACTAATTGGCTTTACTTCCTCCTATATTCTTTAGGAACACAATATCAGACCTGACCATACTCTAAAGGGGGAGCTGTTGCTTAAAGCTTGACATCTGCAAACCTCATGATCACAAGATCAGCACAGAGGAGTGTAGGCCGGTTTTAGGCTGCAGAGAGACAGCTTGTCACACCACAGCTCACAGAGGCTCACAGACCTCATTTGCAATCAGACTGTCAGGAGTTTAAGCACTTAACCTGATGGAGATGGCTCAACAGCTCCACTTTGACTTCCTGTTCCCTTCTCTTTCCCAAGCTCTTTTGCTGTCACCTATTCAAAGCTGTATGCTTGCCAATTTCATTTGTAGCCGTCATTCATTCACAATAATAGTAATTGTTTTAATCCCAA
Source organism: Siphamia tubifer (assembly GCA_020466265.1). Lineage (NCBI taxonomy): Eukaryota > Metazoa > Chordata > Actinopteri > Kurtiformes > Apogonidae > Siphamia > Siphamia tubifer. Next base: position 32,679,343 of record CM035788.1, on the reverse strand, counting down.
GGGTTCATTGTTTCCAGTAGTTCTATTCATTTGCATGATAATAAAACAGACAGGCATTCAGCCAAATCATTCCAATTTTTCTGAAATGATTTTTAAGTATTAAGAAAAGGCTGGGCAGTGTAATTATACTGGAGCACAAAATCCACGCCCTCTTTAAGACCTCATGACATTTTACAATCTACATACAATGCATCCACGCTTTCACAAATGCTAAAGTATTCTTCTGAAAATGATGACATTTTCCAACTTTCAAAAAAAAAAAAAAATATGTATCTCATTGCAGAAAGGGAAATAATCTATTAATGTGATGCATGGCCCTTAAAAGGTCACTAAGCAAACACTGAACACACTCAAAAACACTTTCCCTTGGTCTGCAATTGAATTAGAACTAATCCTAAAGGTGTTATTTATTGCTTGTCATACAAATACTTTTTTTTTCATTCATGTGGGAGGTAAGAGGAAGAGGAGACTATTGTGAACCAGTCTAACAAAGTGTACACTATTTGGTCCAAAATAATGGCGTTACCATAGGGACCGTGGAACACTCACATTGAAAACAGCATTATTGCTACATCACTGCATCAAAATTATTGCAGTCTCCAAAGAGAAAAGGTCAGCAGGTGGATTTTACTTTTGGAGACTTAAAATAATGCAAATTAAGTATGTTTGGTATATTTTGATTATATGAGTCATCTATATTGTCTGATTTTTCTCACCATGTACTGACATCATGAATACTTTGTGATGTTTCCTCTGTTTTATTTTTGTTTTTACCTGATAAGGTCATTGACCTGAATTGTATACATCTTTGATCTAGTGATTTATCTGTATTGTATGATTGTTTTGTCACTATCGACACTTTAAGCATTTTGTTATATTATTATATTATTTTAAAAACTGTTTTTATTAACTTACACGGTCATTGATCTGAGTATCTATGCCTGAGTATGGATCTTTGATGGTATGAATTATTTTCACTGCATCATTTTTGTTGCTTCTGACATTTTGAATATTTTGATGTATTGAAACTTGGTTTTAATTATGTTCATCATTTATATGGTCATTAGTCTGAATAACTATATTTGGTAAATATCAGTGACCTGACAATCTATACTTAATGGAATGATTTCTTGGTCTAATGTATCTGTAGTTAATAATTGTTGTCACTATGAACAATATTTGTCAAATTGTTCTTTGTATCACACCATATATATTTTAGTAGTATTTTTTTATGTGTACAACTCTTCAGTATGTGAGAATGAGAATGACATGAGGAGAGATTACACTGGTCAACACCAATGAATTGTTTAAGGTTTTTTTTGGTGATATAAGATCATTTTGACGTGCTGAATTCATAAATCACATTGGTTTTATATATTTTTTATATTTCTTGCAATAAACAAATTCAGAAGGTTTTGCATGTGCCAACTGACTAATGAAGGAATGAAATTTTGCACAACTTTCAATTTACATGTACTTACTTTTATCAATGTCTATTATTCAATCAGCAGAAGTTGAAGTTAGTAATGTTTAATTAATACGTTCTGTTGTAAAACATGATCTTTTCTCCCTTCAATCTTTTTTGGATGAGAAATATTAACAAAAATAAACTGATAATGTCACAAAAATCAAATAAATTTAGGCAGAAAATTGGATGTTTCAAAACATTTTTGGATTCAGTGGTAAAAAAAAAAAAAAAAGATCATAATTCAGGTAAAAAAAACAAAGACAATTTACATTATTTCCTTATTTTTGTATAACTCAGTGTTATTTTAGTAGCTGGAAAACAGATACATAGTGATGTGGTAAGTATTGGTGATTTCTCATTCATGTTTAGCTGCAGTGAACAGGCTATTGCTAATGCTAATGCTAGTGCTAATGTACTGATCAGTGGAGACTGTGTGGACTGTATCTATATTAGTATATAAATGTACATGTATATTACTGCATATATTTGTAATCTGTTCACAGTAGCTTCATGATGTCAGTTGATGTGTATTTTGTCATTCAGAACAGTCTGGGTATCTTTTGGTAATTTTGTGTTTTCTTTTCAGAAACTAAACAAAACTAGTGGTTATGTCATATTCTGTTCCTTGTGTGTTCTGTTTGCTTCTCTGTCTGTGTGTGTCTGCTCTATGTTCTCCCTGTGTGTCACCTTTCACCTCTTTCTGTGTTCCCCTCTTGATGTGATTATGCGACTCACCTGATGGACCCAGGTGTGTCCATCAGGTGAGGAGCATATAAGCCCGCATTCTGGTCTGAACCGTTGCCAGATTATCATGACCAGTCCTCTGATTTTCCAGCATTCTGTATCTCCTGTAATTCCGTGTACCAGTCCCGTTTCTGTCCGACCTCCGTTTTCTGCCTGTTGTCCCTGTCTGTTTCTGAACCTGGTCCGGATCCTGATAAGCCTTTCGCCGCCTGCCCCGACCTCGGAACGAACCCCGACTACAAGCCTCGTCATCAGCCTCAACCGTGGACCAGAATCGGTCTGATTCCAGTCCCGCTCCTGGATCTGAGGAAGACCTTCGGGCCCGGCTTGGATAAGTACAGCCCAGCTCCAAGAGACTTGAACGAGGACCTGTCCTCGCTACTCTGTGTTGTTATTCTAACCTGTGTGAGAATAAAACATTGTTTGGACTTTTACGCACGTCTCCTGTTCTGCGCTTGGGTTTCCCGTGGTCCGTTACAGGTTAACTGATATTTGTTTTGAAATGCAAGAATTAAAAAAGAATTTCAGAGCATTTTTCTTTTTCAGTGTCAAAACAGATAAACCAACTGAGTGTTTTTTTTCTTCTTTCTAATACATAAAAATAAAGGGGTTTTTTTTCATTTCCTGAGACTGGATGTTGTCATTTCTTATGAACAATGGGTTTCTCCGAATTTTTAAGCTTCCTTTAAAATGACACCATCCAGTCTAAAAAAACCCATAATAATAAAAAATGGGTATTTTTGGTCATTTTCCCATATTTTTATCAGGGAGTAGGCCTAACTTTCTTTTTCATAATTTCATATGAAAATACATATTTTTTTCTGTTATTAGTTTTATCTGTTTTGACAAAGAAATAGAAAAACAATTTGACCTTTAATTCGAATACTTATAATTTCAAACTAAAACAATTAACCATTAGATTATCTTTTGTTTCTGAAAAGAAAATCCAATTACCAAAAGAAACATTGAGTCAGAACTTTATATAATGAAAAATGCTATTGATTTTTCTTTCTCCACAATGAAGTCACTGAACATGTTTTTTTTTTTTAACTTTTAATATTTTTTTTTCATTTCAGGTGTTGTGTGGTAGTTGAGGTGTTGATATGTGGTCATCATGGTGATGTAACGCATACTTCCGTGACACCGTATTGTTTTGTGTTATCTCATCTGAATTTTTATATCGGCCACCATGGTCTGAGTCTCCTGCACCGACCATGGTATAATATTATGGGATGTCGTCATGTGGATTCATTTATCAATATATTTACTGTCACCTTCCACATCTGCATTTTGTAAACTAGCGACAGAGACGACTGGTACTAATGGAAACACAAGCATAATAGACCTTTCTCACAGGAACCGGAAATATGTAATGGTAGCGTATCCGAACTTCCTGTAAAATGTCAAAACAGTAGAAAGCTGGTTAAGATGGAGTTTTCTCAACTTATTTTAAGGGATTTGTCACTTATCACATTTGTGGATATCAGAACAATCATGGAGGAAAACTCATTTCACAAAAAAAAAAAGACTTGATAAAGGTTACAAATTTTTACATGAGGAATTTGTCACAAGTATCAAGGTAAGGAGAGAGCACTGGGGCTAACTGCTAACTGCTAATGAACTGATAACTAGGACGACATATCATTAGTATGTCCACTTAAACCTAGGACAAGGGTTATAGGGTTATGTATGGATTGAATAGAGGACATGGACTATTTCATTGTTTTCAAATTTCTTCGGTCTATGGTTCAAGTCAACGTCTTGTTAGCATAATGTTAACCTTAGCCGAATGCTATCATAATCTGTTAACATTTTTCTCTGGTAGTGTCTGTTTATGTCGGTGTTTGTTTGTCATAGTATCAAATGTAGTAGACGGGCAAGTTTTTTTTAGGGCTAGATACTACCCATCGCAAAGGAAAAAAGAAAAGCCTCCCAAACTATAGGTTTAATCAGTGTGTACAAGTTTTCTGTGACTTACTGATGTTGTAGTAACTACTGTTCACTGGCTGCAGTCGCAGCTCTATCACTATTTTAACTGTTTACTTACAATGATACTGTTGTTTACTGCTGACACTGATGTACTGGAGTGTAAAGGCAAAAGGTCCTATCTACAGTTTAAGACAAAAAATTGCTGTCACCATTCTTAGGCTTTGTTTTACTGTCCATAAAAATTTGCCAGTGTGGGTTACACTACGATTGCATATTTCTGGTACGAAATTTGGAATTTGTGAGAAAGGTCTATAGTGACCTGGTAGATAATTGTAGACTGAACAATCTGCATCAACCTGTTCCACGCACTCCTGTTCTTAAAAAAAAAAAAAACAACATTGAAAAGTTTCTATTATAAACAGGATCAGATACTTAACCATTATGTTGTGGAAAATGAGGATACATGGATATGTAACATGTTGCCCCCCCAAAAAAAAATACATTTATATATATATATATATATATATATATGTGTGTGTGTGTGTGTGTGTGTGTGTTGTGCACTGATATTTAGTTCTTAGAACAAAGTTCCTAGAACTACTCTGTGGTAAAACGCCTATTGTTTTACCAATATAAGTACATATATAGCCCCATATAAATCATGCAAAGATAAATTTGCATTTAAGAGTAAATTCCTTTGTTTTACAACAGAAAGAGCCTAGTTTACTCTGCAGAAGTGTTTTTGGGTATGGAACTTCCTCTGATGTCCCACTCCTGAAATTGATGTATAAGTTTAGGAAACTTCCTTAAAAGGGGGTCCAAAAACAAGTAAACAATTTTAAGAACTATATTTAAGAACAGTCCGTATAAACACTACTGCTGAATGGAGGCATCGATGAAACAGACCCAGTGAAGGACCCGGCAGTGACATTCACATTTAACAATGTATGCAGAGACACCGCAGCCTAACCAAATCACTCTGAAACAGATCTTCTGTGACATGCAAATGAATATGTAAATGGCACATTTTCAAGCCTCACATCCACTCAGCTGAATTGAATTAAATATCTCGTCCCAAACCATGACGAGTCACTTTTTCTAACAGAGACCTGGGGCTTTCACTGAACAATGCTGCAGTGAGACCAAATGCTATTGTTTGACTGGGTTAGTAAAGGTATTTTTAGAGAAGCAGATCACTAATCTTCAAAACTATTGTTGGAAGATGTAAGTACAAAACATCAAACAGCTGTCAACGTTTAAAGAGTTTATATGATAGATCCTGTGCACTGACCAGGTTACATGACTGATAATTGTGGGTGGCTGTGGCTCAGTTGGTAGAGCAGGTGGTCCAATAACCAAAGGGTTGTTGGTTTGAATCCCATTCAGTCCTAGTTAGGTGCTATTGTGTCCTTGGACAGAACTCTTTGCCTCCACTGCTCACACTGGTGTATGAATATTTGGTGATGGTCAAAGGGGCTGTGGGTTAAAAATGGCTTTGTGACTTGGACAGTCTGCTGCCTTGCCTTTTTACCCCACTTTTCCTTGATATTTTGTTTTGTACAGTATGCAATTTAATTAGTCAATTCTGATTTTTAACAGAAATTTCAAAGAGGAAAAAATTGAAGAAACTCAAAATAATTATGCAACGTAGCACAATGTGAGAGTAAAGCAGGTTCAGATGATGAGTGATTTAAGTTTCCTACAATTTTGTTAGACCTTGTCTCACTCAGCGTACCACAATTAGTTGAGAATTATTAATTATTGTTGTGTTTTTGCCAGAGTTTGTTTGTCTGTTCGTCTGACATTTAGCAAGATAACTCAAAAACCTATGGACAGATATTGAAGACATTTTCAGGGTAGGTTAGTAATGAGGAGATCTGGAAATTATTACATTTTGGTGATGGTCCGGAAGAGATCCTGGATTCTGGATGACTTTGAATTGTATTCTCCATTCACCACCAAAATGTAATCATTTGTTCCTTGTGATATTCCCAACACATCCTGAAAATGTCATTAAAGTCCGTCCATACGTTTTTGACTTACCTTGCTAACTAACAGAGAGACAGACAAATAAACTCTGGCAAAAATATAACCTCCTTAGCAGAGCACAAGGAGGTTATAACAACATCCAACATCTGAACTGTTTGGCCCCGTTCGAGAATATTTTTCTGATGGTAACATGTGGCCAATACATTATTCCGCTTATTCTACAGTTATTACAGTTTATTACTACTACTACTCTAATAGACTGGATAAAATAGCCGTTACATCATAGCGAATATTTACTTTCAAAGTGGCCGAACTACCTGCGGAGTGTATTTGGTACAGTGAATCTGAAGTGACAAAACCTGTTGCCATTGGCAGCTGGCATTAACGGGCGGTTATTGAAAAAAATCTGCGCGCTGAAGGCCGGGAACGTCAATTCAAAGTGAACGGGAGCTGTCGCAATGTTGTAGAGGGCTGTAGAATAATAAATAAATACACATTGCACCAGGTCCTGGCTGAACACACTTTGTATGCCAACATGTTAACATACATCCTTATCATATTGTGTTATTATTGTGCTCCCATGATGCTTTGGGCTGACTTGCTGACTCATTCTAGAAACTTCTTCTAGAAACTGAGAGCTACTCCTGTACCACACCAGATTGTTGTGGGTCAGAATGCTCTCTACAGAACACATATGGAAAATGTAATCAAAATCCATCCATAAGTTTTTTTTAGCCCCCCACCCCCCACCCCGATCTTTTCTAGATCTCCCCATTACCAAACTTCCCTGTACATTTAATCAAAATCCATCCATAAGTTTTTGAGTTATCTTGCTAAATAACAGACCAAACAAACTGGCAAAAACATAACCTCCTTGGGGGACCTGTCTTCATTCGAAAGGGGTGAGGTCTGCCTTGGCGGAGGTTTGTGCTCTCAGAGTGCTTTTCTAGTTTATACTGTAACAGACAGTTGTTGTTGTTTTTTTTTTTTTTTTTTACAAAACCTGAAGTGCTTCTTCTTCTTCTTCTTCTTCTTCTACATTTTAAAGATGCCACAAGACAGTTTTGACAACAGATAACTGTGAAATGGAGGGAAGACACCAGTAGCATTTGAGTATTGGCAGATTGTTGTGAGTAATGACTGAAACAGATTGCACTTTTCTTTTTCACAGTTCAAAGAGACTGCACGAACCAGTGAAAACCGGAGCTGCTGTCTTTTGGTCTCAAGGAGATTGTCCTTTTGAGTCAAAGCACGATTCTAGTCAGAAAGCAAGTGTGTGAACAACAGTAACATTGTGCGTCTCCATATTATGTTGCACAAAACAGAAATAAACAACCTGAGACACACTGTTGTGCTCTATACTAATATATCTGGGATTCATCTGATACATTTAGCAAAAAAAAAAAAAAAAAACCAGCATGAAACCTGATGCATCACATGCTTTTCTTTTCTTTTCTTTTCTTTTCTTTTCTTTTCTTTTCTTTTCTTTTCTTTTCTTTTCTTTTCTTTTCTTTTCTTTTCTTTTCTTTTCTTTTCTTTTCTTTTCTTTTCTTTTCTTTTCTTTTCTTTTCTTTTCTTTTATACTGTACAATTGCTACCAATACATATAAATAAGAAGGTACATTTTATTTATACAGTGCCTTTCACAGTGTTTGACAATGCAAAATACAATTATAATAAAATGCGAGACAATAATTAAAATACAATAAAAAAAAAAAACAGTACAATACAATGAATACAATTGAATTTCAAATACAATGCAATAAATACATTCAATGCAATCAGCTGTAGAACCCCTGAGGCAGTTTGGAAGCTTGAAGAGGAACGTCATGAGGTGTTTTTGAAAAGACTCAACAGAATCCATAAAGAGAACAATCGTCCCAGAGACACGACGCAACAGCTTTAAAATATCTGTAACTCCATGTCCTAAAACAAGTGTGTAAGATGTTCTTAAAACATACATGAATGTTAAAATGCCACCATATGCATTGCCTCTTGTTGCATCACATGTCAATTGAAGGCCACGGCAGAATGAGAAACATTCAGCTGATGAAAGTCAAGATTATGTGGAGGACAATTTGGGTTGATTGCAGCGTGAGTCTTATTTTTGTCATGAAATAACCTCTTAATATTGTACAGCTATACATATTGTAAAATGCAAATAGGTTTAGTTGGATAAACTAGTGCAACCCCAAACAAATCAACCTCAGATGATAATGTTTTAGTCTTTGTCGTCATTGTCCAGTGCAAACAACACAATTGAAAGTGCAGTCTTTAAAGTACATTTTAAGAATAAATAATATAAAAAGAACACACACCATCCACTCATAAAACACAAAACACTAACATTATTTATGTACTGAATTAAGTGCATAAATGGCATTGGTAATACTTTATAAAACCTACACACAATTCACTATGTATTAACTATTTGTTACCTACATGTAAATGATCTGTTAATGTATTATTCATACACAATTTATCACAAACAAACCATTAACAAATACCTGCAAAATTAGATTCTTTTTTTTTTTAACAGACAGGTGCATTGTTTGTTAAACTGTTCTGCCCTACAAAACAAAAGGCAATAATTGCATTTTTTGGTAAAAATTAGTTTTTGGGTTTTTTTGGGGTTTTTTTTTGCAACATTCAAATCATTCTTTGTCATGTAATAAAATATGTCTCTTTTGGAGAAAATTGGCAGCTGCAAAAAGTACTAGTAAAGCAAAACAAAAAGGCAGAAAAGATGATTACTGTGTTCTTACCCATGTCCATTTAGGACCCTGCCCCAAAAGTTTACAGTCAATCACTGTATTAGACTGAAACAGATTGTGTAATTACTGTATTAGAGCCTTTAGTTATCAGGCTCCTGTCTTATGGAATCAGATTCCCTTTAATATTAAAGAGGCCGACACAGTCTCTGCATTTAAAATTAGGATGAAAACATTCCTGTTTGAGAAAGCCTATGGTCGGGTTAGTTAAAAACAGACTGAAGTCACAGTTCAGTCTAAGCTGCCCTCGGAGCTAGAATGCTGGGGGAAGTACAGACACTGAGTTGTTTCTTTCTCTCTCACTCTCTTTCTCATCTGTTTCTGTCATTTTATAACCTATCTTTCATACCAAGTCTGTTCATGGCTAGTCACCTGGTGTCCCCTTTCCCCCCTCCCCCCCTGGGGGGAGTGGTGGCTCTCTTGACAGTGTCTGCATGGGAGCCATGGACGACAGGATCTACAGTGACTTGCCTGTGCTGACCTGTGACTCCAGACCCCCTCCGCTGCCTGTCTGGTGTCTGGACCAGCCCCCCCTCCTTCATTTATGAATGGACGTTCATCTATAGCCTGTCCGTCCATGGGAGTGGATCTCTCCTTCAATGTGGTTCTCCCCAAGATTTCTTCTTTTTCCCACTGGGTTTTTAAGTTTTTTCTTGCCGAGAAGGAGGGTCTAAGGACAGGGGATGCTTGGGACTGTTCATATATCTCTGTAATTGATTGTGTTTCTGTAAAGCCCTGTGAGACGACTTTGTTGTTATTTGGGGCTTTATAAATACAATTGAATATTGACTATAAGGTGCACTTGATTATAAGGTACACTGTCAATGAAGGGTTTTAATGAAGGTAGAAGACATAGAAAGTAAAAAAAATTATGAGATAGAAAGTCCAAATCATTATATAAAAAGTCAAAATAATGGGTTACGGGTAAAAAGCCTAAATTTTGGGATAAAAAGTCAAAGTTATCAGAAATTCTCAGTCACTAATCGCTACCAGAATTAATCCATTTCAGGTGCACTGTTAAACAGAATCTAATATTACGGAAGACAGTAACACCCTTTACAAGACAAATGGGTAACAATTGGTTAATACATAGTGAATGGTGCATAGGTATATGTTAGCGTAGTCAAACCAATCCACAACTACAGCTAATGCCAACACCTTCAAACAAAACCAACTATTTTTTTTTCCCATTTCCATGTCTTTTTTTTCCTCATAAGTTAACCCTTTTCATCCCATATTAGATTTATTTTCTAACAAAAACACGAACTAGGTAGGAAATCTCTCTAACACTGATAACATAATTGGATGAAGACCACCAAAAAACTATAAGCTTATAGTATAATCTGCCGTATTTTGCCAGGATTAGCAGTAGATATTGTTGTTAAAGCCAGCAGATCTTTATACACAGCATCTTGGAGCTGGTAACTTAATTGACCGTAATGTGAACGCAATCATAGATAATCCTGTTGTATATGCTGGGTTTCAATATGCGATGGTGTATTGGATATTACACAAAGCAGGAGTTATATTTATGGCTGATAACATGTCTGTAAACCTCAGCGTCATGTGATTTCATTTCATTATGCGACGGTTGCATAGGAATGAGCGCTCTAAAATCTAATCATGTTCACAGTGAAATGTTGTATTTATTGTTACATGTAGATTACAACCTCTGCTCATCTTTTGCAGTAGGTATTGATTGCTGAGGTATTGATTCATAACAATCTACACTGACCTTTGGGATGTTAATAGTTTCCCTCCATTACTTTAGAGAAAGATTTGATTATGTAACTACAAACTGTCGCAGCTGTAAAAGGCGATAATGTTTTCTACGAATTGTCCTTTAGTAAAAGTGTGAAAATGTGGATATTTTTCCCTTTTTCTCCAATTTATATATACAGCAGTAGAAAAAAGTGTTTAAACACATCATATATTTGTGATATATTGCATCAAAATGTTCATTGTTAGTGTAAGTCACTGAAAACCACCAAGTATTGTTCCCTTCTCCAAACCTGTCGAGGTCAAAATTGTACGTTTAGCAGGAAAAAAACATCTAAGATATAACATGTTAAAACTGTCAAAAATGTAGTTTTGTAAAAAAAAACAATAAACCAAAAAAACTGTTTGTCTGATGCAGCCACATTGTTTGAAACACAAATTATATTTTTCTGCAAATATTTCTCTCGTCTCGTCATCTGAACCTGCTTTATCCTTGCTAGGGTCATGGGGGGTCACTGGGGGCCTAATCCAGCTACAATGGGTGAAGGTGGGGTACACCCTGTATGAGTCACCAGTTCATCTCAGGGCTGAACATATATACAGTGTAAAGTGTAGTGAGCTAAGCTATCAGTTACTCAACAATAAATGAAGCTTCACTACACAAAAGCTACCACCTACAGAAATATAACAAGCTAAGTTACACAGCTACTTTATGTTGTACCAATTTTAATAACAGATTAATTCAAAATGACAGTCAGGTAAACCTACTGACATTTGGCTCATTTCCCTCTGGTAGCTAGCTGGGTTAATGTTCATTATGATGTTATTATTATTATTATTATTATTATTATTATTATTATTATTATTATTATTATTATTATTATTATTATTATTATTATTATTATTATTATTATTATTATTATTATTATTATTATTTTATTTTATTTTATTTTTTTACACATTTCTAACATTAAATTAAAATGAGTTGGGTTTTATACAAAGACACTTCACTACTGCAGGAGGGAAATGTATGATTCACCTGAACCTGGGACCTTAGGTTGGTGTTAGATGACTTGGACATCAACAACAGTTTGGTTTTGGGGATGTAAAACAATAATAATAATAATAATAATAATAATAATAATAATAATAATAATAATAATAATAATAATAATAATAATAATAATAATAATAATAATAATAATAATAATACACTTTATTCATATAGCAATTTTCATACAAAAACTGTAGCCCAAAGTGCTTCACATTGATTAGAAATTAAAATACAATTTTAAGACAAGGTTAAAATAAGAAATACATTAAGATTTGATTGCATAAAATTATAAAATGACAAATGTACAAGATTATACATACATTAAAAAAATTTATTAGAATAAATAAGAAATACATTAAGATTTGACTAGGCACAAAATATAAATAATAAAGAATGTAAGGTCAGTTGACTGGTTTTCTTGTTTTCCTTCTGTATGTGTCAGTCTGGGTTGTTCTAATTCCACTGCCGTACACATGTGCATTCTTATTACTTACTGGTTGATGACTGTTTGCTAACACTGCAAAGAAGTGCTGTTTACATTTAGGCTGGGAACCCCCATTGTATGTTCAGAATTATGAATATTTAGAATAACTCATACATATTCACCTTATTCCGCCCCGCCCCTTTGAACTTTTGATTTTCTTCCGCTTTGTGTTGGAACTTCTGGTCAGCTAGTTCCGACACGACAACAACGATTTGTAACCTAGTAACCAGATAAAACTGAGTTCACATAGACCACGCCCTCTACTGAGGCAGAGTTACTGCCTGCCCCACTTCATGTCTTTTCAGTTTTGTTTTATGTAAAATTGTTAACACTGCATAAGTGGAATACTTAAAACATTAACATACACTTAAAACACATTAAAAGGAAAGTGAGGCCATAGAACAGACATATTTAAAATGTATAAAAACGTCTTTATACAGCTTTATGTTGTTGGCGTGCACAGAGGAAGCGCAAAGTGCACGCGCTCGAACAGTTAACAAAGGATTGCGCAATCTGTGATGAGGCATGGCTTGGAGCTGCCTCAGATCACTGCATATTCGCTGCAGTTGAATAGGAAATAAGCAAATACGGCGATTTTTGTTACGAAAATGATTGAAAGCATTCGAATCATACAGACATGTGATTTATAGCACAGACACTTGGACAAATCTTTTATTAGTATTATTTACATTGATCATAACTCATGCTGGATTATGTCTGGTGAGACCCTGCCTCACCCGCCTCCATTAACTGCACGTCAAGCACTTACCAATGATCCGTCAGATCATCCAATTATCTGATTAATCCATGAAAAAAACCAACACAATACTCAATTACAAACATATTCAATAGTTGCAGCCCTAAAACAAATAATAATGATAATAATAATAATGAATAATAAAGGACGATTTGTTGTAAACTGAGCTGGTTTGTGATATTTTGGGAAAAGCATCAACAGGAACAATCAGTTATCTACCATCGACGTGGGGTGGCAGCTGTCCAAAAAAGTTCAGAGTGGAAGGAGATGAAACAAAAGATACTTCAAACTTCTGCTGCACAGGATGAGCTGAAACACTTGTAGTATCCAGTGATAGGAAACCACAGCTCAATATGCAAAAACTTCAGGAAGAAAATAAGTTCGAAGAGCCACAGTATTCCTTGGTGATACCAGAGCATTGGTACTGAGCCTGCAAAAGGAAATAAATAAATAAATAAATAAAATGAAATAAGAAGAGGTGCTATAGTTGTTCATAATCCTGACTGTTTAATTTAATTTAATTTAATTTAATTTAATTTAATGTAATTTAATTTAATTTAATTTATAACATACATAGTTTATATCATTTCACTTCCCTTATAGGCTGTATCTAATTAGTTTGTGTATTAAGTCTTTCTCTGTTTATCTTTATAATAGTAGAACTATCTTTATAATAGTAAACTATCTTTATAATAGTAGAACTACACTTGTGAAGGGTTGGTGCTGTCCTCATTTCCCCAGTGTTGTGTGCATATATTCATATGGATGTAGCCAGGCTTATTTTCCTCTCTCAGACAAGCCATTTGCTGCCAGTCACTCTTGTACAGTAGGTAGAGTAACAAAAAAACAACTTCCACCAGAGTGATATATAATCCAACACGGTAAAACACCAAACCTAAATTTGGGTTTGTTACTGCTTGTGTGTGCTGTTTTATTGTTGCTTGAGTGTTTTTTTTTTTTTTTTTTACATCAGTGCGCAAATTATGTTACGCTCTACTTCCTGTCAATCACCTGATACCCACAGGAAGAAATGTATCTGTGAGTCTGTGGAGCAAACATGCTTCATTAACACATGAATATCAGCCAAAGCAGGAGTTCATTTTACACTAGATGTACCTAACAAGGTTAAAAATAACACAAAAACTGGATCCATAAAAAGGTATATGGGTTATACTGAAGGTGCACTTTAATTTAACGGATCAATTCAAATGTCTGTTGTTACAAAAAATATATAGCATGGTCTATGAACAATCAATGGAAAGTTGAATGTGTGAAATTGTTAGTCTTATCCCAATAGAAGGGGATGGAACTTTCCCTGCATGAGAACTTACCTAATGACATGAAAACCCATATATGACTTCTAATCACTGCTCAACAGTAACCACTTCCATGTTATAAACTATTAAAATATGGCCCACTATAAGTACAGTAACGGCAGATTTTTAACCCATAAGGACCTACTGTGACATTTATGACAGTTCCAAAATGATTTTTTTTCTCAATATTTATCCATCCTGGAGTGATTTATCACTATTAATTGGAATATTATCCTCTCTATTTTTGCTTTTTTTGTACTATGAACTATTGCCTACAACCAATTTCCCCTCGGGGACAATAAAGTAAAGTAAAGTAAAGTGAACCTTACCTTACCTTACCTTACCTTACCTTACCTTACCTTACCTTACCTTACCTTACCTTACCTTACCTTATCTTACCTTATCTTACCTTATCTTATCTTACCTTACCTTAATTTACCTTACCTTACCTTACCTTACCTTACCTTACCTTACCTTACCTTACCTTACCTTACCTTACCTTACCTTACCTTATCTTACCTTACCTTACCTTACCTTACCTTACCTTACCTTACCTTAATTTACCTTACCTTACCTTACCTTACCTTACCATACCGCCTTCAAAACAAAGCTAACAAATCTAAAAATCTAAAATATTAATATTAGTACAATTTTTTTTTTTAAATAATGTTTTAAATAATGTAATATAATGTTTTTAAATAATACCCTATATACATTCTAGATACATTTTTGAGGACATCACTAACTTACATTCACTCAGGTATGTGGCATGGATGAGTCATATAATGAACAGAACACAGAAGTGAAGTTAAATGCTATAGGTGGACCCTTCAGGCTTGCAGCTGTTACACAAATGAGAAATTTAACATGAAGAAATAGCTGCAGAGTATATGCTTCCATTTATGAAACACCTCTGGTTATTGTGCCAGTTAGTTCTGCATAATAGCCTGCAGCTGCTTCACTGACAATGAACAGGAGACTGACTTTTGGGACACACACACACACACAGGATTTTTTTTGTTTTTTTTCCACTTGAATGACTTTTATTTCCTGGTTCCATACTGTATGCCATGCTGCTTCAGTACACACAGTGGTGGCCTTGTGGTGTCTTTGGCCCATTCAAAGTCCAATGTCTCTGAGACTTACCATGTGCACAACACTTTTACATTCATGTTTATATATAGTATCTTTTGTTTCATAATGTAATATCATATATGTAAGGTGATGAACCATACAGAGACATACCAGCAACACAAACAATACCAATACAATTTGCACCTCTTCTCATGAAATGATTGTGACAAGGAGGTTTATTTTTAATGCGACACATGTAATTGGGACTCAGTATGTAATCATCACACTTGAACAAAGGTAATTAACTGATGTAAGAAAAAAAAAGGAAAGTAATGAATGTGGAAACAAATTTATTTAGAATGTATAACCAGAAGTGTAAGCTATTGTATTGTTTTGTATTTTTGTGGTTATTTTATGGTAAACAACCGAACCTACAGTATATATAAGGGAAAGCCATGGTAGAGCAGGTCGTCCACTAACCAAAGGGTTGGTGGTTCGATTCCCGCTCTGTCTTAGTCAGTCTGTTGTGTCCTTGGGCAAGACACTTCACCCTCCTTACCTCCAGTGTCACTCACACTGGTGTATGAATGTTCAGTGGTGGCCTTAGGTGCAAAATGGCTGCCACGCTTTGGTCAGTCTGCCCCAGGGCAACTGTGGCTACATATGTAATTTACCACCACCAGAGGGAGCATGTGAGAGTGAATGAATAATGGAACACTAATGTGAAGGGCTTTGGGTTCCTTGAAAAGCGCCAAATAAATCTAATCCATCATTATTATTATTATTATTATTATTATTATTATTATTATTATTATTATTATTATTATTATTATTATTATTATTATTATTATTATTATTATTATTATTATTATTATTATTAAGTTACATGTTGTTGAGAGCTTTATATTGGGGAGGGTAGGAGAGGGGCTTCAAAAAGAGGGAGCTTCAGATTGGCACAAGTTTATAGAGTGATTTTTGGAACAAAATTAAGCGTATTCACAGGAAAGTAAACTGTATTTTTGGGATATGCATGCATCTTTGGTTGTAGTTGAGCATAAAATAAATATTTGCAAAGTCTAAAATGAGTCCATTTGTTCTTATAACATGTTCTGTGTTTGATATTTGTCAGAATACGAATCGAAAATGTACAAAAGGAAAAATTACGAGTACACTGTCTTTTCTCAGATGGAAGGAAGTTTTCAAAAATACATCGTCATATCACAGACATTATCGAATTCAAACCATCAGCGGCAACTTCACTCCTACTGTAGAAGTACTAGAAAATCTTTGACTTTGTAGCACAGTGCAGACTTTATCCATGGGAAAAACTGGATGTCATTTATAATTGAAAGCAGTCATGTAAGCGATGACGTATTTTTTGACCACTTTCTTCCATCTGTTCACACCTCTACCCTCAGGCCAGAGGTACAGAAGTGTGAAATGCAGGAGCAGCTCTCTAAAGAACTCTTTCTTTCCTGCTGCCATCAGACTCCTATAATGTTGACAGAAGTTCACACCAGCACGACTGTACCTCATAACTGTACCTGCCAGTTTAATACCATTTCTACAAGCACAATTGCACTACTCAATTTGCCCTGTACTGCTGCTTTAATATAGATTTCTATATTTGTATTGTATATTTCCTTTAGATTTAGTACACGTTAGGTATTATGTGGACAGTAATGTAAGAATTTTGTTAATCTTGAGAGATTATTGTAATCACTGAGTCTGTGTGTGTGTGTGTGTGTGTGTGTGTGTGTGTGTGTGTCTGCAGAGACCAGAGGTGTAAAGTAAGTAAGTAAAAGTACTTCATTACTGTACTTTTTTAGGTATCTGTACTTAATTTGAGTATTTATTTTCCTGGCAACTTTTTACTTTTACTCCCTATATTTTTGTACAAATATCTGTCCTTTATACTCTTTACATTCTCAGAATAGACTCATTTCTTTTACAAACTAAATAGATGTGACAGTATGAAAAATAAGTTGCTGTGACTTTATATACAATAGTTATATGACTTTTATCTCACTTTTTTTGACGTTTTATCTCGTAATTTTGAAATTTTCTCTTAAAATTATGCATTTTTTATCTCACATTTATAAAAAATTTTTAAATCTCATGAGTTTTTAGCTCAATTGTGACTTTTCTTCCCCCATTTTTTTTGTAAATTTCCTGCCCATATCCACAAAACTGAATAATTGTGATTTGATCAAACACATTATCTACACAGTAACTCACTTTTAAAGACTTTATTTTAGATACTTTTGAAACTGTTCTGATTTTATTTTCTAAATTACTGCATTCATGACAAAAAAGCTGTTTTCCTTTTTATTTTTGTACTTTATTACAATTGAGAAGTTGTACTTTTTTTAAACTTTTACTTAAGCAGAAGAGTTGAATCAGTACTTCTACTTTTACCAGAGTATTTTTTTACATGAGTAGCTGTACTTCTACTTAAGTACAGAATGTGAGTACTTTAAACACCTCTGGTAGAGACATATCATGCTATAACGCAATGAATACTTAAGATATCATCATGAAATGACATGGGCATAAACATACAGCTAATGCGCATCAGATGCAATGATCTATTTGAGTAAAGGTCAAAGGTCAAGGTTACAATTAACTAAAAAGTCAAAATGACATTATCGGTTATAACTCAAGAATGGAAGGTCACAGAACTTTCAGATTGGTACCAAACGATGCGGAATGAAGGTTTCTATAATTCTCATACTTGGTGTTATCACCTACAACCAATAGTTTCTTAGATCTCCAGAGGTCAAAGGTGACATGTGGCAAAATTAACTTCTGTAACACTGTTTGTGTGTCATGCATAGACATACATGTATCACACTATAACTTAATCAATACTGGATATATTATCTTAATATTACATGAAATGACACATATATACATATAATACAATTATTAATATTGTGAAAGGTCATTATTGGCTCTAATTCAAAAACGGGTTGTCATAAAAACTTGAGATTGGCAAAAAAAAAAAAAAAAAAATAGGGACGAGATTAGGCATTCTCTAAATACTTGTAGTACACGGAAACATGTTTCCATACTGTGCACATAACAATAAACACTTTGAATCTTGAAATTCATATTTGTACTAAAGACTGTGTACTCATAACTTTTCGATTGTGACAAATATCAAAACACACAACACATTATAAGAACAAATGGACTCATTTTAGTGTTTTCAAATATTGATTTTATGCTCAACTCCAACCAACGATGCAGATTATTTTCCTGTGAATACGCTTAATTTTGTCCCAAAAAAAATCGGTCCATAGAAATCCACCGGGCAGATCATAGTGCCTGTATGATACAGATGTTTTTTGTTAATAAATTATGTTATAAAATTAAGACAGTATCAGCTCAACTTTCGTCATCACCCTCATCTAAAGAGACACAATAACTTCATAAGAAACTAGTGAAACATACACTGTACTTGTGTAAAAAAAATTTAAAAAAAAAGAGTTCCCTGATATGAAGTTCAGCCTGGACCCTATCAGCGCAGGGTTTCATCACGACATATGAAGTGATTAAAGCTGGTGACAATCAGGACAGGTGTGTAGAAGAGCTGCCCTGTGCCTTTGTGTGGCCCAAAAGAGGCCGAGTGATCAGTGTAAGTGGGACCTGGTGCTCCTTTAATCAGAGTCATTTTAGAGAAGGGATAAGCTAGCAAGATAGAAGACCAAAGAGGAAAGTAGTATAAAAGAGAAAGCAAAGGAGTACCTGATGCCTGAGGGAGGAAGACAGATACAGAGATGGTCAGAATATTAGGAGGAGATTGAGAAAGTAGAGTCGACATGGAGCCAGAGGAAACCAATTAGGACAGTGATGGGCACTTAAATCAGCCTGTTATTCAATACTGCACAGTCTGTGTGGGAGTATTACAATTCCCTGAAGCTTGATGGAGTATTTCTTGTCTCTAGTTGACAACGGCTTAAAAGGGGGATAATACTGATTTTCTTTGTGTGTTGTTCTTATGTTGTAAGAAAACTGGTCGTATTAGTGAACATTTTCTTATAGTCTTTTACAGACCTGCATTTGGAACAGTAATATTTTTGCATTTTCGACATAGAAACACAACAGTGGATAGATTTCAACACTTCAAACAACAACAAAGCGTGTGCTGTTGTGACACTCATTGTAAATATCTGCTCTCCAACACATGACTGGACTGGAGTTACACTAGATCAGAGGTGTCAAACTGTGGTCCTCGAGGGCTGGGGTCCTGCATGTTTTAGATGTTTCCCTCTTCCATTACACCTGGAGGCCATTGCATCATTATCAGTCTGATGAGGAGCTGATTATTAAGTCTTTAAGTGTCAGTGCTGATACATACTGAATGAATGATTTTGTTTAAATATTCAGAAAAATTCAACAGTTTTACTTTATTTTGTGCATAGAAAAGGTGCCAAAAAGCAAGAGGTGTTTTTTTTTTTTTTTATTATTATTATTTTTTTCACCTTTTAAAAAAAAAATACAAAAAAATGCTGTGATCGAATGTCAGTACTAGTTTTCTTCTTTACTAATTTTTTTTCCCAAATTTTGCACATTATTTGTCATTTTGTAAATATTTATTAATTTTTGTTGATTTTGTTTATTTTTCTACATTTTGGTTCTTTTAATTTTTTAATTTTTCTTTGATTTTCCTTTGATTTTCTGTCATTTGTGTCTTACTTTGCTCATGTTACCAATTATTTTGTTAGTTCTCAGGAGTTAAAGGGTTAAACTGAATCACATGGAAGAGGGAAATATCTAAAACATGCAGGACCTATTATTATTATTATTATTATTATTATTATTATTATTATTATTATTATTATTATTATTATTATTATTATTATTATTATTATTATTATTATTATTATTGTGTTGATTATTGTTGCATTCAAATCAAATCAAATCAAATATCTAGATTTTGGAGGATTTCACACCACCACTAGTTTGGTTATTTGATCTGCACCACACAATAAAATCATTATTATGTATCATACAGACTCCAGTAAAATCAGTCCAGTTCATGTTTCATCAAACTTGATCTTCTGATAGAAATAGGCGCCACTTTTGTCCCACTATGGAACATCATGTTGGCACATTGGTATTTGCTCTGATCTTTGTATATTACATTCTCTGTATTGGACATTTTTGGTAAAAGATCCAATTTGAGAATGAGTCGCAGCTCTGTCTGGAGAACAATCTGCTGATGTACTGGAGTCGCCGAAGGCATATATCGCATCATTTCAGACTGAGGAGATTTTCATGAATGTGCTCATGCAGACGATGGGACAAAGATCGCTCTAAAGACCCACAAAGCAGACTGTGTCCATGGCTTTGACTGCAGAATCTGGTCTGCTGCCAGGCCAATAGGCTACAGGGCAGAGTTTGGCATTTGGTGTGGCGTTAAACTGACCAAGAACCACCTCTTTTTTGAAATCCACTTGATTAAGTATGGATCTGAATGTGATTGGTGATTGGTGAAGACTAACTATTATTGGTGTGAAATCAGACTTAGTAATCTAAAAAGAAAAGAACAAAAAATAACAATAAATACAATCTATTTATGGTTGAATTTAGTGACACTGAGGAGAGAAAACTGCAAAATACAAAATGACTAAATTAAAAACCGCTTTTTTAAAAACATTTTTGTAGATGTTTGACATTCATAAATAAGCAATCTGGGTATTTCTATGGAAATGACATTTAAACTTCATGTTACAGTCATAATATTGTATACTACAGTGTAATGGCTTGAGTATTTGAGTATAGTTATGGTTGAGTTAATTCTTAGCACAAAGTCAATCTTTTTTTCTTATTTACTTATAACGGACACAATTTCACATATCTATAGAAATAGAACTATTGGTTGAATTCATAACCAAATTAGGTTTATAAATTGCCAATAACCCTGAATAAATGTGCTTATGTTTTGGGAAATGTAGGTCAAACTTCTTTTTTTTTTATTAGTATTTTTCCCCCCATTCACATACAATAGGTTATATTTAAAATACAGTATAAATAAAAAAAAACCATCAATTTTCTTAACATTTTCTTCATCCTTGCCACATATATATATAGAAAGGAAATTGATATCCTGACATCATTACATATATTCAGCTGGATCAATGTCATAATAAATTACAATATATGGCAGATTTTCATGTAATGGACATCACTTGTTCCTATGTTGTTGTATTTTTAATCAAGCTATACAGAAATTAAAGTAATCCAAAGCTGTGTGACTGGTGAGTATGGAATTAAAGTAGCATGCATTTAAAGAAAATGTCCATTTTACATTTCAATGTCCCTGAACACTTCTGCTAATGAGACTTTTTTTTTCCATTTACATCCAGACATAGTGTTTAAAATCTACCACATTCTGTCATGAGATAATATAACATTGACTTCATTATTGCTCTTTGTATGAACATTTCATTGTAATAGCTTAAAATAAAAACACCCACACAGTACAGTACCAGAGGAAAACACTCAAACACCCAATAAACATGATCTATTGAAGAGCATAACAAATGAATCGTCTGCACTTATTAACTGTTCTTTTAGAAGTGGAAGGATGTTAGTTTTTAATGTGATGTGATATTACAGTGTCTTCTCTTTCTTTTTTTTTTTTTAAGTAGGTGTCTTGTCACCAAAAGGCATTTAACTGCTCCATCCAATCAGCTCAACTTCTACAAGTAGGAGAAGAATTGCTCTGTAATGTTAATAAGCCTATATGGAGAAATAATTGAACACTATTTATTGTAACAAGGGTAAAGATAGTTAAATGAAAAGGTAGTTGAGTTAAGTTCAAAATGAACTGTCGGCTCAGTAATTACACAAGTGAATGGAATAACAAACATTGTACAAAAATGACTGTAACTTAAAAACTTAACAACTTAAAAAAATGACTGTAAGTGAAAATACAATGCAAAGAATTTGGAGAGATTTTTGTGCTAATGATTTGAGAAAATATAACTAGAAATTGAAAAACAAAATGGTGTCGTTTAGATTACAAGACCACAATGTTAAAATAACAGCCTATTTGATTAGAATTTTGAAATTAAAGAGTAATAAAGAAGTAAAAATTTAACAATTTAAGATTTTAACAAGGCAGTAGGAGACAGCAGACCTCTGCCAAGGTTTTACATGGCGTCCTACGAGGTCAAAACATGACGTGATAGAGCTATAGGTGAGATCATGTGAATGAAAAAAAAACAAAAACAACCTGATTCTATCTTTTCTGAATCCTGAGATTTTATCACTGATGTGTTTTAGCTGTTGACCTTTGACCTTCATTGCTGAAAATCTAATGGGTTCTTCCTTGACCCATTATCTATCATTCTTGAAAGTGTCATCAAAATCTGTTCAAAACTTTTTCCGTAATCATGCTGACGGACAGGCAGACAAACAGACAAACAGAACCAAATTGAATACCTCATTGTCAGAGGTAATTATGGGCTGGAACATGTGGTTGTGGTTCAGTTGGTTAGAGTGGGTCGTCTAATGACCATAGGGATGTCAGTCCCATGTCCAACTGTTCACATGTACACTGTAAATCCGAATGTTTAAAATAATTAAATATATTCAGTTGTGAATACTCAAAGTTTCAGAAATAGTACTACTAACTCAAATGTATTAAGTTGCTGTAACATGTTCTTCTTTTGAAGTACTTCCAATTAATACATATATTTTTTTTGTTATTAAGGGGAACTATTGTGGATATAAGTGAACATAACTTAAAAAAATATGAAGTACAATTGAGTGGAATTAAGTCATAAAATACTGAGAATAATATTGTACTGTTATTTCTTTCGTTTCAAATAAGGATGATTGAAAAAAAAAAAATGTAACTGATGTAGTCGATGCTGAAATACAGAGCACTGCAAATAACCACCAAAAAATTTACAATCATAAAACACAGTAATTTTATTCAGGGCCAGCTGTGGTTCAGTTGGTAGAGTGGGTCGTCCAATGACTGAAGGGTCAGAGGTTTGTGTCCCGTGTTCGTGTCTGTCCACATGTCCAAGTGTCCTTGGACAAAGACACTGAACCCTGACTTAGTCTCCCAGTAGGACTGACAGAACCTTAGAATATTAAGTTAATAAGTAATGTTGCAGTGGTTAGCATTAGTACCTCACAGCAAGAAGGACCATGGTTCAATTCCCACACCAGTTCACATGTTCTCCTCGTGTCTGCGTGGGTTTTCTCCAGGTACTCCAGTTTCCTCCCACCATCCAAACACATGCACTGATAGGTTCATTGGTTAATCTAAATTACCCATAGGTGTGAATGTGAGTGTTTGTCTATATATGTTCAGCCCTGAGATGAACTGGAGACTCATACAGGGTGTACCCCGCCTTCACCCATTGTAGCTGGATTAGGCCCCCAGTGACCCCCCCATGACCCTAGTGAGGATAAAGCAGGTTCAGATGATGAGACGAGACGAGAGATTCTATAACATTATTGATCCATTAATCATTCACTCTCACATGCTCACTCTAATGGTGGTAAACTACACAGTCTACACATCTTAAATCTACATGTTTCTCTGTAAATGTGTGTTTATTTTTTTTACAGTATTATTCTGGCAAACCACAGTTGTCAGTTTGTTTTTTTGGCTTTTTTTTTTTTTTTTTTTTTTCATCAAAAGATATTGATTTTTATTTAGTTATTTATGTTTTTACAGTGTGACGCTTACATGCAACATGAGCAGTTTTTAATAAACTTCAGCTCTGATTTTAGCACTGATAAGCACCGTTGGATAATAATAACATGTCTAATCCAAATTCTAACTGATATCAGCTTTAATATGTGACGCCATTAAAGCTGATGCACCAAATTAACTGAGTCTTTGTTTGTTCTAGTAGCACTGAAATCCCTGCACACACACATACACACACACACACACACACTTATCCTTCTGCAATGGAATTTCAGAGTGTAAATAACAAGGTGTAAAGAGAGACGGGTTTATATCCAATCAAGATCTGTGAGGGAGGGGGGGGAGGGGCTATGAAATGGACAAATCTCTGGGATGGAACAGAGCCAGTGTCAGTTTTTATGCTTAAGTGACTTCTGTTTGTGGACTTGCCTCTCACATGACCCCATCAAATTGATCCACCAGTGGAGCCAAAACCAGAAGGAGCTGGGGCCAATTGCCCTATTTCAAAAAAAGACATCTTCATTTGTATTGATTTGACCAGAGTCTGCCAAGAACTCTCTGTATCACCCTGTCATGCAATTCTTAGTCTTGTCCTCAGCAGACCCATATTTGGAAAATAGGTGTTTTATTGGATCAGTTGTTTACATTTTTTCACTGATCAGCAGTTACTAAACCGCAGGAATCGATGCAGGAATTGTCACGCAGATATGTAGATGAGTAAATCATCACATTTATTTCCTATTATGTTGTCGATCTAAAAATAGCCCATCGGTTGCTACACGAGTAGGATGAGCCCAGTTAAATCATTAAAACATTAAACATACAGTAGGAGGGTATTTTAATGAATGCAACATTCAATAGTGTCAGCCATTTTCTGAATAGTTTTTTTTTATGCCTGCGATGTGGGATGGAATTAAACAGAATTCATTTAATAATAAACAGACCTAGATGTAAAATTGGCTAAATTACCCTTAATGTTAAAAGCCTGCAGCAATTCACCTGAAGGTACATGTGATTAACTTAGACTAACTGCTGTGATATTATATCAAATTTCATAGAACAATTGTTAGATTCTTCTTTATATTCTTCATAAAGAATCAATGGTACTGTTGTGGCAGTTCTCCATATGTGATTTATCATCAGTTATTGTAATATTATCTTGTTTATTCTATTATTTCATGGATGTTATTTATATATAATTCTATTTTGTTTGTTTGTTTGTTTGTTTTTTGGTAACACTTTACTTGACAGGTGAGTTCATAACACATTCATAACAGCTTTCATAAACTGCACATAAAGCATTCACTTATTCAAACAACAAATTTTCAAAATAAAAGTCCAACAATCGCAAAGCACAGCTTCTTTCAACAGTGCTGTCATCTTTCAAAAGAATTTTTGACAATGTTACGATCCCACCCCCCGTGTGCCCCCCGTACCATTCACCTACCACAAGCTAAACTTTCAGTCCATAAAAAAAAACAAAACAGAAAGCTTAGCTGTTGTGGGCTTTGATTTGAACTGTTCTGATTTTTTTAGATCATTTTTTCCTGTTTCATCTTCTCAGAGAAATACTTACAAACATGGGATCACATAAATCAAAATATGAACAAAATACATATTAAAAAAATCTGAAGAAAAACAAAAATACAAGCCAAGCATAACAGGAGACAGATGTTTAAAATATTAAAGAGAGGTGGTCAAAGTACTCACATTCTGTACTTAAGTAGAAGTACAGATACTGGTGTGAAGAAATACTCTGGTAAGAGTAGAAGTACTGATTCAACACCTTTACTGAAGTAAAAGTAAAAAAATTACAACTTCTCAATTGTAATAAAGTAAAAAGTAAAACTGCATTTTTTTGTTACCCTATGGATGAAATAATACTGATTTAACCAGGGAAATGTAAAAAAAGAATAATAAAAAAAATCATATATATATATATATATATATATATATATATATATATATATATATATATATATATATATATATATATATATATATATGGTTTATAAAAGTGAGTTTAGTTACTGGGTCATGGGGTAGTGGGTATGGACAGAAAATTTAAAAAGTCATAAATAGGAGATTTAAATTTGTAAAAATTCTTAGTTAAAAAATTATGAGATAAAAAGTTACAATTATCAGATTAAAATGTCAAAACAAAATTCTGATTAAAAAAAAGTCAATTATGATATAAGAAATGGACACTTAGGAGATAAAAAGTCAAAATTATGATATCGTAAATCATAGATTTTTCATACTGTCACATTTGTCTTGTTTGAAAAGTAACGAGTCTATTTTGAGGATGTAAAGAATATAAAATACATATATTTATAGAAAAATGTAGGGAGTAAAAGTAAAAAGTTGCTAGAAAAATAAATACTCAAGTAAAGTACAGATACCTAAGAAAAGAAAGTACTTTTATTTAGTTACTTCCACCACTGAAAATGGAATAGACACGGCAGGTTTATTTATATAGTAGATTTTACATACAAGTCACTTCAATGTGTTTTCCATAAAAGCATTATACAACAATAAAAAGTATAGGCATGAGAGAAAAATAAAATCATAAATCGAACAAATAAAGCTAATAAATAGATGCAAACTTTCAGCTTCACAGAAAGTGCAGATTCTGATTCAAATGCAGCTGAAAAAAGATGCGTCTGTAGCCCAGATTTAAATAAACTGAGTGTATATAGTTTAGAATGTCTTGGTTTTTAATGTGGCTTCTATAATATTGATAATAGTATTATAATAAATTGTAATAAATTGTTTAAATCTTAAATGGGGGGAACATGGGGGAACTACTACAAAAAAATCTGTGGGTCTTTATGGGTTAATACTGTAGTTCATGACTAGATCTGTATCTCAGAACATCCCATTAGGGCTGACATTACTAATATGGGCTAGACTGAATGTATGTGGCCACACTGTGGGTTCTGATATTTCAAACGTGTTAGCATAGTTAGCCTTTGCTGAAACTGTGGCACTCGGTAAACTATGTTTACGATGTAATCAACACCAGGTTGTGTTGGCGTTGTCATCACATCATAATAGAGTTTAGGAATCCAAGTACCAGTGACTCTAGCAGTACTCCACAGTCAGATCAGACATGTTAATCCCACTGGGCAAAGCCATCATTATTTTCCATTTTAATAGCCATTATTGTCATTGTCAAGGTTACAGCTGCAGCTATGCTTGCTGACATTTTCTGTTTTGCGAGGTGTAGATGATGCATATTCTCCCTTCACTGCACACGGTTATTGGATTCCCTCACCATATTTATGTTTTTAATCCCCTCCGACAAAAGTCACCAGAGGGAACATGCACATATAACCAGCCGTATCTGCTTCTAACAAGCGACTCCAGTGAGAATCTGCAGCATTTTACCCTCATATATAGAGCATTATGGCTGGAGGCCCATAGATAAATAGCTCAATGCATTTGTTTTGACTTCCTAAAAAAAAAAGTAGATATACTCTCCGTTAATTCCAAACGGCCCAGAGTGCGGCTGTTACACTCCACTGAAAACATAATTGTCGCTATTATTAACTCTTTACTCTAGCGTTTGCACGGGCAATGTCTATAAGAAGATTTGAAACGTTTGCCCATGAAGGAATTAAAATCCTGTGTTTTATCTGCAGAGCTTTTTACATATTCTGCTTGGGAAGTCACAAAAGTCATACAGAAGGATGAAGTTAGAAAAATGAAACGAAATTCACGTATTCTTAGTTTTTTTTTTTTTTTTTTCTCTCTGTTTGTACAGTTAAATGTGAACCAGCCGAAGTTCAAACACTGCCGGTCCCAAAGCAAACCACTGCGGTGAACACTCTGTGCAGGACTGTATTTTTCTTCTTCTTAGTATTATTAACAGTTATGGACATTTGTTCTTGCTATTGACAATTTTCACCAGCTGTTTTACTTTTTAACCTTCTTCTTGTGTTCACTTTCTGTTACAGTCTCTTATATTAATATTAAATGTCTCTGTAAATATCATAGTCTACATCAGTTTAAAACAAAATATAAACGATATATCTTTATACAATATGAGAATGAGATGGAGGTGTGAAGGTTGTCCTTAAATGTTTGATAATTCTGTATTTATTTTGTTCAGTGGCTCCTTTGGATCCATATTGAGTTATTAGTGCCCGCTTATTGTCATTTCTCATCATTTTTTGGTTCTTTGTGTGTGTGTGTGTGTGTGTGTGTGTGTGTGTGTGTTTTTCATGTCTTTTTCCACAAATACATTATTATTTTTATTTATTATTATTGAGTGTTATTGTTGGTTCTGTATTTATTTTTGTGTATGGTTTTCATGTTATATATATATATATATATATATATATATATATATATATATATATATATATATATATATATATATATATATATATATATGTATATATATATATATATATATATACATACATATATATATATATATATATATATATATATACATATATATATATATATATATATATATATATATATATATATATATATATATATATATATATATATATATATATATATATATATATATATATATGTATATATGTAGGTGTGTATCGCAAATACTTAAATCTCGTGTTCTTTTCCTTTGGACGAAGGGGATTTTGTAAGAAAAATTGATACAGTAAGAAGGGGTGGGATTATATAAGTGTTAACTTACACCCACTCCTTTTGAACATGCTTGGTTGTTTTTTTTTGTTTGTTTGTTTTTTTTATGTGTTTTTTTTTTCCATTATTATTATTATTGTTTTTTTTTTTTTCTGTTCAAATAAATCAAATCATCATCATCATCATCATCAAAATACACTATTAATTATCTACTATCCAATCTGTTTCTCATCTTTTGGACTTCCTTATCTATTAAAATACTGTTTTTAATATTTTTGATGTGTGCCTCTGGGCCTTTTTTGTTAGTATACCCCTCTATGTGTCCTCTGTAAGACACCACCTCTATACTGAACTGACTTCACATGTCAGTGATCCGTGGGTCGTAGTATAAACGACCCACAACTGACTGATTTTTAACTAACCCGCCTGCAACTCGGACCTGACCCGCTTCTCGACCTGCATTTTTAAAAAAAGTATCCAAAGGTCTTTATGAACATCAAATGACCTTAGTCACATACCTGCATTTATTTCTGTGTTAAAATACAACAGCATTGCTTGTATTGTGAAAATAGAGAAAATCTTGTCTTGCTTCTTCATCATTCAAAAGTTATCAACATGAAGCATCTAAACTAGGTGTCGGTAACCTGTAACACCCAAAGAGCCATTTAAACCTGGTTTCCACAGAAAAGAAAACACTGGGAGCTTCTCATTATCTTTAAAAATTTCAGTGAATGTGTCCCAAACTTTCCTTTTTTTGTTTGTATGTTTCCGGAGCTTCCACTCTCCTAACTTTATTTTCTCTCTTCGCCCCCTCCATATCATAGAATACCTTCTGACATTGTATGTTACCTTCATAGAAATTCAGTCAAATAAAGATCATGTAGAAAATTATATCTAATATTTAAATTACAATCATTTACCAGGTTATTTAAAAACATTTTTTTTTATCTCAAACGACAAATTGTTACGATCATAGTGAAGTCAGGAAACAGTTCAAGCTCCTTTTAATGAGGAAACACAAAAATACATGAAAAGAAAAAAACTCTAAAAGACAGCAAAGCTTCAGAACCAGAGACCAGATCCACTGAGGTGGGTCCGAAGTAGGACCGGAGCCAATGAGCAGCTGATGAAGTGGGCGGACTACGGCTGATTAGAATGGGACAAGGTGAGAGGTGAAACACTAGAGAGAGGTAATGAGGGACAAATAAGAAACAGGAGGGAAGAAAGAGGGGAAAGGTGACAGAGGGATCTGGACACAAATGACCCGACCGACTGCAACACAAATATCATTACAAATATTTTTCAATGACCCGCAATTGTGGTACAGGCGACCGCTCATTTCGGGTCAGCCCGCACATCACTGGTGGACACGCTCATCTGAGTTTGTGCAGGTAATACTGGGTAAAAAAAAAAACATAATAATGCTCCACAAACGCTCACATGATTGATGATGATTGTTGATGATCACATGATGATTCAGGCTCCGTTTACACAGAGACGATTGAAAGAGAAGACGCAAAAACATCTCATCTTAACCTTTTTTCTGCATTTATATGAGATTTGTCATTAAGAAATCTCCATGCATATGAGGACGCAAGAGTACTATATAGTGCACTTAATATATCCCACAATACACCGATCCACATTCGATGGCCACTAACCAAATCATGATATCCCAACATGCATTGCACGAAATGAAAAATGGCCAAAGGATGGGGAGCTTTATGATTAAAAGGGTTTAGACAGCAAACTGGCAGAGGTACAGGAGCTGTTGGATGACAGGTACAAGACAAGAGTTGCTTAATAACAGTAAATAGTAAAACAGTCATGAGCCAGGTTTATTACTTTTTTTATTATAATTATTTCATTGCACAGACAGTAAAGTAAAAATTAAAAAGCCTTCTAACTTTGTGAGAGACGACACTGGTCCACTTTAATATGTAACTGGTACTGTTTAATTGCGTCATTATTGTTGATGACACAATTAAACAGCGCCGTAGTAGTGTCTTTTTTTTTTTTTTTCCTTTTTATTTGTCTGCATTTGTTCTCATTGTTTAACTCCACGGGGGTGGGGGGGGGGGGTGTCAACATTGTATGAGATCTATGCATATTTTAATATTTAGTGCATGTGTTCACTATGTATTGCACTACCTTTATTTCCCTATGTAAGGAGTAGGGGGTAGAGAGTGGGTGTTTTTCAGACACAGCTAAACAGGCAATGTCAAATGCAGTGCTGCTGATCGTTACACTACAAAGAGTGTTTGGCTGTAAATAAACCTGCCAGGATGGTGAGTGAAAAACTTAATTAATTAATTTTAGAGAGATCACAGGGCTCAAGATCTGCATCAAAGACAGAAGCTTTACTTTCATTTTGCATGCACTACTGGAGAGCCAGATGCGGCACCGTGGAAGGGATAGACTTACCTGCTATGTGAAATAAAAGGACTCACTGAAGAATATATGCTTTTACATACTAAAAACCATCAAGAGGTAAGTTGTTATATACTGTGGATGCACCACAGTGGCCAATGGAATAACCTGACATGAAAAGATAAAAAAAAAAACACATTTGTTTGGGTCTTAAATGTGGCACTAAGATAGATAGATAGATAGATAGATAGATAGATAGATAGATAGATAGATAGATAGATAGATAGATAGATAGATAGATAGATAGATAGATAGATAGATAGATAGATAGATAGATAGATAGATAGATAGATAGATAGATAGATAGATAGATAGATAGATAGATAGATAGATAGATAGATAGATAGATAGATAGATAGATAGATAGATAGATAGATAGATATCTCTTCAGTGCAGTACGTAAAAAATTACAATTAAATTGAGAAATAAATAAAAATAATATATATATGTACAGAGATAATAAAATTATATAACTTTTTTTTTAAAAAGGGAAGTGCACACTGTAATATAAAAATCGGAGATAAAATATATTTATAAATATTAAAAGATTCAAAGATTGCAAAACATCCTGGGCCGTAAACAATACTGCTGTCGATGGTGTGTTGAAGGTATATGGGAGGGATCACAGGGGGTTGGACTGGGAATTCAGAGTCATGATGGCTTTGGGGAAGAAGCTATTTTTGAGGTCTTTACTTATCCTGCAAGTTCTACAGTACATGTATATTTTTCATTTCTTCATTTTCCACAGTATTTGCATTCCCTATAGGAAAAGCCATATGCTCTTGCTAATAACAATCTTTATCACATACCTTTAAAATTTTTGCTGGTAAGAATCATGATGCTTGGTTGACCATCTGTTTTGTACCCGCTTCAACCTCATCAACCACACTCCTTAAGCTGCCAGATGCCCACTGGCACAGATCCACACATATTCAACAGAAAGAAAAAGACCACTTTTTAATTGTATGACACTATATTTTGTATCACTCCAACAGTAGGGAATTTAAATAGAGGTGTCCTGTGATGTTACAAGTATAACCCCAACAAGAAGAAAATGAATTCATCCCAGAAAGGTGGAGTTTTACTTGGATATGTTGTTGCTCATAAGGTGTAATGCTTCACTGAACCTGATGATTCATGAAATTGATGATTGATGATAGTCCATAAAGTTTCTCTATATCCTGACATCCTAACAGACTGTTGCAGGGACAGAGTGTGTTATGATTAATCTAGCAGACTATCAAATAACTCATGACCTTCCAACTGTAAAGACTTTTATATTTTCAAGTGGCATAAAGCAAAGCCAACGTAGTAAAACAAATGTATGGTTCATCTGCTTGAATAGATAACAAAGACCAAGGACGGTGCATTTATTCATTTGCTACACTATAAAAAAAAAAAAAAAAGACTAGAATTAACAGCAAAAAGTCTTAACATTGCATCCTACTAAAAATTCTAAGTGAAAATACAATGTAAACATGTTTATTTGAGAGGTTTTTTTTGTGTTAACGATTAAAGTTTTTAGAGGAACACTGTAAACCCAAATAAAGTTAGTAGAACTCAATTATTTTAAGTTGA
Organism: Siphamia tubifer; assembly: GCA_020466265.1. Classification (NCBI taxonomy): domain Eukaryota; kingdom Metazoa; phylum Chordata; class Actinopteri; order Kurtiformes; family Apogonidae; genus Siphamia; species Siphamia tubifer. The sequence goes on along the minus strand of CM035788.1, from coordinate 32,646,724 downwards.
TGAAATGTAAAATATACAAGTTTCCAGAACTTAAAATGTAGATGCTTATTAAAGTATACTTAAATTAAGACATTACTTATTAACTTAGTATTCTAAGGTTCTGTCAGTCCTACTGGGAGAGTAAGTAAGGGTTCAGGGTCTTTGTCCAAAGGACACTTGGACATGTGGACAGAGCCGGGACACAAACCTCTGACCCTTCAGTCATTGGCATCTACTACATCAGTTAAGTTTATTTTTATTTCAATCATCCTTATTTGAAACAATAGTACAATATCATTCTTAGCATTTAATGACGTAATTCCACTCAGTTGTACCTCATCTATGTTCACTTATATCCACAATAGTTCCCCTTAATAATGATAAAAAAATTAGTTGGAAGTACTTAAAAAGAACACGTTTCAGCAACTTAAAGCATGTGAGTTAGTAGTACTATTTCTAAAATTTTGAGTATTCACAACTTAATATATTTAATTATTCTCAATGTTTGGGTTTACAGTAAAGCGTATGTTAAGAAAACCTGATTTGTATGTAGAAATGATGTATTTGTATTGGCATGAGAAAATAAAACTACATTGAAAAACAATGTAGTGCTATTTAAATTGCAAGATCATAATGTCAAAATAACAGTGTATTTGCTTTAAAATAAATGAATTGTGAAAAGGTAAACATTTGACAATTTAAGATTTTAAATAGATCATTGTTGGAGCATTTTGTCCAATGGTCAAAAGGTTGGCAGTTAAAATCCTTGCTGTAGTTTAATAATTTTTTACATTCAACATTATATTTACATGTGTATAATGTTAAATCTACATTTTTAAAACATTAAATCTACATGTTTATAGTGTTAAATTTGGTAACACTTTATAGTACTTTATTATTTTGCTTTTAATTGCACTGTAATATGCTAATCGTTTACATATTACACTTCATTCCAACATGAAATTTAAAGGAAAGAGGCCACACTTCTGTTCACAAAAGCACGAGTTTGACATTGTAGTTAGCTATGAGATTATGTTTGAAAATAAGACAAGTTTATGCATCTTCTTTTTTTTTTTTTTAAACTCCCTGGACAATCCGATCATAAACAAACAAGCCTAAATCACTTCAGCAGATCAGAGTGGAGACAGCTGCACAAGTAGAGTCAATGCTGTGGGAAGTAGGGGCACAAACGGTGCTTGCAGCACCTGTTGACATTTTCACAAGTAGTCAGTAAATCAGCAGCAAATAGTCCAACCCCACACGTGAAATTCTAGATCCCGCAGTCAAAGTAGTACAAACTACTAACTGGGAATCCGAGATCTCATATTCATGAAAATATATTTCAGCACCATGGACAGCACCACTTACCAGCACCATCTTAATTGGTCAGTCGGGGGGGGGGGGGGGGGGGGGGGGGCTATAGTTCAGTGTGTGCAGCGTTGTTACCAACTTCCTGGAGCGACCTAGCGTTTCTAAGCACTTGTGTAACGTGATATGGACACTAGATTTGTAGTGATAAATTACACGATTAAGTAACCTTTATACAACTGTACATTAAACTACTTTCGACACATTCATTATAATAACATTTAGTGTATAGTAGGCTGGGCAGAGGTTGAAACCCCTTACTGCAACCAGGAAAAAGCTTAAAAAAAAAAAAAAAATATAATATATATATATTTATATATATATATATATATATATATATATATATATATATATCTCAATCACTTTAACCCATGCGTCATGGTAGAGACATTTGTATTTGCATCTTGAAGACAAATTTAGTTTGAATTTATTTAAACACAGGGTACAAGCATGAAGACCTTCATTAGACAATTATAGTTCAATGCAAGACCAGCTGGGTTGTCCTCTCATTATGGGCAATCGCAGCCAGCGGGTGAAGGTGGGCAGCCGGGAGGGGGAGGAAGGCATCTGCAGCCTGGAGGTGGGCAACCGGGAATGTGAGGTGGGCAGCCAGGCGGTGGGCAAGGGGCAGTCAGGAGGGCGGGCAGCCAGGAAGGTGAGGTGGGCAACCAGGAATGGGAGGTGGGCAGCCGGGAATGGGAGGTGGGCAGCCGGGGAATGGGAGGTGGGCAGCCAGGAAGGGTGAGGTGGGCAGCCAGGAAGGTGAGGTGGGCAATCAGGAAGGTGAGGTGGGCAACCAGGAATGGGAGGTGGGCAGCCAGGATTGGGAGGTGGGAAGTCCAGTGCCTTCACCTTGAGGGGGAGGGCGAGGGGAGGCTTGCGGGCAAGGGCCGCCTCCTCATCCAATGCAGTTTTGTTGTGTGCAGCCACTGGCTTGAGCGTGTAGGCAGATGTGAGGGCATGGGCGTCTACCACCTCCTTGTTTGGCATCATTCTGGTTCTAGAGTAATCACCCAGTTTGTCTCTAGTCTTGACCTCTGCAACCTTGTTTGATCCATTCAAATGTAAAATATGGTTATGGTCAGCTTTCACTTCATTGGTTTCCAAGTGAACTGCAGAGACAAAGAAATAACTATACATTAATGCGTTTGTCATTTCCCTGGTCAAGATAATCAAGTGGCCCCCGTACATCCATGTAAAGTCGAGTGCCACAGTTCCGTGTGTTTAGGGCATTTTTGATGAAGGCAATAATGAAAAGGAGACAATATTTATAGTTCCCTATGAAATTCAATAACCTTATAATGACATTACAATGCTCACTACTGGAAAAATGCAGTACAGCTGCAGGTTACCACATTTAGTACCCGACGGATCCCCACTGGTCTACAGAATAGTTTAAGCAATTCCACTGCATTTTCTTCCTCTGAATATTCACATGAACCAATATGTAAACTCCAATCTTTTGAGGAAATGCATTGCTTTCATATGAAAATTAACATGCCAAGAGGAGAAACTCACATGCCCAAAGCTCCTACAGCTTACATGAAGGAAACAAAGTACAGATATGCTAGGCTCAGAATTTAACTGTATAGTTCAATAACCACCAATGGAAGACAAATCTCAAGTGTAGTTAACAGATTATTCACCTGAAGATACAGAATTAGTGGTGCCTTTACCCACAAGCCCACTCTTCCGGGCATCTCAACAAGATTCCCTTCAGCTGGACTGGACCATATTCCTACACCACCAACAGGAAGCCATCATTTAAGAATTAACCCTTTCATGCATGAACTATGAGAAACTTACATTGGTTTTATAACTCAAAATAACCAACTTTTTAAGTTTTGACTTGTCATTTAAACATTTAACTTTCAAGCCAGGAAAGTAGTAAGTCAAAATTATTGCCAATATTGGAAACTGTTTTTAGATACTCTTATCTTTCTCGACTGTAGTGGGGGAAAAAGATTGCACAAAACTCAAACTCTTTTCTCTAAAGATGAAAAATAAATCCACAGTCAATTTAAAGAGATAACAGATCAGTCTGGAGCCAAAAATTAACACTTTTTTTCATTGCATTACTGAGGGTTTACACAGATCAACCCTTATATGGTTTGTAGAAGCTTACATTTAGAAAGTGAGGTCTATTATCTGTTCATGGACATCATGCAGGAAAGGGTTAAGCTTGTACTTTCATATAGTCAACAGTCCTGGGTAAATTATATTTTAACAAGAATTTAATCAGTCTTTGAATGAACATCTTCCAGTAGTTAACACAGTTCAATGTTCTTAAGCTGTGTTTATTCTAGACATGAAAGAATTCAGTCTAGTACAAACCTGTGGTGGTCCAGGAACTTAGCAAATAGAAGACCCAGAGCCAAAAAATCTCCATTTCTACAAGTCAGCAGAAGCACTAACCCACAGCTCTCATGTCAGGTTTATGTAGTGGGTCCATGTGGGGCAGCTGCTGCTCCTCAGATCTAATGAGGTCAGAGGTCAGGGTGGAGCCACTTCACCTATACAGTACACCAGAGCAGAGGTGTCAAACTGTGGTCCTCGAGGGCCGGTGTCCTGCATGATTTAGATGTTTCCCTCGTCCATTACACCTGGAGGCCATTGCATCATTTTCAGTCTGATGAGGAGCTGATTATTAACTCTGTGTCAGCGCTAATGTATTCTGAATGGATGATTTAGTTTAAATATTCAGAAAAAATTAACTATTTTACTTTTAGTTTTGTGCATGGACAAGGTGCCAAAATGCAAGAGGTTTTTTTTACATTTTATTTAAACATTTTTTAAAGGCAAGATTAAAATTGGTGGGACCAATTTTTTTTTTCAAAATTTTTCACATTATTTGTCATTTTCTAAATATTTATTAGTTTTGTTGCTCATTTTGTTCATTTTTCTACAGTTTTTTTTTTTATTGTAGTATTTTACTTAGATTTTCTGCCATTTGTGTCTTATTTTGCTCATGTTACCAATTATTTTGTTAGTTCTCAGGAGTTAAAGGGTTAAACTGAATCACACGGAAGAGGGAAATATCTAAAACATGCAGGACACCGGCCCTTGAGGACTGGAGTTTGACACCTGTGCACTAGAGTTTCCTCATGATTGGAGCTCCGAGTCCCACAATACTATGAACTCACAGAAAAGGAAAAAGTATTACAGCATCAATGGTTGACTTATCTACCACTCTCCCCACCCCCAATTTGAAAATATACAGGGGAAAAAAAACACACACACAAGAAAAAACAAAAACTTTGAATCAACTTGAACCCGATTCAGATGCATCACAGCCCATAGGTTTACACACCGAGTTATACATCAGTGGTGTCAAGTACAGTGTTATTTTCTGTCTGCTCTTAGTCCCACACTTTTATTTGAACAGTGATACTATGGGCTCACAGAAAAGAAACAAGTATGATACACTCAATGATAAACTTATCTTACCCCCCCTATTTGAAAATGTACAGGGGAAACAAATATTCTTAGCATCAGCTTGAACCCAATTCATCACCCAGTGAAACAGACGTACCCCCGCCCCACATACTGCTACCAATCACCACCCGTATTGTACCAGTTTCAACATTTCCTAAAAGGTTTTGCCAAATCCATCCATAAGTTGGAGTTCCCTTGCTAATAGACAAACAGATAATTGTTAGCAAAATCATCACTCCCCCATTCTTTGGCAGAGTAAAAAAAATAAATAAATAAAAATCTACATTTACTGCTCAAATAGACCAAATTAATTTCCTTCGACTCAAAGCTACTTACGATTGGTTCATATGGATCTCCATGATTATAGACATTTGTAGAGGTCGCAGGTAGTAGTACATATACTAGCTAGTATGGCTGCCATTCTAAACAAGAGCAACTTCAGTCCTGTGAAAATGACAGTGTGTTGTAGTAACACTGTACAGTTGTCAGGGTCTTCATAAGACAATATTTGGACTTCATTCACTGCCATCTCTGATCATGTCAGAATGTAAAATTAAATTAATAAAAGTTTGTTCAGTGAGAGATGGTGGTGCAGTTTTTAGCACTCCTTGCCTCACAACAAGGACCCTGGTTCGATTCCAACACTAGACCTTTCTGTGTGGAGTTTGCATGTTCTCCCCATGTCTACTTGCGCTCTCTCTGGGTACTCTGGTTTCCTCCCACATCCAAAGAGAGGCACTGATAGGTTAATTGGTTAATGTAAATTGCCCATAGGTATGAATGTAAGAGTGTTTATATAAATCAGGTTCAGATGATAAGAAAAGGTTTTGTATATTATGTTTTTTAAATCCATCTTGTTGGTTTTATACGACGTCCAAAAAATATCTCATCATATTATGCTTCATTGCTTAGACTTAAAGTAAAAAGGCACACATTTCCATTCACAAAAGCACTGGGTTTTGGCATTGTAGCTAGCTATGAGATTGTGTTGAAAAATAGGTTCACTCAATTTTTTTTAAATTGCTGTAACAGTGTGATTCTAAACAAGCAAAAAAAAAACAAAAACAAAACATCACTTTGACAGATAACTGTGGAGACAGTAGTGGACACAGCTGCACAATTAGTGTCAATGCTGTGGGAAGTAGGAGCCCAAAGCATGCTGCAGCACCTGTTGACATTTTCACAATAAGTTAATCAGCAGCAAATAGTCCAACCCTGCACGTAGAATTCTAACGTCACGCACTCAAATGAGTACAAACAGCAAACTGGGATCCTAGATCTAGATTTAATTCGTGTGTACTATTGTCACCAACCTCACTGGACCCATCTATCCTTGCCCTTGTAGGACATCCCACTTCAGAAATTAAAGTGGACATATTATGCAAAATGATGCACTTTGCCTTTACAACACAAAAGTAAGTTAGAGAATTACACCCCCCCCCCCCCTTCAAAAAAAAAAAAAAAATCCACTCCTTTTGTCCAGATCCATTAGTTATTGGGGGGGGGGGGGTTGAAAATGCTCCATTTTGGATCATCTATCCACCCCACATCACATGTATAGGTTAATTTAACACCCGGCCTATTGCCCACAGTGACCTACTTGGAGAGCTGCCATTATGGCTGTGGCGTGCAGTGATGCTTGGGGTTCTGAGCCCAGGTCTGCCTCAGGTTAAGCTGTGGTATAGTGACTCACCTGGCCAGCCTGGGTCAGGACAGAGGGTTTTATTTTAAAAAAAGGGGGGAAAAAAAAAAAGTGTTATGAGGCCCGTTTCATCGTTTCAGTGTGGCATTTTGACCAAAGTATGTCAGAGACACCTAGGTAATCTTGACTCGTGGTAAATTGGCATGATATATCCCCTTTAAGACCTACTTTTAAGTTCTAGATTAAAGCACATTTGTAATGCGATATGGGCACCAGGAAGAGGTTGAAACCACTGACTGCAACCAGAAAAGGGATTTAAGATTAATTTAACTTATGCTTCATGGTTAAGACACTTTTTTTGCATTCTTGTAGTTAAAAGTAAGAGTTTTATTTTCACAAAGGTTGGGTACAAGCATGAAGACCTTCATTGGACCATTGGATTTTAATCCATGGTGGGATGGCTTTGGCATGGGCAACCGGGGAAGGGGGAGGTGGGCAGTCGGACCTTGGCGGTGGGCAGCCAGGAGGCGGTGGGCAGCCAGGAGGTGGAGGTGGACGTGGGTATGGGACAAGGGCAGCCAGGAGGTGGAAGAGGGCAAGGGCAGCCGGGGAGGTGGAGGCTGACAAGGACAACCAGGCTCTAAGCAGCCGTGAGGTGGGTAGAGGGGGGTGGGTGAGGGGAGGGTTGCGAGCAAAGGCAGCTACTTCTTCAAGGACGTCAGCCACCTCATCCAATGCACTTTTGTTGTGTGCAGCAACTGGCTTGAGCGTATGGGTAGATGTGAGGGCATGGACATTTGTTGCCTCCTCATTTGGCGTCATTCTGGTTTTAGAGTAATCAGCCTGTTTGTCTCTAATCTTGTCCATGACAACCTTTTTTGAGCCGTTCAGATGTACCAAATTGTTATGGTCAGCTTTCACTTCATTGGTTTCCAAGTGAACTGCAGAGACAATTTGTAAAGAAAGAAGTCTAGATTAATGTGTTTGTCATTTCCCCAGGCAAGGTAATCAAGCGGCCTCTGTATGTGTATATTTGTAGAGCTAACTACTGCAGTTCATTTTTACTGAAGGTACTATATAACACAATGAAAATGGCACAATAGGAGCAATATTTACAGTCAATTTGGAAGTATGATGACCTTATGCTGAAAAGGCTTTGTTAGGTACTACTGAATAAATGCAGTACAATACAAAGTCATGCTTTGCACCAATATCAAAATAATGTAAAAGGATATTAAACTCCACAATGGATGTGCCCCCTACTTTAGCAATGTGCCCCAATGGACCATTATTTATGTAGTAAAGGCAGGTAGTTACCAAATGTTTAAGACTAAATACAGCAGAAAATATCTCTTTTTAAAAAAAAAAAAAAAGCATTAAGTTACTCTGAATAATCACATGAACCTATGCAAACTCAAGTCCTTTTGTAATTTGTCCATTTGAGGAAAGTATTTATCGTCACATGAAGGTAAATATACCAAGAGGAGAAACTCACACTTGCACTCAAAGCCACCCAACACAGCTCATACATCGTACACGGAGGAAAGTCATGAAGTACAAATAACGTATGCACAGAATATAACTATTTAGTTCAATAACCACCTGCAGACAAATCTGAAGTGTAGTTGAGAGATTATTCACCTGGAAATACAGAATTACTAGTGCCTTTACTTACAAGCCCACTCATCTAGGCATAAGATTTCCTTCAGCTTGACTCAGCCATATTCCTGTACCACCAACAGGACCCCATCATTTTAGAATTAACCCCTTAATGCATAAACTGGAAGATTGACTGATTTTGTTACTCAAAAATTAAACTTTTGAATTCTCATTTAAACACTTAGCCAGGAAAGTACAAGTCAAATAATTGCCAATATTGGAAATGTTTAATCTTTTGTGCCCTTAGTAGTGACCTTTTTTTTTGTCCAGAGCTTTAAAAAAAAAAAAAAAAAGTCTTCTTCTAGAAATAAATTAAGCCACAGCTTTATTGAAGGTTAACTTCAGGAGATCACAGATCAGTCTGAAGCCAAAAATAAAAATGTTTTCCCCTCCTTGCATCACTGACATGAAGCAAGAAATGGTTCAGCTTGTACTTCGATATATTCAATAGTCTGGGTAAATTATATTTTAAACACAGGAATTGAAGCAGTCTTTGTATCAACATCTTCCAGTGGTTAAAAAAATGTCCAAACTTTTTGATCTGCGTTTACTTTAGACATGGAGGAATTCAGTCCAGTACAAACCTGTGGTGGTCCAAGCACTTAGCAAACAGAAGAACCAAAAAACTTCCATTGCTGCAAGTCAGCAGAAGCACTAACCAAGCAGGTCTCATGTCAGGTTTATATAGTCAGTCCATGTGGAGCAGCAGCTGCTCCTTGGGTCTAATTAGGTCAGAGGTCAGGGTGAAGTCCCTTCACCTATACACCAGATTTCCTCTTACTGTTGATTGGAGCTCTGAGTCCCAGTCTTTTATTGAACAATGATACTATGAGCACACAGAAAATGAAGAAGTATGACCAGTGTTAATGGTGGACTTACCTACCAACACCCCCCCACATTTGAAAATGTACATGATTTTTTTTTATTTTTTTCTCAGAATCAACTTGAACCCAATCCATATGTATCACAGTCCACTGGGTGGTGAACAGTTTTATTTTCTCTCTGCTTGTCTTCATTCTTTTCAGGCTGTGGCATTTTCCTCTGTGGGTGGTTTTCAGGTACTAACTCTGCTATCTGTTATTGGAGGAAAGGGAGGGGTCTACTGCGCACGTCATAACCTCCACCAAGGAGGTTATGTTTTTGCCAGTTTGTTTGTCTGAGAGTCCAAAACTTAGGGACGGATTTTGATAACATTTTCAGGGTAGGTTGGTAATGGGGAGATCTGGAAATGATTACATTTTTTGGGTGGTGATTCTGGGGGCAGGGGACCCTCTAACTCTCAGAGTTATTTTCAAGTTTATTTATAGCTACTGTTTATATGTTAAAGGGAATTAAATATGAACTGGACCAAAGTCTGATAATCGTGAAGAGACAACTGTCTATTCAATCAGCATTTGGGTCTGCATGACAAAGGGGAATGCAACAGCATTGCCTAGTCTAGTTAGCGGGACAGTCACATTTAAAAACTGATGAAGCTCCCATCCATGCCTCTATCTGGTTTATTACTGCTGGTTAGTTGGTTTATATGCATTTCTATCTGGTTTATATTAGTCACCGTCAGGCTTACATATGTTTTTATCTGGTTCACCGCTGGTCAATATATTTTTATATCTTTAATAATGATTCCATCATTTTGGATTTTCTATGTACCCCACGTCACATGTATAGGTTAATTTTAACACCCCACCTACTGGCCACAGCGACCTGCCATGTGCCGATGCTTTGGAGTCTGAGCCCCGGTCAGTGTGTCTGGGTCTGTCCTGGGTTCAGCTGTGGTATCGTGACTCATCTGGCCAGCTTTGTTTAGACTGGGTTTTAAAAATAAAATAAAAATAAAAGAGTTAGAAGGCCTGTTTCACCTCTTCCAAAGCATGTCACCAAGACACCAAGGAAATCTTTACTTGTGGTAAATGGGCATGGTATGTCCCCTTTAAGGCCTGCTGTCAAGTTCGAGATTAAAGCACCATTTGTAATATGATATGGGTATTAGGCAGAGGGTGAAACCACTGACTGCAACCAGGAAAAGGCTTTAAAATTAATTTAACTTATGATTCATGATCGAGACACTTGTATTTGCATTCTTGTAGATGGAAGTAATTAGTTTTATTTAAGCAAACGTTGGGTACTGTACAAGCATGAAGACCTTCATTCGACCATTATATTTTGATCCATGTTGGGATGGCTTTGGCATGGGCAGCCTGGAGGGGGAGGTGGGCAGTGGGACCTTGGCGGAGGGCAGTCTGGAGGTGGTGGGCAGCCAGGAGGTGGAGGTGGACGTGGGTATGGACAAGGGCAGCCAGGAGGTGGAAGCGGGCAAGGGCAGCCCGGAGGTGACCGGCAAGGGCAGCCGGCCTCCACCTGCAAGCAATGAGGTGGGTAGACGGGATGGATGAGGGGGTGGGCGAGGGGAGGGTTGCGGGCAAAGGCAGCTGCTTCTTCAAGGGCATCAGCCACCTCATCCAATGCACTTTTGTTTTGGGCAGCCACTGGCTTCAGCGTATGGGTAGACGTGAGGGTATGGACATTTGTTTCCTCCTTATTTGGCATCATTCTGGTTTTAGAGTAATCAGCCCGTTTGTCCGTTACAACCTTTTTTGATCCGTTCAAATGTAGAAAATCGTTATAGTCATCTTTTACTTCATTGGTTTCCAAGTGAACTGCAGACAGAATTTGTAAAAGGAAGAACACTCTACATTAATGCGTTTGTCATTCCCTAGGCAAGATAATCCATCGGCCTCTGTATATCCATTTGTAGAGTTGACTGCTGCAGTTCATTTTTGTATAAGGTATACCAAAATGAAATGACACAATAGGAACAATATTGACAGTCAACTTTGAAATATGATGACCTTACTGTATAATGAAGTTATGCTCAAAAGGCTTTGTTAGATACTACTGAATACATGCAGTACAGCAGCCACTACATCTAAAACCCCACTGGTCTGCAGAATAGTTTCAGCCAATGCTCTGCAACAATATCAAAGTTATGTAAAAATTATATGAAGTGACTCGATAATGCATGTTGTCCTACTTTAGTAATGCGTCTGAACAGACTAGTATCCATGTAGGAAAGGCAGGTAGTTCACAAATGTTCCTCTGAAAACATAAAAAAAACCAAAACAAAACATGTAGTTACTCTGAATAATAACATGAACCTATGCAAACTCAACGAATTTGTAGTTTGTTCTTTGGAGGAAAATCATTATTGTCACATGAAGGTTAACATCCCAAGAGGAGAAACTCACTTTCACTCCAAGCCACCCAACACAGCTCCTACATCTTACATGGAGGAAAGTCATGAAGTACAAATAACGTATGTACAGAATATAACTATTTAGTTCAATAACTACCAACTGCAGACAAATCTGAAGTTTAGTTGAGAGATTATTCACCTGAAAATACAGAATTACTAGTGCCTTTGCCCACTCATCTAGGCATAAGATTTCCTTCAGCTTGACCATATCCTGCACCAACAGGACCAAATCCTTTAGGAATTAACACTTTAATGCATGAACTATGAAAGACTCAGGATGGTTTTGTTACTCAAAAATTAAACTTTTGAATTTTCATTTAACCTTTTGTGAGTCAGGAAAGTACAAGTCAAATAATTGCCACTATTGGAAACTACAGTTTTCAGATGTCATTTAATCTTTTGTACCCTTTGTAGTGGACATTTTTTTTGTACAGAGCTGAAAGTATTCTTCCCAAAAAAATAATGGAAGCCACAGGTGAAATTGAAGGTTAACTTCAAGAGATCACAGATTAGTCTGAAGCCAAAAATTAAGATATTTTTTTTCCTCCTCACATCATTGTGTTTTATTATCCATCCACAAACACTGACATGATGCAGGAAAGGGTGAAGCTTGTACTTCCATATATTCAATAGTCTGGGTCAATGATATTTTAACCAATCTTTGCATCAACATCTTCACTTGGTTAAAAAGTGTCCAATGTTTTTGATCTGTATTTACTCTAGACATGGAAGAATTCAGTCTAGTACAAACCTGTGGTGGTCCAAACACTTAGCAAACAGATGACCCAAAGCCAAAAAATCTCCATTTCTACAAGTCAGCAGAAGCACTAACCCACAGCTCTCATGTCAGGTTTATGTAGTCAGTCCATGTGGGGCAGCTGCTGCTCCTCAAGTCCAATTAGGTCAGAGGTCATGGCGGAGTCCTTTCACCTATACAGTCCCACAGTGATACTATGAGCACACAGAAATGGAAAAACTATTACAGTATCAATGGTGGACTTATCTACCAATGCCCTCCACCATTTAAAATTGTACCGGACAAAAAGAAAATCTTAGAATCAGCTTGAACCCAATTCAGATGCATCACAGACCATAGATTATCCATCAGTGGTGTCAAGAACAGTTTTATTTTCTGTCTGCTTGTCTTCATTGTTTTCAGGCTGTGACATTTCCCTCTGTGGGCGATACTTGTGCATATATTTCTGGACTTTGAGGTTCTTCTATCTCTATTATTGGATGAAAGAGAGATTCTACTGTGCACATCATTTATTAATATGGAGTGTTTATAGGTTAAATTTAATTAAATCTGAAGTGGACCAACGTCTGATAATCATAAAGAGACAATTGTCTATTCAGTCAGAATTTGGGTCTGCATGTAAAACAAATGGGCATGCAACAGCATTGCCTGGTCCAATTGGCGGAACATTTAAAAACAGATGGGTGGGAGCCTTGATATTATAGCTGTTGAGTTCAAACGACTCCACAAAGAGTTTGGAAACCACCGCAGTTATTCAATCTTTAAGCACCACCTAAATGCTAAACACAATGCTAGTACAAAGAACCTGCCTGTCTTATTGGACATTCTGTGCTAGCCTTGGAGACAACTGTGTCCTTCACTGCTCCTCTTGCGTGTGAAGTACCACAGGGTTTGGTGCTAGGCCCTCTTTCACTATCCTGCCCCCCAAAGAGTAAGCAATAGGTATAGTGTTTGGTTCAGTTTTTTTGTTTGTCAGCAACTTTACAGAAACTTTGCACAATTTCCATGACATTTTGAGGAAATATCTGTAGAATAAATCCTATAAATTGTTGATGAATGTAGGTCAAGGGTCAAAGTCAACAAAAATGTGTTTTCGCAGTGATAAGAGATCAGGAAATCAGGAATTTCCTTTTCATTCTTGTATACCCAGATTTGTGTATAGCTTCTTTTTGCTCCTTCTGTTGATGTGAATTGACATCAGAGCCTTGCAGGCCAAATGTTAAGACTCTAGGTCAAAGGTCAAGGTCATAATCGAATTTTGGAGATAATATTCATCTTATAGACTTCCAATGAGCACCAAAATTGTTATCTTTCAATTTTACATCTTGTGTGTGTGTGTAGATTTTGATCCATTCTTGGCTGAAGAGGTCGGGGGTCACTTGCTCAATACCTAAAAAACTAAACTGGAAAAAATGAATGATGATAGAGGCTTAGTTATGTTGAAGAAAATCTTCAAGTTGTGAAATTATACTGGGCTGTGGTAGTCTATACTTTCTTGCACTGTATTACACATAGTACCAGGTGTTCGAGTGGCACAAAATAGCTGCAAAGACAGACTTTGGTCCAGACAAGTGTTTATTTTGCAAAATACAAGTTAAACACTCCGTGAGGTTTGTCTCGAGACACACACGCACTCACAGGCACACGGAGACACACACGCACACACACAGGCATACGGAGTCACACACGCACACACACAGGCACACGGACGGAGAGACAGAGACAGAGAAAGAGACAGAGACAGAGAAAGAGAGAACACACACACACACACAGGCACACGGAGACACACACGCACACACAGGCACACGGAGACACACACGCACACACACAGGCACACGGACGGAGAGACAGAGAGAGAGAAAGAGACAGAGACAGAGAAAGAGAACGAGACAGAGACAGAGACAGAGAAAGAGAACGAGACAGAGACAGAGAAAGAGAACGAGACAGAGACAGAGACAGAGAAAAAGAGAAAGAGACAGAGACAACCAGAGACAACCTAGCGCACGGTACAACCCACACCGATTCTTATACCTTTTCTAACCACACCCCTAAACCCCTCCTATCTTAGCTATCCACGCCCCTAGACCCCTCCCATCTTAGCTATCCACGCCCCTAGACCCCTCCTATCTTACCTAACCACTGTCAATCATTCCGTCTGGTAAGATTTTTATTCTTGCTCTGTCTCCGCTGAATGTTTTCTTAACGTACAGTGGGACGGGGTTTCTCTTTTGATGTCCCGATTTACGCCCCCTGGCGCCGTCCAGTCTAGTCGTTTTTGACGTTATGACAGATGAAGGAAAATAAAGAAAAATAAAGAAAAATAAAGGCTGGTGCCGTACCGTCTAGTTGTTTTGACTTATGACAGAGAATAAAGGCTGATGCCGTACCGTCTAGCTATTTTGACTTACGACTGACAACAGTGAAAATAAAAGACCCCTTGCAGCTGGGTTTTTGATCCATTACTCATGTCTCTGGATCCACATGAGCAAGGTGTATCACGGCCTTTGACCTCACAACCCCCCTGTATTCTGACATTTTAAATTTACCTGGCGCCACTACATTCTTATCTGTCTGCTTAGCATTTTTACAACCCTTTTGCTGTAATCAATCATTTGCCCCTTCCTGCAGCTGTGTTTAGTGATGTTTACCTGTATTAATGTTTTAATACTCAACAGTTACTGACAGAACCTTGCATGGGCTTCAAAATGGTAGGATCATCTTTGTCTTTGAGTGATGTTAAAAGGTCAAAAATAGAGGTCACATGATTTTAAATGGTCATAATTTCAAACAAAGTGGTGATAAGTGTTCACTTACTATTGTTGACAGATAGGAAACTACATGTAGGCTCCAAAATGGCATCATGACCATTGACCTTGAGTGATCTTGAAAGGTCAAATGTTTTGAGAGGGAGATGTCCATTCACAGCTAAAATGTTTTTGTCCCTGACACCATTTATTTCTTTGTATGTTATAAGTTTATATGTTTTATATGTAGAAATGAGTAATTGGGTATTTTTATAGAAATAAAATAAAAAATGTAGGTTACAATCATAATATAGTCCACTATAATCACTATAATGTATTGATAGGATTAGTGGATCAAAAGGTAATCAATACTTTAGGTCAGTAGATGATGCTTTATGGGTTAAAATATGAAATTAACAAGAGAAATTATCTAACACTTCAAAATCTAAGTCTTTTTTTTTAATCTTAGTAAGCACCAAATAACCAGCAGGGCACACAGAGCTCTAAAATGGAAGGAGGGCAGCTGTTGTCGACTGACTGGATGAGACCTAGTTTCAATGTGGCTTCCACTCTGTCAAACCTGCCAGGAGTGGGAGATGGACTCCTACCGTGGAAGAAGTGGCATCCGGCAGGGGTGACGAGGTGGAGCGGATAGCAGACTGACAGCTGTCATCAATCACTTGCCCTGGCAGCCAGATGCAGGTTGACAGTAAGGGGTATGCTAGCCAGAATGGCGATTCGTACACAGTTTACTGGAGACGTCTTTTTGCAAGCCAGTCTCTGGTGGAATGCTGTCTGTCATTAATCCGTCTGACCATCTATCAATCAGTTACTTTTCAAGGGTCAGTCCTGTGTATGCTCCATTTCACATGAATGTTAAGCAGCTGTGGCACTTCTCTGTTGCTGTTTTTTCAGGCAGAAAAAGTGCAAATGTCCAACATACATCACTAGTGTACACCGTGTCAAACAAATGACGGTTATGCCATTGTACATATTCCAATGGTAACCCTTTTTTATAAGCACTTTTATGTCTGAAATGGATAAAAACTGAGTCAAACTTTAGAAACTTCTTCTATTCCCAAGAATCTGCCTTGAGTTTGAAGACGACGTAGCAGAAATGTGAAAGAATGGATTACAAAAGGCAAGTGAAGACTCTAGACGGGATAGACTGAGAGGACCAGAAGCTAAATAATGCCAGTCTGGGGCAGTTGAATAGACACGAGAAAGGTACAAGTGTGTCTCTGAGGAGCTTCCATTGGTTGAAGCTCACTGAAGCTGAACACTCTAGACAGCTTGAGCTAACTCTCAACAAATCTCATTTTCCCAGCCTCTGCTATAGGTAATTCTTCGGTTTCTCCAGCTGATGTATATTCATGTTTACAGTCTGTAGTAAAAGAAATATATTCAGGCCAAAAGGATATTACATATGGAGACCTATAGTACAGAAGGCAGAGCCGTGCGAAATTGCAAAGTAAACATTCATAATTGAACATGTTAATATCATAGAATACCCAGAAAACCTTTTTGAATAATTAATCATATAGTTTAGACCTACTTAGCGTCAGGATCTGCATAGCACATCAAAGACTGGTGCTTGTGTGCTGTGCCTGAATGCCTGTTTGTGTTAACCTCCACAATAAACAAGTTGTTTATAGTGGTCCTGATGATACCAGCCAGAGTACTCACAAGATGAATTTTACTGGAGTGTGTGGGATGAAACATTTGCATGATTCCATGTTTATGATCTCTGCTTCTCTGTGGCACAACATGCATCCTTTTTATAAAAGGTCAAGAATGACAATAATAAAGTACTGCTTATTTAAAGGCCTTTTACCATCACACTAATGCACTCCAGTCATCCCCCTCTTCCACTGTCACCCCTGCTGCTGCATAATAATATACCTACAAATATATGGTTTCCTACCTTGCCTTTCATCCTTATGCTTTAATATTGTGTGAAAATAGTCAGAGATAGTGAGAATACAGGAAAGTAGGATGTATCCATGTTTTCCACTAAACCAAAGAGGGAAAAATATATGAAATTAATCATCATACATTGAGTCCAAAATAAATAATGAGAATTAATGCTGAAATATGAAACATAAATATATGCATATACATATTAAACTTTGGTAGCATTTTACAAACATTTCTATGTTATATTATCCAAATTAAGTTTATTTGAGTAGGGAAGTAATTAGTTTTTTCAATGATTTGCTCTTGTATTAATTAATGACCAATTTATTTTTCTTATCAGTGAAAGAGGACATTTTTCAGTTCATCTTTTGCAGACTTAATGTACTTTTTTTTTTTTAATCATTCAGTTAAATATATATTGTTTGTTTACAAAGTTTTGAAAATATAGGAGTTGGAGGTACTTGGCTAAAAAAACATATACATTTTCCAGTGTAAGAAGTTTGAGAACCAACCACTATACTTACATTCACCATCTTACTGGATGGTATTAACCATAGTAAATATTGATGGTCATTTTTCACATACATAATAAATAACAATGAATTACATTTATATGATGTTTTTCTACACAAAGCAGGTACAGTATACCCATTACTCATTCACTCTCACATTGTCACTCTGGTGGTGGTAAACTACAAATGTATCCACAGTTGCTCTGGGGCAGACTGACAGAAGGGTGGCTGTCAAGTGACACCTATGACCCCTCTGACAACGACCAAACAGCCGTACACCAGTGTGAGTAGCAGCACTAGAGGAAAAGAGGGTGAAGTGTCTGAGCAAAGACATAACAGCACATATTGAGGGGATTCGAACCAATCACTCTCACATTCACACCTATGTGTCATGTTCCAGACTTTTATTGTCCTGTGTTGTAAGTTTTCTGCTTGTATTCCTGTTTTTTCTGTCATTGTTAATGTCTGGGCTTTTATTTTGTCGTGTTGGTTCATGTTCACCCTGTCTTCTTTTACTTCCCGTCACTGGTGTTGTCCTGCCCCTTTAATATAGCCTCATGTGCTTCACCTGTGTTGGGACCTATATAAACTTCTCCTGTGTCTTTGTCTGGTGTGAGTTTGTCTACCTTTATGGAGCAAATAAGTGGTCTAGATTCTGGTCTTGTCATGTCTGTGTACGACTTGGTTTGGTTCTGTCATGTCTGTATTCTATCCGCTCTGTTGTTTTTCTCTCTGCTCTGTGACCTCTGTCCTGATTGCAATGGGAGCCACACCTGTGGCTAATCAGGTGGCTCTATATAAGCCTGCTCTTTCTGTCTGTTGCCAGATCATTTTTGTAGCCACAAGACCTCCCAGCATTATTCCTGTCTGTTTTCCCGTGGTTTTTGGCTTTGCTCTGCTTTTTGACCTGTTCTCTCCCTACTTTGACCTGCTTTTGCCTGACTTCGTTCCTGTCTTTGTCCTTCGGATCTGAGCCTGCCTTCGGTACGACCACGTTTTGGTCTTCTCTGCCCGGAACCCGACCTGCCTTTTGGACCCGGACCTGTCTTTCTGCCCGTCTATGCTGGATTTATGGTTACCGAACTCTGCACCGGACTGTGTATTCCCCTTTGCATTATTCCTGTGGACTGTTTAAGCTTTTGTTATTAAAACCATTTTTCAAACTCTACTTCTGACTGCTGTCAGCATTTGGGTCTGACTCCTGATCATCACAGGTTTTCTAGTTTGTGTCTGCTGTCCATCTCCTGTCTGATTTGTTGTTCAATTATTGCCACCTGTTACCTGACCCTATGCATGTTCCAGGATGACAGATTGTCTTTGCTCTTTGTTTATTTTTCCTACATGCTACTTTTTATTTTTTCTTTAATTTTGCATCTTACTTTCTTCATGTTACTAATTATTTTGTCAGTTTATTCATTTTAAATTTTATTGATGACTTTGGCCATTTTTGTTCATGTTGTGTAACAGGCAGCAGGGAACCCAAGAGCAGAACCACAGACAATTCTTAAAGGTTAAGAATTAATTAATACACTTCAGATTAATAACACAATACAGCAGATGGAAGGGAAACCCCCTTTAAAGTCTTTCTGAGTTCTGTACTGGAAGTACAGACTGGTATCACTAGACTTTCTCACGTCCGTGGGCATAAGCTGGTTCGGGGTCGGATCCGGTCCAAGGTCAGGGGTGGGTCCAGTCCAGGACCAGTACCAATAAGCCAAAGCAGAAGCCTGAGGCAGGAGACGGAGTCAACTGAAATGGGTCGGAACACAGGCAGGGAACGGAGGTCTGGTACACAGAACTTCAGAACAGGATAGTACGCAGGAAAGTCAGATGATTGTGATATTCTGGCAAGGGACACAGGACAGAATGAGGGTTTATATACTTCCCACCTGATGAGCCCAGCTGAGCTCATCAGGTGTGCCGTATCCTCAATCAGCCTGGGAAGGCAAGAACTGGGTGAAAGGTGAGCTGAGACAGCAGAGTGAGAGAAACCATAGACATAGAGAGAGACAGAAGAAAGACTAAAAGACAACAGATATGACATGTTGTTACTTATTGTAATTGTTTTTACTGTGGAACTACTAAAGTTTCATGTGGAAGAGGGAAATATTTATAACATGTAGGACACCGGCCCTCGAGGACTGGATTTGGACACCCCTGCCCTAGTCCTTAGGCCCTTAGGATGAAATATAAAAAGTGAGGATGCATGACAGACATCTGGACAGTCCGGTTTTATAGATTTTAGACCAAATCCGGACATATGGTCACCCTGTGTAAACTCCACACAGAAAGGTCCCACATACTAGTATTGGAATCAAACCCAGGACCTTTTTGTTGTGAGGGATGGCTGATAATCACTGCAACACTTGACACCAGATCCTTTGTTATAAAATACAAAACAGCTAAGAGCCTGCACCACATACGCTACAATATTCCATATTCCACAACGAAATTGAAACATTTCACAAACTTAATGAAGCGTTGTTATGTCACGCAATAACACACTAAGGTTAAATATGAGTGTATTTCTATGAGTGTCCTATAAAGGGTTAATAAGCAGTCTTAGGTGGTGGAGTGAAGTAACATGCCATTTAGAGTGCACCAGAGCCTGCAGTTTACTTGAGTAGAAGAAGGTCAACGTTCATTTTACTAGTTGGGGGTGTATATATTAGGTTTAAGTGTCACAAAACACTGAGGTGACAAGCTCTTTGGGATGTGATCAAGCGGAAATATGATTTGAGTGCAGTGGAGCAGGGATGGTGCTGCCTTTGGGATGGGCTTTGATTATGCCAAGAGCTGGCTGCTAAATCAATAGACCCTGACGCTATTGCTGTCTGCACAACAAACAGTCGTGCTTTCATGTACCTGTCTTGTCTAGAAACAGCAGACAATCTGTCCAAACTGACTCACGCTTCTCTGAAATAAGATATCTATTTATGTGGCTCCTCATCCCACCCAGTTTCAGATTCATTTGGGATACTATGAATGGCTGCTGAGTCCTGACTCATTAGTTTATTTATTTTTCCACCTTTAGTGTATCTTCTGTCAGTTCCCAAATGACATTTTCGTTCTATTTAACCTTTTATTCAGTAATTTATCACCACTTATTGTACTATTATACTCTCTAATTTGCATTTTTTTTTTCAGTGAAAATCAAGTATATTTTGTATTGAATTCCCCGATCACACAGATGTTCATAAAAGCTTGGATTCAGAATTGTATTTGTCAGAAACAAAGACAGGCACCGGATTATCAGTAACAATCCATGAATACTGAAAAAAAAGAGAAAAATAAGAAGCTTAGATTTATATTAGAAATAGAGAAATCTGAAGAAAAACAGACTTTTTAAGGAAATCTGTCAGTCGATTTAAGGTTTTAAATGTGTAGATTTAACATTCAATCATTATTTTGATTGACTTGCATGGTGCCCATAGTGTTTTATACAACCACCAGACATGTGAACAGTAGAAGCTAGGGTTTGAACTGACATCCTTCTGGTTATTGAACAACCCACTCTACCAACTGAGCCACAACCACCCATTATTCTACATATTTAAAGTCTTAAATTAAATGTTTACTTCTTTATTACTTTTTTATAAAAAAAAGAAAAAAACGGGGAATAGGCTGTTACTTTAACATTGTGTTTTTCCGATTTAAATAGCATTATATTGTTTTTCAATTTACAGTTTTATTTTGTCAAAACAATAGAAATACATCATTTCTATATACAAATAAAAAACTTTCACATACTCTTCCTGCAAAAAACTATAATTACATTTGATTTAATCCTTAGCATTATAATCTTTTCAAATAAACAACATTGCATTGTATTTTCACTTAATTATGTTGCAATTTTACAACTTTTTTGCTGTTAATTCTACTACATCTACAACTACTAATGTGGAGAATGAATGTGTGAAAAATAAATCCCATCAAAGGTGCTGTGATTGTTTCCAGGTGTTCAACCAGCACCAGGTTCATCAGCTGTCATAGTGGGTTTCACTGTTGACTTTGTAGGACAAATTAAAATGACAGTACAGCAGCAAATCTTTTCTGTAGTTTTTGTCCAGAATAGTTGCCATGAAATGTTGGTGAAATAAACACCACAATTAAGGTCAAAATAACATTTTAAATATAACTTTTGAAATCTTCATCTTACAGACTTCCATTGAACACCAATACGCTGGTCTTTCAAATCTGCATCTTGTGTATATAGATTTTGACCTATTGTTGACCCAAGAGGTCGGGGGTCACTGGGTTAAGACCTAAAATAATAAAAAAAATAAATAAATAAAATAAAAATAGAAAATGAGTGGAGATAGATACTTAGTTACTGTTATTGACAGATAGGAAACCTGGTGTGGGTTTTAAAATCACATCATGACCTTTGACCTCGAGTGCCCCAGGGCAACTGTGGCTACATATATAGTTTACCACCACCAGAGGGTGCATGTGAGAGTGAATGAATAATGGGTCACTCATGTAAAGCGCTTTGAGTGGCCAAAAAAAAGGGTTATTTAAATCCAATTAATTATTATTCCTTCCAAAAATAGTGGTGGTAAGTACTCAGTTACTTTTATTGACAGATAGGGAACTACATGTAGGTTCTAAATGACATCATAACTTTTAACCTTGGGCAACTTTGAAAGTTTTTGAGAATTACGATTTTTTTTTTTTCTTGTTGCGCCTGGCACCACTTGTTTTAAGGGCAATTAGAAATAATCAGCCATTGACAGAAAAAGACAGAACAACATGAGGTTTACCAATAACATCGCAATAGTAATTCATATTTGTGCTGTTGTCCATTTTCATTTTCCTGTCAGTGTCAAAGAGAGTGACAAAAAACAAAACAAAAAAATAAAACTGAATATATCAGCAGCATAGTTTTGCACTGCCACCAACATTTTGGAACAGTGCAATAGTAGGGAAGTGTTATCTACCAGTGTGGGGAATAAAAGGAAGCAGAAAGCAATTAAAAAAAGACAAGGAGAAGAAGAATTTCAACATCTCTCAGGCTGGTGCTGGTATTTTTTTTTTTTTTACTTCCACTTCCTCTGTTCATTCTTTGCTGACAAATGAGGTTTAGCAATTCAATTTTTACTTCAGTCTCCAGTGTTTCAGCGACGCCTCTCCTATATTGTGCATATTTGTGTCGAATCTTTGTGTTTGTGCAAAATAACCGCTGCTTTCCGAGATCCTTTAAGAGAGTCTACAGAGCAAAAAGATTACCTACATACTGCAGCACACATTTCAACATGATTCTCAAGACTCCCAGGCCCATTTTAAATTGACTTTAGGCAGTTTAATCAACCAAGAGCGGAAAATGAAGTTGTAGAATGTGTTGGAAGTTGCATGTTCTTTGTGTGTCCTAAATCTAAATTCTGGTTTTGTATCCATGGAAGAGCTTCATTTAATCTCGAACCTTTTCTGACTTGTTTTCCTTACTTAAAAAATAGTGCAGAAATATTCATTAGGTTACAGTTTTTATTTTCTAATTGTGAAATCATTGAGAACTGGAATTATTCAAGTAAAACTAAATGAGTGATTCTCATGAAATGTGAAAGTATTGCGGTAATGAGAAAATGCATGGCAGTGATGCAATGACGTAGCACGATAATGCTAACTGTAGCGTTAGATATTATGACTTAGCTAAATAATGACCTTTGTCACATTCTGAAAAATAATACCTTATTACTAAAGAAATTTCAAATAAAAACAAACAAACATTTTAATCATGAAATGCTGATTAATTTCAGTAATGAGAATAAATCTTGTGTTCATGTAGTTATGAGACAAATCTTAAAACTTTACAGGAGCATAAAATAAAAATAACTCACCTTGTAGCCATCTTGGATCTTCTGTTGGTCCAGATGCATTGTGGGTAGATTCAGCTCATGTTCAAATTCCTATAGCTTTTCAATGCAGGTCTTAAATATATTGCGCTAATGATAATAACAACTCATGGACATGATATTTTCTTGAAATATTATGAATATTCATTATTAAAATAATCAAAAAACAACACTTAATGAAACTTTTAACATAAAGCAATGTACTTGTAGTTGTATTTATGTATTGTTATGTTAAGACCAGAAATTTTGAGAATGTGAGAGTTTATGAGTTAATGAGAATTTACCCAGAAAATGTATAAAAAATATTTAAAATAAAAATGTTATATTTTAAAAATAAAATTTTCCTCAGTAGTTCCTCCCAGTAAAATAATGCTATAAATAGGATTTATTTCATATTTAACCACTAAAACCTATTGAATATATTGTGTGGGAAGAGTCAGTTGTATTATGTATTTTCATATGATATTCAAAGGTTTCATGGTCGTTGCACATTGAACCTAGAAATGACATGATATGTGACTCACATACTTTATGTTGTCACTGTGCCATGAAATTGTGCGCTACGATGCAAGTTGTAAATATTCGTTAAAAGCAAGTTCCTGTTCTGTAGTTCTATGACTCATGATCTGCCTATAGGGGAAAGAATCTGAGGGAATATTTATATAGTAACCAAACAAGGACAGAACACATTACAACGGCCCAGTGTGTCTCAGTTAAATAAAACAAGTGCAAGTACGGAAATAATGCAAATTCACAAACTCAAACACAAGTCTAAATAAGGCACGAAAAGTGATGCAAATAAAAAAGAAATGTACCACAAGAAACAAAAACACATGCATCATCATCAAATGCTCTGCAAGTAGAGAAATGTTGCAAACAAAGATAACATCTGCAAACAAAAAACACTGTAATAACCAGTCACTACAACAGTGTTCCAAACCTATAGGGGGTGCTGTCAGCAGAAACACTCAATACAGAGACATAGATGGAGTCCCAGATGGAGGGAACCATGGAGAACAGCTGACTGACAGTGGGAAGTAATGCCATAGTCAAGTCAAATTAAGCTATCTTTATTTTCAAGTGTATATGTATATGTACAGAATAGTGCTGCAATTCATGTATTATTGTTAGTATTATTTTTATGATTTTTTTTTTCATTTTATTTATTTGTCATTTTTACTTAGTTATTTATTTAATTTATTTGTATTCCTTTACTTTATAATTTTTTAAATTCCTTTATATATATATATATATATATATATATATATATATATATATATATATATATATATATATATATATATATATATATATATATATATATATATATATATATATATATATATAGTCATTTAGATTTATTTATTTATGTTTTTTATGTATTAATATAATTTAATTTAATTTATTTGTATATTCAGTTATTTTTTACATTATTTTCTTTTTTACGTTATTAATTATTAATTGTATTTAATTATTTCAGCTACAAGAAGGATGATACTGACACATGTGTTCTGGGTCTGTTTGACCATTTGTGTCAGCACCACGCAGCTGTTATATACTCCTGAGTCCTAAACATATAGCACAGATGGAATTTCTTTCCTCTCTTCCATGATGTCGTCTTGTCATCTGAACCCACTTTTATCCTCATTAGGGTCACTTAGGGCCTAATCCAGCTACAATGGGTGAAGGCGGGGGCGGGGTACACCCTGTATGAAACGTCAGTTCATTTTAGGGCTGAACATATAGTCAGGTGGGACAGTGGTGCAGTGGTTAGCATGTTCTCCTCATGTCTGCGTGGGTGTACTCCAGTTTCCTCCCACTATCCAAAAACATGACAGGTGAATCGGTTAATCTAAATTACCCGTATGTGTGAATGTGAGAGTGATATATATTCAACCACTATTTATGAGTAAAAAGAAGGAAACCATGGTATCAACCACAGTATAATATGGAATATAGTGTGATAATTTTACTTCTATTTGATTACATTTGACTAAGCTGTTGTCTATAAACACAAATTTGATGATTATACATGTGTTTTTGTTTCTTGTGGTGCATTTTTTTTAAAATTTATACCACATTCCTCTTAGACTTGTGTTTGAGTTTGTGAATTTGCATCGTTTCTGTACACGCAGCTGTTTTAACTGAGACACATTGGACTGTTACAGTGTGTTTGGCCCTTGTCAGCCACCGTTTATTTCAGATTTTAACAGTCTGAGCTGCTGTCACAAACATGTTAATTAATTAAGTTGAATACCACTGCTGTCTTGTTTGCCTGTGGTATATTAAGACTTTAGAAATGCAACCAATGTTCACTCTCCTGTAACTTTGTTCTACCAAAATGTCACAGAATTTTAAAATTACCTTGAAAAGCCACTATCTTTAGAGGTTAGAGGTTTTTCCAGCTTGAAGCATTAGTAACATTTATGAAGAAGTAGAAAATCAAATTAAATGACCATATAAATAATCATCATGAGTAAATTGCATCACGCATTTTGCACGATATGTGTTACTGTACCATAAAAATACTTAATGAAACAATGACAAAACAATTAGAATTTATCGTTTTTTCTTTTAAATTCAACAATTAATAAATGAAATATTAAAATAACATATCAAATATATATATGGGAACATTTCAGCGACAGTTCCAGTTCCAAATATACCTGCTAAATAATAATAATTTATGGTTGGATCACATTCATATTTAACCTGTTCTTCAGGAGGAAGATACTGTGCATGGATTTCTATTGATTTTTACCATTTAGCTTAGATATCTGAACATATCTTCCCCTTCTGTCCAATATCTTTAACTCTAATTAAAGAAGATTTAGGGTTGAGCGCAGACACAGATTGAATGACAGGGGGATGGGATGAATACTGGATGTAATGCATAAGTCCTTGGGTAAAAAGGATAGTTTTTTTTTTCATAAAAATAACCTTAAAAAGTGAGTTGGAAAAGTACAATTTATGTCAACAAAATGCAGCCCGCCAATGGTTCCAATGTGGCCCTTTGGTATAAAGAGCATAATAACCGATTAAATGATTCCATATTTTCTTCTTAGTTTTTTCTTTGCCTATAAATGATGGCAATTTCCTATTTTGTCATCGTTTTACTGCAAAATATAATATAAAATTATGAAAATATTGTCATTCACAAACTATTCTATAACAATAAAAGGTCAATAACCTCAACAAATAAAAAACAACCTCAAATGTCCAAAGAAAATTAGACACAATTTGAACCATTTTCTGCTTCTGTTACTAAGAGTTTAGTATCTTTGTAAAACTGATCCATAATAAAACACATGGACTAATGATGAGGCAGAATATTGTTAAAATTGTCCTTATTTTCCTGATGAAATTTCACTTGTTTTGCATTTGGATCATTTATGAAAGTGTTTTTACAATTTAATGGGAGTTTTTTTTTTGCACTAAAACAATGACAAAATTTGAAATTGTCATTATTTTCATTTTACTGGTCGGGCCCATTGGAGGTTGAATCCAGCTGAATGTGGCCCCTGAAGAAAATGAGTTAGAGACCCCTGATTTATGTAAAGGCTTACCTAAGTAAATGTAACATGTTACTGTACTACCCACCTCTGGTCATTATAGTGTGGACCATGTAGTGAGTGCTCTAGGGTCCAATTGTCACTCAGTTTATTAGATCTCAGCTCAAGGCTTTGCCATATTGACCTTTGATTGACAGGTCTATTTAACAGCTCATTTTCTTACATAAAGTCTATGAGCTAATGTCATGAAAATTCTCATCCCTGGAGCCACAAGGAGTCAATATAACAAAGGACAAATTACAAGCTACAGTAAAGCTGTCATCATGATCATATGAAGTGCTTTCACATCTACATCATTTGATTCTGACTTTGAAATTTTCCATTTGTGAAACATTCCCCAGCCTTGTATAAATACTGAGTGTACATATCCTGACCAAGGAAAATACAATTCTCACTTTGTTCAATAACACTGGTCTACAAATAAAATGCTTCTGGAATAAAACTAATTACATTTTACTACATGTGTGTTACTATTAATAAAAAAACAAAACTCAAGTCTTAAATGTAAATTTACATGATAAGTCTGGAGTCAAAATGTTAAATTCTGAGAATTAACAAGAGAATAGGTTTTAGTCCAAAAGAATATGGGTCTCAGATCTACTTCAAAACACTGTCTTCACATTATGATCCATTCACTTTACAGGTTATTTCTGTATATTTCTGTATATTTACAAATCCATTGTATACATGTACATTAGGGGTATCAAACTCCAAAGGGCCGGACCAGTAAAATGAAAGCATAATAACGACAACTACACATTTTTGTCATTGTTTTACTGCAAAAAAAAAAAAAAAAAAAAAAAAAAATATTAAATTATGAAAATAATTTTAGAAATTATCCAAACACAAAACAACTTCTATTTCATAAGGAAAATAAGGGCAATTTTAACAAATTCCTGCCTCAATGTATCATTAGTCCATGTGTTTTATTATGGATCAGTTCTACAAAGACACTAAACTCTTAGTAACAGAAGCAGAAAATAGTTAAAATTATGTCTAATTTTCTTTAGACATTTCAAGTTGTTCACATTTGTTCAGATTATTCACATTTTATTGTTACATGATAGTTTGTAAATGTAAGTATTTTCATAATTTAATATTATTTTGGCAGTTAAACAATGACAAAAATGTGAAGTTGTCGTCATTCATAGGCAAAAAAATTTAAAACTGAGAAGAAAATATGGAGTAATTTCATAGGTTATTATGCTCTTCATCCCATGGGCCGCACTGCAACCATTGGCGGGCCACATTTGGCCCCCGGGCCGCATGTTTGAGACCCCTGATGTACATAAACCACCATATGTGGGTGATTCTCATGAAGCTAAAAAAAAAAATCAATAGCCCCAAACCAGGGTCCTTCTTGCTGTGAGGCACGAAGGCTACCCACTGCACCACACTGTAGATTTTGCAGTGTTAATTTGGAGACAATGGTACCAAATACACTCTAGAAAAAGTTAAATAAACTCTCTAAGTGTTGATTTAACACTGCAAAATTGAATGTGCACCATGCCGCCCCCAATGACATACTATTTATTTCAAAGAAATGTGTACACGTTAAAACTAGCTTTTAACCGCTGTTTTTGGAGGTAAAGTTAAAGTTAATGTGTAGCCGACAAAATAAAAGGAAAAAAAATGAATGTAAATAAAACACATAAATTAACATTTATTTGCAGCAGTAAAGCAAACTGTTACATGATCAAAAATATTCAATTTAGTGGAAAAACAAACAAAAGCCTCCATTTTGAAACTCTGAGTTTGCCAGAAATGTGTGATGTTTAACTGGTAAATGGTCTGTACTTATATAGTGCATGTTATACACCAGTTGGTGCCCAAAGCTCTTTACAATTCCTCACATTCACCCATTCACACACCAGTAGATGGCTGCTGCTGATACACCAGGGCTGCCTGACCCTACTGGGAGACACTTAGGGTTCAGTGTCAAGGACACTTTGACATGTGGACAGCCAAAGGCGGGACACGAACCGCCAACCCCTTGATCATTGGATGACCTGCTCTACCAACTGAGCCACAGCCGGTTGGTAAAGGGGTGGAAAACCACTGGAGTACATGTTTGATTTGACCTCAGTGCAGATGTGTGGTGATAACAACCCTCACTCTTTATTCTACAGTCTGTGGGCACAAAGTGATACGCTTTTAGTCACCGTCGGTGCGTTCAGGTACATGACTTCCCCTAGTTTTTGATTGATGGATTAACTTGCCTTACGTACAACCCTGTTAATGCTATCCTTGCATATTTTTTTTTCCCCCCACAAATGTAGTGCCGACACATCATTTTAGGAGGGAATTGAAAGTCAAGCTACGCTGTCATTTCGGTGTGAGAATGTGTTGGAATGTAAGTGTAGTCGAAAATGTGTTGTATCTAGCGATTGAAAATTGATCTATGCTTGATTTAGACACGAGGGCATGTTGTTTTTGGATGTTCTGGACACAAGACAGATGTAGTAAACACTTTAAAAGTTAAGTGCCGTTCTTATGTCCATCTAATGCTGTAAATAATCCTGTGTCTGAGTTGCGACTTGGAGCTCAGAGTCATAAAACTACAGGCACAGCGTCTGAGAGCAATGAATAATGAGTTGTCATTTCTGCCTTTCTTACCAGCAATATCTTCTCTCCTTCATAGCGCTGTTTTATAGAATGAGTGGCTTCACCATGTTTAACGCATCATTTCCCTCCTCATTGTGAGTGGGGAGGGGAGAGGATGAAGGGTGAGCAGCAGTGTTGAGGAGGGGGCCCAATGTCCTTGCCTTTTATTGCCCCCCCCCCCCCCACTTGTCCTTCCAGCATGGCTGGTCAGAGCGGTGCCCTGGGTATTACAAATAAGCAAATGCCCTTTTCATGCGAACACCCTACTGGCATGAATCTATCTTTTTTTTTTTATACCACCCAAAAGACCAAGGAAGCCCACTGTGCTTACAGCATTTTTAATATTTCATCATGATGGATCTGAAGAATAAGCAGAAAGAAGAATTTGAAAAAAAAATTAAGAGTGCAGGATTAAATAGAGTTCCTGGAGAACACTAAAAGAATTAAACACAGGCTTCACGCTTTCTGAGATAAACCTAAGAGAATCATGAAGCAGCTTCGTCAGGTCGACTTTAATATCACAGCAAATCAGCCTCACTTACACTGATCGAAAAAAAAAAAAAAAAAAAAAAAAGGGGTGCTTGAAAAATGTCTGTGCCCTTTTCTGACGCCTATATTTAGAATTTGATGCTTGTATCTGCAATGAACTTATGAACCTTGCTTGAACTAAAGTTTCAAGTGTTTTTTTTTTTTGTATTTAATGAGCCATGACTAACTGGTTTTACATTTCAATTTAATTACAGATTGCTAACACGCAACTGCTTCAAATTGTTCATAGCTGGGTAATTTTAATTTTGCCTTCCTAAATTGATTTATTTAAGTTTAATGAAAGTGTTATCTTTTAAATGCACCATCATCACTATAGCATCTCATTATGGCCACACATTAGTGCAGACCAATCGCCTACTCTGGAGAGGAAATGCACTATAAGCAAGAAGAAAAACCTATAGAACAGAAAAATGTTGGCTTGTTCAAATGCATTTTTACAATTATTTCAGTTAATTATTCTGTGTGGTCTTGATGTGTTTGGAGCCTGAGAAAATAACTGTGTGGATGCAATTATACTCTATGTTGTAAAACCTTCTTGATTATCACTTTACTCACAAATCAGCTCCTAACCACAACATTAATTACAGGGTGAACAACAAGATTACATGTGTGTCTACAAAGGGGGTGATGAGGTTTCAATAGAATTAAGCTACAATAGAAAATAACTCATGTTATCTACTGATCACAGGAATAAACAAGTTCTTTACAACTCTTTTCTCCTTATATTTCTGTTTTCATGTTGTAGTAAAATTATGTTGGAATTTTTTCGAAAAAAAAAAAACAATAAAAAAGCAAACATACTGGCATATTACAGACCTCCTTTTTTAGATACTTTAAAAAATATATATATTCTGTCTTGTTACAGACATGTTGTCAGTTTACCTGAATAGGTGCCAAATGCTCCTCCAGCTGGTACCCCCCCCCATCCTTTTTTTTTTGTCTCATTATTTGGAAATGTGTTGCTGCCACATATATAGGCAAAGCAAATGTATTTGTATAACACATTTCATGTACAGGACAATTCAAGGTGCTTTACATAAAACATATAAGAAAATTAAAATGATTAAAATACAATTAAAATAAGAGACATAAAAACATTTAAAAGACAATTAAGAATCTAAGTCAAAGCTCCAGTAAATAAACAGTCATGTTTTCAGGCCTGATTTAAATGAACTGACAGTTTTTCCTCAGACCTCAGGTATTCAGGTAGTTTGTTCCACAGAAGAACTGAATGATGCTTCACTTTGTTTGGTTCTGATTTTGGGAACACACAGTAAACCTGTCCCTGATGACCTATGACCTCAGGGCTCTGGATCCTTCATATGGAACCAGCAGGTCTAAGATGTATTTGGATCCAAGGTCATTTAGTGCTTTATAGACCAGGAGTAAGATTTTGAATCCTATCCTTTGACCCACAGGAAGACAATGTAAGGATTTGAGGACTGGTGTGATGTGGTCCAGTTTCCTGGTACTGGTCAGGACTCTGGCAGCAGCGTTTTGGATCAGCTGTAGCTGCCTGATTGATTTTATTGTTTAAACCAGTGAAGACACCATTACAATAATCTAATTTACTGACAATTAATGAATGAATCAGTTTTTCTGTGTCTGATTTGGACAGAAAACCCTTGATCCTAGCAGTTTTCTTCAGGTGGTAATAGGCAGACTGGGTAAGCTTTTAAATAGTTGTTCAATTTCAGGTCTGAGTCAATAATTTCACCAACATTTCTGGCTTGGTTTGTAGAGTTCAATGATATATATATATATATATATATATATATATATATATATATATATATATATATATATATATATATATATATATATATATATATATATATATATATATATATCACCTGGTTTTCTTTATTTTCATATTTCCATGACTATTTACATTGTAAATTCTCACTGTAGACATCACAAGTACAAATGAACACACATGGAATGATGTCATTGAAAAATGTGTAACATAATTTAGATTTTTACATATCCAGCTTTTTAATCCATTTATTATATTTGCCTCTGTGTTTTGCATTTTCTGGTGAAAATCAGGTATTTTCCTGTATTTCATTTACTGTTCATATAGATGTTCATAAATGCTCATAGGGTTATATCAGAAACAGAGAAAACTGAAGAAAAAGACACATTTTCAGCAAATATATTCATAACCACACATAAAACAAGTGTCCATCCACTGTCATTGATCAAACCCCATGGATTGTACTGATGAATGAATGTTGTACAAGATGATGGTGTTTCCATGGTAACTACAGAGCCTCTGAACGTCCCAATAGGTCATATCCCATGACCATGAAAAGAGGACAAACTGTATTTTATACCAATTATTTACATGCATCTATATGATTGGTGGATGAACAGGTATTAAACATGATAGACCACGAAATGGTTTTGCTCACTAGTAGCTGTTTGGGTCTGTATGGGTTAACTCAGAGTGTCCAATCCAGATCCTCGGGGGCAGCTTTCCTGTATGTTTTAGATGTTTCTCTTTTCCAGCCCACCTGATGGTTATTATCAGGCTTCTGCCGAGCTGGATGATAGACTTATCATTTATGTCAGGTGTGTTGGAAGAGGAATTCATCTAAAACATGCATGATAACAGCCCTAGAAGACCAGGGTTAACACCCCTGGGTTAATGCTTTAAAACGTGCCATGTCATCGCTGACACACTCTGCTATTGTACAGTTTGGATGGGCACAACTCTTTCACTGTTTGTACAATTGGAAACGTTCCAAATGGTTTCTGGAACCTGGGGCGTTACACTGTATAAGCTTTATTGGGTCATTCCTGTACTAGGATGGATGGATGGATGGAGAGGGAGAGAGAGAGAGAGAGAGAGAGAGTACACAGCAAATTTTGGTCTTTGGAATAAACTCCACGTGAGTTAAAATGAACTCAATCTGAGTGTACATGCGTGACCATCCATTGACTCTACCGGAGAGTTATTATAACTCTGCTTTTGGAGTTGATCCAAAAAATGACACTGCCTGGTAGTAGTCCTGGTAGTCAGGGTTAAAAAATAAACAGATTTTTTAGAAATTTGCTGTGTAGAAGTATAAAAATATCTGAGTAGAATCTTGAGAATAACTGTATTTTGCAAAACTATTTGAAATATTCCAACTGACAATGTGCATTGTGACATTGAAGTTCAAATGAACGTATGAGCAGAGACCTCAGACAGAAGTGAGATTATGGAACTAACTTGCCTGTTTGAAGGAGCTGTTTTAATGCTTTTATAAGTTCATCATTTACATCACACTGTAAATAACTGCTAGATTTTAAAAGTTGTAACTACTCTGGAAACATGGACAAAATGACTTAGTCACTGTATATTTTCTCACCTTTTTATACTCAAAATAAGAAAAAAAAAAAAAGCCCAAATGGATCATTCATCATCGGATCTATGGAGCTAGACACATTTGGTGATGGTTTCCTCTTAACACTCCAATGAACATACTCTAGCAAAGTATGGAGGTCCAAAACAGATGTGAGAATAACACTTTTGGACCAGGATACTAGCTTTGGCTTTATTTTGTGTTTGACAACAGCAATTTTGTAAGAGAAATAATTATTTTTTATACATTTTTGCTAAAATATGTGTATTTAAAACATTTAACAGTTATTAATTTCTTCCAAAAATGTCTAAATTTAGCCACTTTTGAGAAAATTCAGATTTTTTTCCTCTCTGTAAAATGCATAAACATAACCATAGAAAGATTGCTCTAAAACTGGCATTACAACAAATAAAATCTCAAGTTTTACAGACATTGGCAAATATTTCAGTCCATAACTACCAAATTCAGACGAATACACCCTGGTTTGCACACACAAAAAACACCTTTTTACCTGTTAATTAAACTTTTATCTTTACTAAAAGGGTTGAAGAAATCACCCTGAAACGGTCAGGGTTTAAAGGGTTAAATAGAAAAAAAAAATCTGAATATCATAACAAAGCCTATGCCTGTTGCATCTCTGTACTGTGTATAATAACAGTCATGTTGTGCAACACTGTGTGAAAGGACTATCACGCTGGTGAACTCAAGGCCCACATCTATGTCTTAATCTGACTTAATCAGTTTCACTTCATCATCGTGAGGACAGCCAAGTCATCCTGAACACTCCCATCGACTTTCCATTTCCCCCCTTCCACTCTCCGTGCAGTATGACAGACAACTGTGACCTAGTACACAAGGCAGTTTAATGGTCTTCAGTAAGATTAGACTGAACAACACAGGCCATATGTTCTGTCAGTTTGTTCATGAGGCAAGAACTGTACAGTGGGAAATATATATATATATATATATATATATTTATATATATATATATCAATGGACCTCCTGAACAGAACACATCAATTCATATTTTCTATCTGTAGGACAATATTTGTGCTTTTATTAATGATCCAGATGAGAATTATTGAGGCTAAAATAAATGGATTTGTCCTCCATTTAAAAAAAAAAACTTTCAAAGTGTATTGCTGTCAATGTTTATTTTCTTGTTGTTTTCTTGATCGTTGAATGTTTCATAGGTGCACAAAAAAAAAATGAAAATAAAAATCTCCCCTCAAGGCAGAAAAAAAAGGAAGAAAAAAGAAAGGGAAAAGACGAAGAAAGAAGGGAGGAAAAAAGAAAACAATAAACAACAAAAAACTCTATTTGTTACCTACTTTCCTATCTGCTCATTTGTTTTTGTTTTTTTTTTGGTTTTTTTGTATATATGTATATGTTTAGTACTTCAGTTATTGATTATTCTTATTGTTATTATTTTATTATTATCATCATTTTTTTGTACTATGCACTATATTGCTATAAGATGAATTTAGATTATTGGGGAAGTGAAGAAGGGGTAGGATTAAATAAGCTTATGCTTCATCTTACTCCTTTTCGGACATGTCATTGTTATTATTATTATTGTTGTATTGATTATTGTTGCACTTGCACATGTTCGAAATAAATCATTCAAATCAAATCAATATAGAAACAGTCAAGGTGTACAGTTTGTTATTTGTCTCTTGCAGGCATTTGTATAAAGCAACGTTCCTTTGTATTTGCTTACCTACAAAAATCTAAAGTCTCCGGTCAGTTGGCTGTAAATTATCAAGTTGAAAAACAACGACTGTCAAATAAGTGAGAAAATAACCCCCGTCAGAAATCCAACAGCTTATGTCAAACACTCAGCTGACACTTTTGATACACTACAGCCCAGCCTTGCTCATGTCATTCATGCCAGAATTGCTTTCAGTGGAGCTGTGATTTTGAAGGCTACTTTGTATTGAGATGTTTCTCCCACTCTTCGTCCACCCCCTCCCCCAACACCCACTCTCTGACAGCAGACACATTGATAAGGACAGACATATAGAGAGACGGGAGGTGAGGCAAGAGGGAGAAGGGAGAAGGGAGGAGGAGGGGGCGCAAGCCGTGACGAGGAGGTAATAACTCCACACCTCGTCTGCGGGAGGAGACATCAAAAGACCCTTGACTTAAATTAATTCTGACAGACTCTGGGCACAACCCATCAATATCCTCCACCTCCATTAAATCAACATCTAAAAACTGAGCTGGATACCTCCTCATAAAGCTACGGTCCCATGACAAAAGACCCTAACGAGAAAGCAGGTGACAGATGCACACATGTGAAGATGGGTAACTCCTAATAAAAAGGGGAGCCTTTCAGATTGCACACTGATGCTTATTGGAGCAGCGTTCACACAGACAGACAAAATGAAAGCTGGCCTGATTAGAAGATTAGACCGTAAACATCGAAAAGACCACTGGTGTTTGGCTGAGCTCAAGGACACTGATGCCCTTATCATTCAGTCCCTGCAGCAGGAGACACAAAAAAAGAGCTACTTTTAATGTTTGGATACAGCCATTTAGCATATATACATAGCATTTCATTCATGTTTCAAGGGAGTTATTGTAGATAAGATTATTATCTTTTAAGATTTAACTCTGTTATTGAGGATGCTTCTTAACCCGTAAAGACCCAGTGATATTTTTGTGGCAGTTCCCAAATTTATTTTTCTCTCTATTTAACATTTCTTAAGTGATTTATTGCCATTAATTATATTATCTTTTGTATTTTCTATTTTACAGTATAAATGATGTTTTTTTTTTCCACACTATATTTGAGTAAATGCTCATAAATGCTCAGTATACATTCAAAAGTAATGATAATAATATATTGGATTTATATAGCTCTTTTTTTTAAATTAGTGACCCATTATTAATTCACTCTCACATTCTCCCTCTGGTGGTGGTAAACTACATTTGTAGCCACAGTTGTCCTAGGGCAGACTGACAGAAGCGTGGCAGCCATTTTGCGCCTCTGTCCGCCATCAAACATTCATACACCAGTGTGAGTGGCATTGGAGGCAAGGGGGGGTGAAGTGTCTCGCCCAAGGACAGAACGGACTGATTGGGATTTGAACCACCAACCCTTCGGTTATTGGGTTGTAAGTGTAGCCATGGCTGTCTCCAAAAATTTTTATTTTTATTAGTATAAACAGATAACTGAAGAAAATATTTCATTAACTGAACGTATGTGACCCGCCACCACGAAACCAGGCATAAGTCGCGCTGAGCCGTTCAGAGCTACAGCCAAATTTAGGCTGGAAGGCGATTTCTTATTTGTGTTTACATCTTATCAAAAAACGGTACCTTAACACCTCTATGTTCAGTTCCTGTGGTCATTACATTGAAATCCAATCAATAAAGGTGTTTATTGAGTCAATTATTTAAGCGGTGACAAAAGTTTAAGGATTGCTGAGCAAAGACAAAGACGACTTCCACCTCTTTTCGCCGAACAAACCGATCTCCGTTCCGTGAGTAAACATCCAAGTGTTAGGTACGAGGAAAAAGCCTATATTGAATGCTCTTGTCCAATGGCGTAAGCCAAATGATTGCACTTCTGTCCTATTATTATAATATATAAAACTTCTGTGACATGTCCATCAGAGTGTCCTTTAACATCTGTGAAAAATTTGTGTCAATCAGATACGAATTATTATGCGTTGCTAAGGACTTCCTACCCCAAAACAATCCAAAACTTTAACGGACAATATCTAAAAATATGCAAATTGCAAAATATGACCAAATGTGGATATTAAAATTACCATAACTTTGGTTCTACTTGTGATAGAAACATACTTTTTTCACCATCTTAAACCTTAGTTTCCACTTTACCAAGCTACACAGATAACTCAGTTTGGATTTCCAGACACTTATGCCTGGTTTCGTGGTGGTGGGTCACATATGTGTATCCATCCACTGTCATTGATTCAACTCCATGGTTTTACTAATGAACTAATGTTGTAGATCACAGGTGTCAAACTCCAGTCCTCGAGAGCCGGTGTCTTGCATATTTTAGATGATTCCCTCTTCCATGTGATTCAGTTTTAACCCTTTAACTCCTGAGAACTAACAAAATAATTGGTAATATGAGCAAAGTAAGACACAAATGGCAGAAAATCAAAGAAAAATACTAAAATAAAAAAAATAAAAAATGTCGAAAAATAAACAAAATGAGCAACAAAAACTAATGAATATTTACAAAATGACAAATAATGTGGAAAATTTAGAAAAAAAACTATTACGAAAGAAGAAAACTAGTATTGAAATTTGGTCCCAGCAATTTTAATTTTGCCTTTAAAAAAATGTTTAAATAAAATAGAACATTTTTTTTAAAAAATCTTGCTTTTTGGCACCCTTCCATGCACAAAACTAAAAGGAAAACAGTTGAATTTTTCTGAATATTTAAACTAAATCATCCATTCAGAATGCATCATCCCTGACACTTAAAGAGTTAATAATCAGCTCCTCATCAGACTGATAATGATGCAATGACCTCCAGGTGTAATGGAAGAGGGAAACATCAAAAAAAAAAAAGGACACCGGCCCTCGAGGACCGTAGTTTGACACCCCTGTTGTAGAAGATGATGGTGTTTCCATGTTCACTGCAGAGCCTGAATATCCAAATGGGTCATATCTAATGACCATGAAAAGATGAAAAACTCTATTTTTCTTACACCAATTATTGACATATGATTAGTGGATCGACAAGTTTTAAATAATATTCTAGATCAGCAGATGCTTTTGGTTGGGTTTTAATGAGTTAATAAACAATTGGGAAGTTGTGAGTTATGGTTTCACTGTAGCACATCGCTGCACTGACAGACTCCAAAAACTTTACAAGAACTCCGAGTTCTGCCCTTGTGAGGAGAGAAGGAAGAAGAGGAGGAGGAGGGGCACATAGCGGAATCAGTCATACAGACAGCAGGACAAAGTCTGTAATGTAGATCTATGATGCTGGACAGGGTCAGTGGAGGCAGTGGAGTGTGTTTTAGTGCACCATAACCTCAGATGAATGGGCAAGGTGGAGTAGTGCTACAAAAAAAAAAAAAAAGGAGAGGGAAAGAAAATCCTCAGTGCTCTACGTGACTTTCCACTGATGATGCGTATTTAACCCATAAAGACTCAAACATTCAACAGCAACCAAAACCATCTACTGATATTAGCTGTTTAATAACTGCTGATCCAATAATCCTCATTGTTGTGGAAGATACTTTACAAGTGTAGCTTGCAAATCTACATGTAGTTTACTATGACAGTTGTTCAAACAAACCATACTTCTACCCCTGGAGTAATGTAGTTTATAAAAAAAAGTATCTATGCAGATACTGATATGCCTCTAAGGCTTTCAGATTGACCTTAGCTCCGTCTATTGCGATGGAGTCCACGAAATACGCACAAATCTTGCTGTACTTCACGTTGGGCCACTACCGGGTCTGCATTAAATTCGGGTGGAGAATAATTACTCCAGACAAAGTACTTAATCTATATTCCCAGGACAATATAGGTCACGAAAAGCTAACAGTCAAAGTCTGTTTACATTAGCAAACACTGAGCAACTTACTTCCGGTGGAAATGAAATGCCGATATGGATGGTAATGACGCCGACCAGGGTTTGTTGCGTAAACTTGTCTATAATTTGGAAATGCTCTTATTGTATTGTAATTGTTTTTCATCTATATTTAGAGCATTACTTGACATCTTGCTTGCAGTTTGTCAGTCAATATCAATTTCTTGTTCTAGTGCATTCCATTTAATTCATGTTGCAGCTCATCAAACAGGTTTCCTGCAGCGAAATGGAGATTTTAAACTCTCCAATACAGCCAGTTCTCCAATAAAGGACTCACTCCTGCAAGCGTATAATTTAGATTGACAACAGGAGCAGAAGCAATTGAAGTGAACTTAAGTCTACACCCTCCCCTATAAATAATATTTAATCCTCCTTTGGAACGGAGAATTGGTAATGAGTCCCTGAACTTTTTTTTTTTTTTTTTGATGCACCACATTGCCTTTAGCTACAGCTGACACCGATAGGATAGAAACCAGACAGCTTTCTATAGTGTACAATGCTACGATACAACAGCATTTTCAAGATCAGATCAATCAAATAAAGTCTGATTAAAGCAGGATGTTGAGAAACACCGAGTCTTTTGTCTGAAATGTGAAAGATGAGAAAAAGAAAAGTCAGAGTGTGGGAAATATTCTAAAGCCCTGGTTTCTTTTGAGCTATTATTAAAAACCAAAGAGGTATGTTGAGATATTTGAACTTTCAGCCAGGAGAAATGATCGCTAAATATGAAAAAGACTTACTGTGTAGAAATCTAATAAAGAGAAAGTATAGACTCATATTGTTGCATACTAATGCCGCTGAGGCACCATTCAACCTTGTTTTCTCAAAGTGCTCCTTCGTGTACTGTATTTGTGAAATCGTTTCATGTTTTTTTAAGGCTTTAGGAAATTCTCTTTTCTCTTATTCTCACTTTTAAACAACACTTCATGTACACAACATCCTGAACTCACCCACCTTAATGTCAGTAATAACCTGATTTGAACCTGAGAAGTTCAGACGTTAGAAATTACTGCTGCATTAGTGGAACTGAAACAATTATATTTTTTTTAATCACTTAGACTGTTTTGCATAATTCCTCATCTGGCCTCCAGGAATATACAAGCCAGTCTATCCAGTCCAGTAACATGCTTATCTGTTATTCAGCTATTAAAACATGTTGCCAGCTTTAATATACTATCCTACTGCATCACACTGATACAAAGTGAGCGTAATATTACTTAAATGGTGAGTAAATAGATTCCACGGAGAATAATAGCCGTCAGCAGTCTGATCCAATAAAGAAGTAAGCAGAGAGAGCATGAAGGGAAGATGAATGAATCTTATTAAAGAGTACTGATGCCTGGTCAGCAGTAAAATGAAGAAACCTAGACTGGACCGCACGAAGCGAAAGCCTCTACGGCGTCTCTCGCTCCTGTTTGCTTTGCACCTGGTTATCAGGGAAGGTTGTGCTGATTGGAGATCACTTCATTCCAGTTCAAGGACAATTTGTTTTATAAATGGGAAATTTTCCCAACAGCTGAAAGAATCAAAGTGTTTTTCCTCTTTATTTTTGCTTTTAGGCTATGGTTGCTGCCACAGTACTATAGCAGGAAATATGGGTTTGACTATTGCCACAAAGCCAATCAAATTATCTGAATTCTGTAATCTGAACATTGTCCAGTGGGTGATTTATATTCATTAAAAACCTGGGCAGATTCCTCATATGAGGCAAAACAATCACCATGTTTAATGTTGTTTGCCTGCATGCTGAAACTGAAAGTGTGCAATGTGATGTC
Organism: Siphamia tubifer; assembly: GCA_020466265.1. NCBI lineage: Eukaryota > Metazoa > Chordata > Actinopteri > Kurtiformes > Apogonidae > Siphamia > Siphamia tubifer. Next base: position 32,606,172 of record CM035788.1, on the reverse strand, counting down.
ATGAGCTGTGTACAGATAACCACTTTTTAATGGCATGTAAGCTTTCTGTGTGTGTATGTTCATGGTACATCAAATACTATGCGATTAGTGGTTAGGGTTAACACTTCGGGCAGTGGTTCCCAAACTTTTTTGACTTGTACCTCATTTTAACATCCCAAATTTCTGGTGATCCCAAACATTTAAAACAGAGTAATTGTTTTTGCTAAATGTATATGTTTTTGAGCATGTAATAGTTTGCTATTCTCTCTCTCTCTCTCTCTCTCTCTCTCTCTCTCTCTCTCTCTCTCTCTCTCTCTCTCTCTCATTTTTCTCACTAGGGTAACAGGGCTTCATTGGGGACCTATCCCACCTACAATAGGTGAAGGTGGGGTACACCCTGTATGAGTCTCCAGTTCATCTCAGGGCTGAACATATATAGACAAACAATCACTGTCACATTCACACCTATGGGCAATTTATATTAACTAATTAACCTATCAGTGCATGTGTTTGGATGGTGGGAGGAAACTGGAGTACCTGGTAAAGACCCACGCCGACACGGGGAGAACATGCAAACTCCACACAGAAAGGGCTGGCGTTGGAATCAAACCAGGGACCTTCTTGTTGTGAGGCACAAGTGACAGATGCAAATAAATGTTATTGAAGATGACATTTATGCCACGTTTCCATTATGTGGTATCAGCTTGACTCGACTTGGCTCGGGTACCATGTACTATTCCTTGAGAATGTTTCAGTATTACAGATACCATGGTACCTGGATGTCATCACAAGGCTCCATCAACCTCATACTGAATTTTTTTCATCAGCCACCAAAGACAGGAATGTTTCAACCTCCATGACTGATCATGTTGATGTTTTGTGGATTGCCATCATTGCGTGGCAGACTGAATTAACTCACTGGTCTATTCTCAAATATTTGAAAAAACAAAACAAAAACAAAAACAAAAAAAAGGAGTTGCACATTGTAACATGTCACATTACTTTATCGCTTGGAACGTCAGCAGAGACGATGCCAAAAATCTAGGAGTAAGTACCATGATGCTGGGTCTTTTTTTGTACCGTAAATGCACCAAAGTGAACTGAGTTGAGTTGAAGTGATAATAGTGGAAACATGGTATTAGTCTATAAAATGTATATTATTGTGAACAGAAAAACCAGGTGTAGATTATTACTGCACAAAGTCAGTCAGTTCAGCTTATATTTATAAGGCTGACAATTAATACTGAGAAAACAATAACTCAAACATATGAATTATGAAAGAGCTGCAGCATCTGAAACTGACCACAGTGAACATTTGACAGATAAATAACAACACAGTAATTGTCTTCCTTTACTCACCATGTATTTTTTTAATCAGTATTTTTTTTTTTTTTACCAGATTTTACAATTACTAGAATTTTCCGATGACCCTATTTGAATTCCAGGTGACCCCATATGGTTGAAAAACACTGATTTAGGTTTAGAGTTAACGATTCCAGATATGCAACAGATCTTGGCTCACATTGACATATGATCAAACGGTACTGAATAACATGTAGAAGGATGAAAATATATACTTATAGCACAGCAAATGCTATAAGAACTGGCATGACATACTATTTTATGAGATCAGCCTGAAGTATGAATAGGTACACAAACCAGCTCTAACTGGTCCAGTATCCTAATCCTGTAATGGGATAGGCTCATGGCATGTGTGATGCTTATTGCCATGGTACTGTGTCAGCAGGGTGACAGGTTACCAGTCTACACACGACATAACAAGGGGACTGATTGGCTCTGTGGTAACAGACAAATGAGAAAGTACTGCAGCAATAGCCATTTCGCTATTATTTATTATTATTATTTTTTTTTTTTAATACAGGTAAATTGGCTATCAATGTTGATGGTGACCGATGGAACAAACTGAGAGGTCATCGATTTTATTTCCTGGATTTCTAGACAAACAGGAGAAGAAAAAAAAACACAACAGTGTCACAGGAAAAAAAAGCCCCATGTTCACTATATAACAGACAGTACACATTACTACCCTGACAGGATGCTCCGCGAACCAAATGCAGCTCGAGACATGTTACATTGTGTGTGAGGTGTGTGGCTTTCACATGACCCTGTTCTCTTTCCTCCTTTAATGCTGTTGCTATCAGTCCTGCTCTCTCCACCTACATGCATAACCTACGGGAAAATGCAATATATCCCCTGCCTGTTCTCTGGGGATTTTCAAGCCATTCTGGGCAATGTGGGAAATCGCTTACTGAAGTGGAAGTGGACGAAGGAGGTTAAGGGAAAATGCATACAATACAAAAGTGAATGACACCATTTCTGTAGGAAATAACACCTGGAATGCGCTGCACTCTGGAAGGTGTAACAGGATTACCAGAGGGGGGCTTTTCTCTTACAGGTTTTGCCCAGAGGAAGCTTGCTATTTGTTTTTTTAACAAAAGATCTTTATCGCTTTATGTGCAATTAGTCTGTGCATTTAGCCTTCCTATTGTCCTCAAATACAGCTAACACATTTTACTGACCCCAGGGATATTTACCTCCAGAAAATGATTTACATTAAATGGTTGACCAAATGTATGTGTGAGCCATGATGTTGATTATGATGATTATTATGATGATGATGGTTCTTATTACTATGATTATGATGATGATTATGGTACTTGAGATGATACTTTTATATTTAGTTAATTCTTTTTGTTTATTTTTTTAAAATCATGATATAACAAAGCACCAAACATTTTTCCTACTTGAAATGAAGTGGGATAAAGTATAATTTATAGGCTCCACCCCCTTTTTGCAAACTAATAATCAAATCAATTCTGCTTCCTTTGCTTTGGTAACACATCTTTTTCAGTACATTTTCCACTAATACAAAGCATCCAAACAAACCATTCACATAGAATGGAATCACTTTTACATAATCAATCATTTTTAATATAAACTATTATATTTATATGCATTGTAAATATTGACTACAAATACACTATCTAATAGATGTGATAATATCCCCTAATCATGATAATCTATATTCATTTCTAACAATAATGTTTTATTTTATGCATTGTTCTACATTATAACTAGATATTAATTTATTCAAATAATAATCTTATGTTTGGGGTTTATTTGTCCTCGGGCCTGTGTTTCCATCTTATTTGTGATCAAAATAAACTTTGTCAACTTTGACAGTGAGATGAATTCAGACTTATTCCTAGAGCTTCCAGTAAATTAACACATTAACACCATGGCAACTTGAATATATAATTGTTTATTTGATGTGCATCGGGTCACACAGTTGTGACACTTTAATCCTCCGGTATGTGGGTGCACGTTTTATATACACATTGCATCACCTTCATATTTTATATTTTTGTCATATTTCATAACATCTTAATTTTTTTCAGAATTTAAACAAGGTCAGATGTCAAAAGTTCGTCATTTTTGCTTTTAAAATTCAGTCCACCAACTAAAGTTTACACATTGCAAAGAAAACAAAATTGCGCCCCTTGTGTACCAAAAATGCACTATTTCTTCCATAATAACCACTGTTTTTGATCCATAAAACATTAAGTCATAAGTCGTGCAAAAAAAAAAAAAAAAAACATAATTAAAAATATAGTGGCGTCATGATCAACAAATGTGGTGTTTTTGTTAAAAGCAGGTAAGGGGGGCCCTCTAGTGGTCAGAATAAGTGTGGTTTGTCCTTTCACTCTTCCCGTAGCAGTTCAGACGTAAGTAGGACATGCACGGACATTTTTTCTTTCCAATTGTATGGCCTGTAAGTATTTTATGTTCAGTTATTGTGAGAATTCATAGTAAAATATCGCTGATATTAATCATTGTTGCTGGATAAAAAGATGTTATAATTCACAAATTAACTGGCATATGCTAACCGTTAGCCCGTCTATGGGATTAGCCATTCGGTTTAGAATTGAGCTAGCTATGTATTTCTTCTAATTTCAATGTGCAGCGACATGTAAATATGCTAAAACGATTAATGTAACTGAGAAATATTTTGTATGTGTGTTTACAGTGAGTCAGTAAAGTGTGGAACGTAGTTCTGCCGTAATATGTTCCACCAGCCCAGAATGCTCCGAGGAGGAGCGTGCCACACAGTTCTGCGCATGCGCTGTAGGGAATTACACATCAATGTCAGACTCCTCGTGGAGTACCTTCGAAGACAGGTAAGCAAAATGATGATTTTTGCTCTATATTCTATTGTATACATATACTGCCTAAAAGGAGTTATGCATTTTCTAATGTTTTTATTTTGGGAAAGTACATACTTTTTGAGACTGTAAGTTCTGCTATACACTTGCGTCGATGGTCACACTGTGCATTAATTAACCCTCTGGTAACTTGCTGTGCTTTTTACGCACACTTTGCACTTAGTGTAAAAAAACAAAAACTTCCTATTATTTTTCAGGAATTGAATAAGGCAAGAATTCAAAATTCTGTACACATTGTAAACAAAGTAAAATGACCAGACTATCATCTCTCTCCCAAGTGTGCCAAAAACGCACTATTACTTCCATTAGAACCAGTGTTTTTGACCCATGAGACATGAAGACAGAAATGTTTAAAAAAAAAATTCCACATCAAAAAATATAGTGATATTCATCAATAGAGATAATTTTTTGCATCCAACAAATCTGTTTATATTACATACATGGCATTTAAAGGGATTACAATGTTACAATTATTGAGTATTTGTTTTTAACTCTTATTTTTTCTTTATTTCATCAACTTCAGCTGTAAATAAATAATTCTAAACTGTATATATATATATTTTTTATTATTCTGTGCTTTATTCACAGACTTGGTGCTTAGTAAAGGTCTGTCTAGGAGGGATACCAGGGTTAATACATTGAAGTATTTACTACTAATAAAAGTACAGTTATGTCACTGATGCTTGTATTCAGTTAAGTTGGAAATGATGGCTATGCTACCCTCATAGATGTAGGGTTCAAGGTTACTTTATTTGTACCTGTAGGTAAAAAAAAATTGCAGATGGAGTAAAGGTTACAACAAGGCACATATTGAACCTATTAAGCAGGTACCTGATTGAATGACAAGACAAAGGACAAAAGGAAAAAAAAATAAGGTTCGCATGTATGTTTTTAATTGCAGTGCATTATTTTCATCTACTAGAACAATGCAAATGCAGGAATGCTGTTCTGATGAAGCATGGTGGTTTATCTGCCAAGCAATATACTGAAAACACAAGCAGGGGCAGAATAATGGAAATGATTTAAAGGTTTAAAAAATTTAAAATGGACGTACCCGTATATCCATACAGATGCTAGTATTTATGAACATAATGCAAATTAACCAATGTTGGTGTGAGTCATTGGCGTATGCAGGGCTGCCAAAATCAAATCATCCAATTTCCACGTAGTGTTCTGGATTTTTTTTTTCTTCTTTTTTTTTCTTTTTGTTTTTTTTTTGCATAAAAAGTGGTTGGTTCACATTATAAACACGGAATATAAAGGGTAAAAAATGTGAAACATATTAAGCATTTGGCATTTGTATTCACAGTTGAAGTTGATGAAATAGGAAAAAAAGAGTTGATGACAAACAGATTTATTTATTTTTTTAAGACATACCACCAAGTGTGCAAGTGTGTATGTTATGCATACTTGGCAGTATAAGGGTCTTTCTGGACCACATATCCAAGGGTTAATTGTGGCTTCGGCCATTATATAGTAGAAGCAATGATGCACAAAGTGAGTCTTGTCTGTTTCTGGGTCACACATGAACAAACACTATTATCTATTAAGTGTCATTATTCAGTGTGTTGTAGTGGAAATCATTGAATCTCAGGATCAAAGTCTTACTGAAGCAAATTAGCTTTGAATGGGTTTCATCCTTGTATACTAAAAGTCACCACCAAGTGATTCTGACCTTTGAGACTATGCTTACAAAAAAAATATATTGCTTTTCCAAAGTTACATTTGCCCGTAAATTCAGTATTTACAAAGTCTCATGGGAAAAAGTGTCAGTTTAGTGAAAATGCCTTTCTCATCTAAACACACTGTAGCGGGTGGCAGGAAGTGCTTTGTGTTCTTTTAGCTTATTTGGAGAGCTCGTTTTAATGCCTGCCAGCAGACACGCAGTGTGTCCAGGTGCACAGTGTGTGGACACCCCTCTGAGAAATCAAACCTTCATTATTTATTAGGCTACAAAATGAAGCTGCGAGTGAGGGTCAGTCAGCCGTGAAGTTGGCAGGAGGGGATGTTGCTTCCTTGTTTGCCAGAGATGCAGGTTGGAGTACCGGGCATGTGCTCCTCGTAGCTGCACGAGCGGAAGATGAGAGAGACGTGATATTCAATTCCACCTACTGTGTGTGACAGGCCAAATATAGACTATCAGATGGAGTTGCTAATTTCTAGATTGTGCCCCATCTTTTACCCCACTCCCACCCACCACCACCCAGAATCGACCATTTCAGGTCCCAGATAATCTTTAATCATGCCCACTCATTTTCTCGCCCTACATTCCTTCTCCTTTTTCTGTCTCTAGACTATTGTAATGGCTTAGAGCTGGATTCAGCCTTGATTTTTTTTTTCTTCTTCTTCTTCTTCTATTCAAGGCATTTTCTGCGCTTTCATGAACAATTTTCCATTATCCCTGGCCTAGCCTTATAGGCTCAATAAATGCCATTCGACTTCCCTTCCTCTAGATAGAGAAAAATGGGGAAAATAGAAAGCTGTTTTCAATAATCCTGCCAATACGATGATTCAGTTGATTTTCATCCTGTTCTTCTTGCAGGGAAATTGCATTGTTCCCAAATTCTCAATCTTCCCATCTAACAATGCACAGCAATAGATGCCCACGATGCAGTTTCTACTTGGGAAACGTTTTACATGAACAGTGAGTGAGCATAACATTATCTTCTTCATTGTCACAGAAATGTTTTATTATGCATTTTGGATACTCATACATAGATACATTCATAGAGATATGGAAATCTATGTTGACCCCTTGGAATTTGATATGCATCAATTTGCTTAGATTTTACATTTTGAGCTCAAGGTGTGATAGCTGTTTTAGTATCTCTGAATGCCTTCTCCAGTCACATTATACTTGTCAATTTAATTTGGGGTAATCCCATGCCCCCCAGTGCCTCTGAATCAGGGCTGTCAAAGTCATTTTAGTTCAGGGGCCACATTGAGGTAAATTTGATATGAATTGGGCCAAACGTGTGAAATAATAACACAATAATACATAAATGTCAGCTCAAAAAAGTTGAATTAAATAATGAAAGTGTTTATGTTGACAACCTATCTGTTCAATGTGAATAACATGAAACAAATGAAAGAATATAAGCCTAAATTTAACAATATTACGAGTCCATTTATCATTTCCACATGTTCATTATAACTTGCAGCTCATAGTGGATCACATACAAATACACAAAATGTTTACTATCAAGCAGATTATTCTTAAAAGTGCACTGACTTGTCTTGAAACACTTCAGGTTCTTCATATTTGTTCAGATTATTCAAACATTTTGTGAAATTATAATTTGTTTTACTATAAATATGTGAAAAATATTTACACTTACAAAGAGGAAAAATTGGAGTTGTAAAAATGTATAGATTATTATGGTGGGATTTACTGGTCTGACCCACTTCAGGTTGAATTGGTCTGAATGTGGACCCTGAACGAAAGTGAATATTATATTTATTTTTGCATTTCAAAAACTCATCCCTTTGGTAGGCCGGATTTGGCCCCTGGGCCTTATGTTTGACACCTGTGCTCTAAACTGACCCAGTTTCTGAAGAAATATGGACGGAGCTCAATCGTGAGGGACAAGTATTTTTTTTAATCCATCCTTGGTACCGTATGATATTTGTTGATTTAAAAGATAATTTTATAAGTCAAAAAGTTGTGGTTTGTGAAAACATTTTACAGAAACATTTTCATTTTGTGTTAAGCAGCTAATTGCACGACATCTCCCAATTTTGTGATACATACAGTATATATATATATATATATACAGTATATACATACAGTATATATATACAGTATACACATACAGTGTATATATATAGATATATATATATATATATATATACTGTATGTGTGTACTGTATATACATATGGTATATATATATATATACACACCGTATTTTCACGACCATAAGGTGCACATAAAAGTCTTCGATTTTCTTCAAAATGTGCGGCGCGCCCTATTGTGCAGTACGCCCTATGTGTTGTTGTAAGACGGACGTAGTAGAGGACACCATGAGAACGGTAAAGAAGACGCAGCTGAGTTTCCGCGGACATAAGGCCAGGTGGCCTGAGTTGGAGTAAAGACTTGAGCAGTGGATCACCGTACACCGAACGAGTGGGAGAAGCGTTTCGACCGTCATCATTCGACTAAAAGCAATAACGCTAGCAGAAGAAATTAACATTGAACATTTCCAAGGAGGTCCGTCTTGGTGCTTTCGTTTCATGAAACGGTGCTATTTTTCAATCCGGACAAAGACTACGGTAGCACAGCAACTTCCAGCGGATTATAAAAAAAAAGATGGCCATCTTCCGGTCCTACTGCAGCAAACAGATTTCCGACAAACACATCCAGCCCAGCCACATCAAGCCATTTTTGTACCGTGCAAAAACAGCTGGAAACAAAGCAATCTGGATGTTTTTTTTTTTTTTTTTTAAAATGGAACCAAAACACAATGTATTAAATAACAATAGAGAACACAGTTATATTCATGAAATAACCATTTATATTAGGAAAAATGTGTTTCCTAAAGTGTGTTTTAGTTATAATGAAATATATTGAATCATATATATATAAAGAAATTCTTTATTGGTAATATTTTTTTTTACATTTTTGCCAATTACTAGAAATTTCAGACAACCCCTATTTGAATTCCAGGCAACCGCAAGGGTGAAAAACACTGCTGTGGTGTGCCATCATTGTTAAATTTTATACTGTGCTACCAGTTTTCACAACCACTTTAAGCTTTTAAAGTCCTTCAGTCCAGACTTTAACTGAATTGAACCAATACGTTGGGAGCATGTTTTTTTTTAGTTTTCAAACACTCCAAAGTGACCTACAGTGCATTCTAACATGAATGTCTTAAATAAACAAGGCCAGGTATGATTGGACAGACTTTTAAAAGACATTTAGCCTGTGAGTACATAATCGATTTTAGGCTTTTTCTACTCATTTTTAATCTTCGTCACTCACTGAACTTGCAGAACGTCCATTAACCTGGCGTGTCAGCACGTCTCTTGAAGTCCATTAACTAATAAAACCACCACAAACCTTGAAGTATTCCTTATTTACCAGCTGAGAGCAACCACAATACTGGCACCGAGACTGTGTTTGTGAAGGACATGAATAAATCAAACACCAACTGACAGTTTTATATGCTTAAACTTTTTTTTTTTTTATTATTCCTTGTATCTAATTACTACTTTTGCAACCTTGGAATAAGTTGCATAGAATATTTGAAACGGCATTAACCAAACACCATCAGTCTGTTTCACACAACCTTGTCATTATTATACCTTTCAGTCAGTCACAGCTTCACAAACAAATATTTTATTTGCCTTGTTGTCGAGAAATCCATGGTACCTTTACAGTAGGGCTGCATGATATTAGAAAAAACTGAGGTTTTTAAAAAAAAATTTTTTTAACCCTACGATATATATTGCGATATGAAAAACTATTTCGGAGTAGAAAACAGCTGTGTGGTGTCAATGCAAATGGTCAAACAGATTAATTTCATTCATTCATTTGTTTATTCGAACAGGTAAAAACAAAATAAGTAAAACATACAAAGTGTTTAAACAGAAATTAAAGCGACAACTCTTTAGCATCCTAGATAATTATACCTTGTTCAAAAGTATGTAGGATGAAGTTAATAAAACGTATCTAGTCTTACCCCTTTGTGTTACTCAGCCAGAGCATGTATATACAAACAACAGAAAGCTTATCAGAACAAAGGGAAACCTGCTCCTTGTTAGATTCATATTTCCATGTCTGTCTTGTCTCCACTTAAAATGTGGTTTATAAAAATGTGTTTAAACTTTTGTTTTTCCCTTCTTCACTGCAGTTGTTCCACAGATTGACTCCTTTAACTGTTATACAATACATTTTTAAGTTGGTACGTACAGGCTGTTTTTTGAATATATAAATTCCCTTCAGATTGTTTATTTTCTCTCGCTGGAACAACCTCTGGACACCTTGTGGTAACTGGTTTAGATTTACTTTGTGCATTATTTGAATTGTTTTTAGGTCGAACACATCCTTACATTTTAATGCCTTGAATTTAATGAAGAGTGGGTTTGATGGTTCTCTATAGGTGCTTATATTTACAATCCTTACTGCTCTTTTTTGAAGTCTGAATATTATTTCTGTTTGTTTTTGTATGTGTTCCCCCACACTACTACACAGTAAGTAATGTATGGAAGAATGAAGGAACAGTACAATGTGTACAGTGATGATGGTTTACAAGATATTTGCAAGTTGTGTGCAAGTGGTCCATACAGTGTTAGCCTTCTTGTAACCGGAATAATGAAACACAATTAATAATTACAAATAAAAAAAATAATAAAAAAAAAATAAATGAATGAATCAAGAAAAAAGGCAAATGCATAAATAACAATAAAAAATTAAAAATGAAAAAATAAATCAATGAAGAAAAATTCAAATATATATATAAATAAATAAACAATTTTAAATAATTGCAGGACCTGTGATGTGACTATTGTGCATTTACAGTATATTGCAATGTCGATGTTCAAACTATATATTTTGCAGCGTTACTTTCCAGCATGTTTTAATTCAAGATGTTAGAAATGAAAATAAGACCTCTGCCCCTACCTTTGGCTTTGTTTTCAGGTTTTACATCATAGAATCAGACTAACAATACATCCATTATTAAAAAGTAGGAGGGGGGTTAAGTGCCTTGCTCATCGGCCAACAACAACGACGACACCCATGGGTGAAGAACAGGCCGTAAAGACTAGCGATAGGGACGAGATCATCATCATGTGGTGAATGAGTCGAGACCAAGAGCCTAAAAATAAGTCAGTCTCCATACTCGCGCTGTAAAAAAAAAAAAAAAAAAAAATCCTGTCGTTCCTACATTCACTATAAAATTTTGGTGAATGTAGGTCAAAGGTCACAGTCACCAAAAGTGTTTTCTCTCAATGATAAGACATGGGGTAAATCAGGTAAAATGTGTGCAAGGGGGGCGAGATTTTTTTCCCCATGAGTCTGCGTAAGTTTTAATACGCCACATTCATCCTAAAATGGTATAAAGTAGGCCAGACCAGTAAAATAATAGAAATAATCAGATAAAAACATATAAATAACATCAACTCCAAAGTTTTCTTTGTTTTTGAGCAAAAATTGTAAAATTCCTTCATTAAAATATTTACATCTTCGAACTGAACATGAATATAACATGAAGAAATATTAACAACCTGAAAATTAAGAAAAATAAGTGTGATATTAACAATATTGCAGTTTAGTTTATCATTTATATACATGTGCATCACCACTTAAAGATGACAGTGGATTTACAAATACACACATTTAGTAACATTCACAATATTGGTAAAATTCCACATACATTTCAGGTTATTCACATTTTTTGTATCAGGCTAGTCTTTTTTATTTATTTATTAGTTTGTTTCTTTATTTATGCCCTTTTTCGAACTTTTTCTTGTTAAAACAAAGAAGAAAATTTGTTTCTTTCAAAATTGTTTATTATGATGATGGTCTGATCCATTTTTAGATTGAATTGATGTAAAATAATTTTAACTTTCTTATTTTTGTGTAATTTTTGCATTTCACAAATTCATCCCAGGGGCCAGATTAGGCCCATAGGTGGGCCGATTTTGGCCCCCGGGCTGCATGTTTGACACCTCTGCTTTAGTAGATCCCCACTTTTGACTCTACTGTTGCCCCAGGTACATAAACTATAATCTAGTCTTTTACAACAAATTAGGACTGTATTGATTTGTAAAGTTGTCCTTGAAAAAATTGACAACTGTTAAACTGTATAAAAAAAAATAAAAGCAATGCAGCTTAAGGAAAAAAATCAAGTTGCGCCCTCTCAGATATTATATCCTGCATTTTGAACTTTATTTTTATTCGGGAAAGCGTTTTTAATTATGAGACGGATATTGGATCACTGAAAAAAATAATATTGGTTAGATTTTTTTAATATATATTTTTTTAATTCTCGCAATTCAGACAAGCCCATTTGAATTTCAGGCAACCACAAGGGTGGAAAACACTGCTGTGGTGTGCCATGATTGTTAAGTTTTATACTGTGCTACCAGTTTTCACAATCACTTTAAGCTTTTAACGTCCTTCAGTCCAGGTTTAACTGAATTGCACCAATACGTTGGGAGCATGTTTTATAGTTTTCAAACACTCCAAACTGAATGCCCTCTACTCTGTATTGTGATTGTGATATGGCCAAACACATGTGGGGTCACCATGGAAACTGCTGACAAATCTATATATACAGCCAAATGTAACCCTTCTGGGACCCAAATGGACATGCTAGCTAGCTTGCAGCAGCTTTATGCACATGGAACACTTATGCAATGAGTTGCATCAACAATATATTGGAAACGTTGAATCTTTGATTTATTTGGCATCATATTATTTGCTTTAACTGCTCGTTGTCATGTTATTGTCAGTAACCTAGATACTTTTATAACACCAGGATGCATTCCCCACTTTGCCGAGATACAGTAGCTATTAATTACGTAAAATTCACAGCCTCCTGAGATATTATACATAAAAAAGTTCCCTGTGGGTCATGAGTTAATTGTGGGTTATTAACAGTTGGCGCCGACTGGGTTAATGATCTCATTAACTATATTTACAGCTAATGCTAGGTAACGAGCTATGACTTTGTGACTTCTGCAGTGTTTTCGGCTGTATTTGTACTGAATTTCCAAAAACATTTTCCTCTTTTCCTATTCCTTTCCTCTTCCCTCTTCCTTTTTGAGCAGTACATATTGGACTTATTTTTATTATTACTGCTACATATGGCAATTGCTGCGACATCTTGATTATCTTTATAAATGTATCTATTCTATTAGTTTCTTGTAAAGAAAATTAATTTACATTTTTCTTGCGCTCAAAATGCATAAATTAATGAATGTTTTTGTTGGACTATGACTGTGTTTGTTATAATATGGTTCCTCTGTGGATGATTATGATACATAAAGGTTCAGATCAGCTGTTTGACATTTGTATTTTGAACAAATGAGTGATTGTACCTGTTGTGGATATTTTATCGGAAAGTGGTTTACAGTGAATCCTCGTTTATGACGAGGGGTTACGTTCCAAAAACCACCCGTGAAATAGTCAAGTTTATTTTTTTACAACTATTATACAACACAAATGTAAACCATTTGTTTAAGAAATTAATAACAACAAAACATTTTCTTGCAAATAATTATCACAGTTTTAATACTTTTAAGATAATACTGTAATAATACTGTAAAATAATTTTAATAATGAAAATGAGGTTAGACACGTGACTCGGGTGTATTTCTCTCTGACCATCAGGGCATTAATTTAATAAGGAGTCCTGTCATTAAAGCCTTTACTCCAAACTGTTTAGTTATATTCACACCTGTATCTACCACAGAGTGAAGTCTAAGTGACAGACCAATACGTTTTTCACTTCCAGACTACAATCCGTTAGCCAGTCAGGATTCTGAACACTGAAAAAAAAAAAATATATGGGAAACAGCGAAGCTACGAAAGATGAACCACGGTATAGCGACAGTTCACTGTATATTTTCCGACGTGTGGGAATCTGTTGTCAAAACTTCATTAGGTCATGTGACATTTCGGACAGGTGTGGGTGGTTTGCTTAACATTTTTGAGCGACTATTTCCGGGCTATATGTGGACCCTTTAAAATTTAAAGGGTTAAGTTGTTCCCAGTAAGAACAGACAACTCGTGTGTTTGGTTAAATATGAGAAATTGTAAAGCGCTCTGGTCACCATAGGGGCATAAAAATGTGCTACATAAGCTCAGTTCATTTAGCATTTACTTCTGACTGAAATGGAAATGGCACAACCATATCACAACAGACATCTGAGAAAACAAACACATTTATTGGCTGCATATCAGTGCTCCGACCACTCCTGTTATATGGATATCGGCAAATGACATCTTTGGACGTACTCCAAATTACACGAACTGAAATGGGTGAGTAAACGATGTTGTTTAATCACTGAAATAATGTTGAGATCGTAAACACAGAACTTCCACCTTCATTTTTTTTTTTTTTTCTCTAAAACAAACGCAGGGATTGTGAGTTGTCAGTATTTCTAGGTTTCTATGCTTTTATTTTACAGTTCTGACCCACTTGAAATCAAACCAGGCTGAATGTGGCCCCTGAAAGACAATGAGTTTGAGCTAATTGCTGCAACGACATTGGAATCACAATGTTACTGTCGTCTATATATTCATTTGTCATATGCTCCAACCTTGGCATCATGGCAGTGCAGTGGTTAGTACTGTTCCCTCACAACTGCAGGGTGCTGGCCTTGAATCTTCCCTGTGTTAATTTGCATGTTCTCAGTAATGTCAGCTGCGATAGGCTGCAGCCCCTCAGCGCCTACACGGAGGATTAAGTGGTTAGAGAAAATGAATGGATGAATAACTAAACAGGCTAAAAAAATATGTCATGTTTTATAACCCTGTGTATACGTTTGGCTCTGACTCCACATACGTGTAGTGAAAAAACACAGAATCCTCTAGGTCAGGGGTCTCAAACATGCGGCCCGGGGGCCAAATGCGACCCGCCAATGGTTCCAATGTGACCCGTGGGATGAAGATTATTAAATAACCCCATATTTTCTTTTCAGTTTTTTTCTTTTCCTCTAAACGACAATGAAAACTCCAAATTTGTGTCATTGTTTAAGTGCAAAAAAAATAATACTAAATTATGAAAATATTTACAAACAATCCTGTAACAATAAAATGTGAATAACCTGAACAAATGTGAATAACCTGAAATGTCTACAGAAAATTAGACAAAATTTTAACCATTTTCTTCTTCTGTTACTAAAACTTTAGTGTCTTTGTAGAACTTATCCATAATAAAACACATGGACAAATGATAGATTGAGGCAGATTATTGTTAAAATGTAACCCCTTTTAACACTTGTTGCATTTGGCTAATTTATAATGGTATTTTCATAATTTAATGTTTTGGTTTTTTTGCACTAAAATAAGGACAAAAAATTTGGAGTTGTCATTATGTATAGGTTATTATGTTTTCATTTTACTGGTCCGGCCCATTGGAGATCAAATCAGGCTGAATGTGGCCCGTGAAGAAAATGAGTTTGAGACCCCTGCTCTAGGTGAAAGCTTTCTCGTTGAGGACCCCGGTGATGGTTTTGGCATTGGCTCACCTGCCCACTTCAGAAGTACTCCTGTTGCATTTCAGCAGAAGGTGAGAGCGGCGCTGCCAAGCTTGGCTTCAAAATGGGCAAGTCCAGAACCCTTCTAAACTTTATCCCCTCCGTCCGCTGAGTATTCTTTTGTCCTCACCCCCTTTTCATCCACTGTCCTGACGTTCACTTTCTTTTCGCCCTCGTAGCTACACCCTCCTGTATCCTTTACCTCTATATCCTCCCTCACAACTTCTGAGTACATTTCTCACTCTCACCTCCCTCACAGGCTCTCCTCCTCTTTCTATCTCATTCTCTCTCTCTCTTCCCTTTTCAGCTGGGAGTGTGGGAGTAAAAAGGATTAGTCGAACCAAGAGTGAGAGCAAAGCACTAAATGACGGTATTGAATTCTGGCAAAATAAATTTGGGCTTCTCACGCCAAGTGAGAAGTTAAGTCTTAGGAAGCGCCGTTTCTAGCACATCTAACATGATAACAGTGCATAATGAAGTCATTTCAGAATGACAGTTATATTATCAAAAGCCTGCTGCTATTTAGACTTTAGAAAATTAAAGCTATAAAAAAAAGAGGGCATGGGAGAACAAATATCTAAGTATTCACTGCAAAGGTTTAGTCGGTGTTTCCCATCTGTCAAAAAAATGTTCTCTACAAAGTCATTCACAGGTTTAAATGTAGTAGAAATAGGAATTTGTAAAAAGGTCTAGCGAGTTTTTTTTTTTAACCCTTAACTAATTTATCACAATTTTTATTTTTATTTTTT
Organism: Siphamia tubifer; assembly: GCA_020466265.1. Classification (NCBI taxonomy): domain Eukaryota; kingdom Metazoa; phylum Chordata; class Actinopteri; order Kurtiformes; family Apogonidae; genus Siphamia; species Siphamia tubifer. The sequence continues at coordinate 32,589,994 of CM035788.1, read as the reverse complement.
ATAATAGTCTACTATCCTCTGTGTTTAGTGTAAATTTTTATACTTTTCTGTATTTAATTCACAGGTCAAGTAGATGATCAGGAAAACTTGGAGTAAATTCATAATCGATTCTTTCAAAACGGAGACAAATTAAGAAAAAAGTTAGTTTTTCAGCAAAGAAATTGCAAAATGAATATGAAAAAAGTGTCGGCATTTCCGTCATTGATCCAACTTTTACTGGTGAATCAACGTTGTAGGAGATGATGTTTCCACGTCCACTATGGAGCCTCTGAACATCCAAACGGGTCATATCTGATGACTATAAAAAATTAAAAACTCTATTTGATGCCAATTATTTACAGGGGTTGATAAGATTAGTGGATCAACAGGTATTAAAAATGTATTTATATCTGTAGATGGTTTGTGTCACCAGTGGATGTTGGGGTCTTTAAATAAACATATCACTACATTATCCAACATTATTACATATTATTATTCACTTTCATCATCTTCAATTAGTGTGTTCAAATGGATGTATAAAACTACTATAATAACAAAATATAGAATATTATCTGAATAAGTGAATATTTAGTTATAAGGTAAAAGAAAAGGTGAATAAGTCTTATATTGCAATAAAACTGTCATGGTTAAGATATATCTATGAATCATATCGATTATTGTTTATGTAATTGATTTGTGGTGAAAGTGAATGTAATTTCACTACAAATTAATGCTTTACTATGATTAGTACTTTAGTTAATCATATCAGATTGTATGAAGTTAATTGTAACTAATGTATATATAGATGGTTATGGATGTTTTGTGGTAATGATATAAAGGACATGTGTGTTAATGCAGTATATTTGAATTTTAGTTTGTAAAAGGAGGTGAGAGTGTATAAGTTTCACTTCTTCCCACTCATCGAGTACAAGAAAAAAATCGACCATTTCAATGATGTTTTGATGACATTGAATGATTATTTTGATTGACAGAATACATGCAATTAAAAAAAAAAACATAACAAAATCATTCATGTCCATATGAAAAGGAGTGGGAAGACGAAAGACATATTTAATCCCATCCCTATTCTCATCATCAAATAACTAAACATATTCATGTTTTAGACTTTGAGTTTAAGCCAGAACAATGAACAAAATAGGCATAAACCAAATTAAAATGAACTCATTCACAATATTTACATTATAAAACCAAAATGTGTGTGAAAAATAGAAAAGTACTTTCCTGGTTTTATTGCCATGGGTAACGGTTAACTCTTAACTTGACCCATAAAGACCCAAACAGCCACTGGCGACCAAAATAATCTTTTGATCTCAACTGTTTAATACGATTGATCCTTTAACCCTATCAATACATGTAAATAATTGGTATAAAATGAAATTCTTTATCTTTTCATAGTCATCAGACATGACTCATTTGGACGTTCACAAGCTCCAAAGTTACCGTGGAAACATCATTGTCTAATACAACACTGATTCAGCAGTAAAACCAATGGAGTTGGATCAATGACAGTGGATGGACACATTTATTTTTTATTTATTTTCAATTAATGATATATTTGTTGAAAAAGTTTATTTTTTTTCTTGAGCTTTCCTTGTTTTTCATATAATAATCCTCACACGTCATATTATGATGATGATTAAAGTACATGATCAGCAATTTAACTATAAGCAAATATTAGATTTTCACAGAAAAAACGCAAACAAGACAGTCAAGAGTCCACAAATCTCTGCCAAGGCTTGATATTGTGTCGTATGATGTCAAAACCTGCTTTTCATTTTATATTTGTATTAAAGTTCTATTACTGAGAAAAGGCTTTTTTTTTAGCCTTTTTCTTGAAGTAAATATGTATTGGTCGAAACCGACCCTAACACCATAGATGTTACTATAGGTAGTAATATTAAAAAAATAAAAACATTGAAATAAATAAATAATTTAACAGCTATGTTGTAATACACCTCCAGTAATAATCAGGTAACAGAAAAAAACCTTTTATTTATTTATATGATTCTCTTGAGGTTAATTTTACTGTTCTTTAAAATTTAAATTGAGGGGTATACTGACAGAAAAAAAAACCTAGAGGCCCACACCAAAAATAATAAAACCAATATTTTCATGGATAAGGAAGCCTAACAAGGTAACCAAGAGATGAGAAAAAAATTGGATGATAGGTAATTGTTTTTAGTGTATTTTAGAACTTATTTAAGACACGAGTCGCCACTGACCCGCTAACATGGGGCGTGTTACCTGAAAGCTAACACAAGAGGAGGGTTAAACCGGTGGATATATTGGCGTTGCTTGTGTTGGATGTTCAGACTTTTCCAAAGTTTCGCCCTGCATACAGTACAGACACGCAAAAACATTACAACAACTTGAAATTAACAACACAATAAGAACATGTTCTCACTGAGCAGCACATCGATCACATTTGATGATGACAATTTTTCCCAAGATTTCCAAACTCAGTCGTACAGCAGCAGTAGATGAAGGTGAGAGGTCAAGTCTTTATGAATCTTGGATAAACAAAGTACAAAGTGCTTATTATTGAGCTGACCTCTGTATGCCCCATAGTTAAGTGTGAATCTGCCAACAGAGGCTCCTTCAGTCTGTAATATCAGACCTGTGAGGTGAATGACAGTCAACAGTCTGAAGACAGAGCCAGTACTGTGTGTGTACGGGTATATGCCCAGGTATGACAGGCGTGTAATGAAATTCCACTTCTCTTTACACTCCGCATCAGTGTCACTGTGCAGGTTCTGATAGCATCACCATGCTGCAGAAAAAAAAGCTGGTGTTTGTCAGCAGATACAGAGACTGGGTAGTGACTGCAGAGTCACTAGGCAAACTTATGTAAAAAAAAAAAAAAAAAAAAAAGGTACCACTGAGCAAGCCCAAAAAAAATCCTCATTTACTAAAATAAATGTATAAAATCGAATTAATAATATTGACTTTAAAAATGCATTTGGTGTGTATTAGATAAAATGTTGCTTTCCATACCGTGAAAATGTACATTTTAAAAACAAAAGCAGGGAGAAAATGCAGAATTTGTTCACACAATGTGATTGGGCAAGTGACTATTTTAGTCATTTCTGTAAAAATTAAATATGGGGCCAATCCTGTGCTGTAGCAAGGTTCAGAAGAAGATTTTTCTAGCACTTTCCAGTGATTCAGAGAGAGGGTATAATTTTTTTGTAGTTGTAAAAATAGTGAATGTCAGTGATTTTTGTCACTTCATGACCTTAGAACAATTGCATGTTTTTTTTGTTTTTTTTTTACATGCAATTGCAGAAGTTACTTTTTAGTAACTTCTGCATGGATGTTTTATAGCGAAAGGAGGAAGGCTGTTGTCATACCAACCGACGAGGCGGTAGATGATGGTGTCCAATAACATTGTATTCCAATTGTGCCCTATAAAGGGTTAACTACATATATTTTGGTTGACACCTGTCTTGCATATAAATAAAACATATGTAGTGACTCGTAGTTCTTAATTTCATACACTAACTACACTGTAAAAAAAAATCCAATTTTTACAGAAAAAAGCTGACAGGTGTGGTTGCCAGAATAATCCTGTAAAAAACAAAACACCTCAAACGCTAAATATATTTAGAGTAACATGTAGATTTAACATTTTAGTAGGAGTAGATCTGTACTGCAGTAAAATTCATCCTTGACTTTCACTTTAAAATGTGACTAATTAGTAATTCTGGAAGTTAAACATGGTTTGAGTAAAACAAAAAAACCAGCAACGTTCTGTTATAACTTGAGAGTGTGGAATATGTATTAAATGCAGATTGTGGAGAATTGATTTTCTTCACAACATGTGTCACAGCATAAAAAGAAGGGAAGTGCCTCATTGCGGAAATATTGTACTGTGTGAACCTGCTGAAAATGGCAGATGGTGGATCTACTGAAAGAAAACACTCCTAACAGCTGTAGCTTCAAGAAAAAGCAAAAACCAGCTCTTTTTTTTAAATTTAGTTTTGGGTTTTAGTGTGTTTAGTGAGAGAAGCAAACTGAGTGAAGATGGGAATGGCCAGATAACCGAACTGTCTGCTGAGCAAAATAGTCATAAAAAGATCTGCCAAAAGCATTTAACGAAACGATTTTCATTAGTGGTTGTTGGAATGGGTCGATAGTACCACAAGAGTTGGCTAACAGTCAGGCTTTCAGACTGAAGTGTAGGGTTTGAAGGTGTTAATGTGCTGACACTTTCTTAGTATGTTTCATCTGCTAATTTGCAGCTTCTTGTTCATACACTTCCATCAGTTGAAAATGTGAATGTAGATACATTGTGGAGTTGAAGCTGACGAAAATGTCTTTAACCCTTTAACTCCTGAGACTTTAGCAGGTACACAATAAAAAAAGAATAAAATAAGCAACAAAATGCCCAAGTGATCAACAAAAATGAACTGGAAAAGCAGACATGAGCCACCCCTCCTGAAAAACACTTGTATTCAAGTTTTCCACAAAATTTACAAAAATACACAAAGAAACAAGAAAATATGCTAAAATACTAGCCTAGCTGAGCTAGACCCTCCTAGTGTTGCTGTTGTGCCAACGTAGTAGTCTAGTTACTGTCAGGTTCAAACAACCTAGAACAACTTTTAAACAACAAAAGGAAGATGAGACAGAGTCATAAATTTTTTACTCGCGAGGAGAAACAGAGACATAATCTACGTAACCGCTCTGAATATTTTGGCGTTTCCTCGCCTTTTATTTAGTTTGAGGTTCCCTAGGTTACACAATAGGAGGCCGTCTCTAAGGGGAGGAGATGAGCAAAGTGCGAACTGTCACCTTTCACTTTCTTATCTTTTCCACATATATTGTCACATGTGGTATGTTGCTGAACAAGATTTACTGAAACTGAAACAACCTGTTCAGAGAGTCATCAAAATTCAGGTTAAGACACATAGCTTCTTATGCAATAGCACATTCCTTAAACCAAAGTAAGTAATACATGATAATTAAAGAATCACAATAATTGTATATGCTATATACAATTATTCCAACAGTTACGCTCAATGTAACTTTTGACTAGATTTCCCTGAAACTGGCCAATGAATCATGGTAAAGTATAGAGTGATGCTGCAATGAGTCAGCGAAAAACAACTAGAAACAACCATAGAAAAAATAAGGGTGGCGATTCCCTTTTTATGAGTGACGAATGTGAGAAAATGTCGGCAATCATTAAATTCTTTTTCCAGAAGCGACAACAGTCGTTAAGCTCCATAATCCACCATTTTGTTTAGTCATTCGTAACTTTCTCTGGACTCCTCTGTGAACTTTCTGGCATCTTAACTTCATCATCCTAAAGATTATGATGATTGGTTGAAGTACCAACCTATTGCATACAGAAGGATTTGAAAGGCAACCTTTTAGCCCCACCTCCTCTGATTATGAAGCGTTCCTAGACCCATACATGTAATGAATAGGGATAGCGCAGCTAGGCTGCTAAAATACACTAAAAGATACAAAAACTTTTAAAATACTGAAAAGAACACCAAACAATGTGATAAAATAGCCACAACATATGGAGAGGGAAAAAGTATATATATATATATATATATATATATATATATAATATTATGATTTTTAAGTAGATTTTTTTTTGTAAAAATGTTTTTTTCCCTATTTAAATTATTGATTTTAAGCCAGGTGGGAAGAAAATTACTGCTTGTAAAGACCATAGATGATTGTATGAGTCACTCAGATGTATAATATGCGTCATGGAATACACAGAAATCACCTCACAGAAGGCACACAGATGACAGCTAGCTTATTATCGTATTAGCTTCAACAACACACCAGCATTAAATGGCATTAACTTATGCGCAGATAAACAATACACTGTTAATATATATTCCAACTGTATTGTGTTATTAATCTCACCTTGTGGCATTTACACACAGTAATTAACCAGGAGGATATGAATTAGAGTTGTGAAAAACAGCAACAACACAACGGCTAATTCTAAAAATGGAGGTGGTGCGTTCAGCATCGTCGTAACAGCATGAGATATCTGAAAATGAGTTGTTCCTGAATAAATATAGATAAACAATCAACAACAATTAAAGTGTGTGGGCTTTCTAACAGAAGGGAAGAGCAGAGCTGGACATGTACACTTTAAAGTTCACTTTATTATGAAGTATGTTAATTTAAAGGCTCCTATTTGTGTTGTGTGCAGATAAATGTAGCAGTTTACTTCCCAAAGTCTGATTCAAATATATTACTGCTGAATAAATCTGAACGGACTCATATATAATGTGCATTTTTTGGGGGAAATATGGCTCCTGATATGATCTATAGGCATCATCATTCAGCTTTTTCACGTGGTCTGGTGTTAAAAAGGCAATCTGGAATATCGGTAATATCGAAGAATCACAATTTAAATCGAATCTGCAGCTAAAAAATCATAAAAGAATTGAATCGGCATAAAAACATATTGTCCCAGCATTAATATATATATATGTAATTAACATGTTTATTAAACAGTTTCAACAAAGCAACTGTAAACATACAATTTAACTGCATTAAAATATTGAATGAGATTAATCGCAATTGTGAATTAAAGCACGTTAACGCAAGTCAAATAAATTGAGAACTTTTTAAACAACTGGTTCAATCTGCGTCGTGCCCACAGCACCATTCAAAGAAACACTCAGTATGATGCATGTCAAATTTACCCCTAATGAGTTTTGGCCTTATGTCAGACCCTGGTTTAAAGTAAAACAGTATGTTCCTCTTAAAAGCATAATTTACAAACAATTAATAGAAAACATCCTGGAGCAGAGAACAGATGGGTTATGTAACCAATGTTTTTTTTTTTGTTTGTTTTTTTTAAGGACTCTCTATTTCGTTCCACTCTTAATGATCAGTGGATTGTGGGTATTTTTAAACGGTAAGTGCAAATTTATGCGATTCTATAGCTCCACTATACATGCAGTTATTCCACCCCATAGCTTTCGCATACAGTAATTAAATCCCACCCGCTGTAGTGCTACACCGTAAAACACTTAAGTTTTCGATGTTAACTGAAGTGTCCACCTTGCACCGTTTTTTTTTTTGGCTATGAGCTACAGACTCTTGTCACGACTGTTTTATTTTTTTCTTAACCATCTGAGTAGTGTCTGGGAAGGTGCCCAGCTCACATCAACTAAAATGTGCTCGCATGTATGTTCCTCCTTCTGTTCAAATGACTCACGTAACAAAAGGCCTTTTTGTGCATGACTGTACTGCAGAGGATGCTAATGCAACAACAACAAATGGGTGCCACAGGGCCCCTCACTGTGCACGAATCGAGCAAAAAGAAAAAGCAAGGCAAGGCTGCTAACAGCTTGCAAGGAGGTTGTGAAGGTTGCTGGGGTATGAGCCTGGGTGTGTGGGTGCTAAAGAAGCTGTGCGGCTGCGGAGAAAGGTCTGGAGGTGGGTGGTGTGTTAGATGTTGAAAGTTGGGACAGATTTATTACTAAGCTTCTTTTTTGCCAGGGATGTGGTGCCTAAAAGCAGCCAGTGAACTATCGGAGCGTTATTTTTTTTTTTTAGTTTATTGATTTTGCACATTTATATTTTCTTTGGAACAAAAGAAACCAACAATTATCCGCTGTCTTTATCAAGCTTTATCTCGTCCGTTCTTCCTCTGCCCGCACTATTCCCTCAATGATGATTCACAGCAAGCTTTTGTGGAATGTTGGCAGATGTTTCTGGAACTTTGGAAATGATAATGGAATGATAATGTACACCCACCTAACCTGTTATCATTTTCACCTTGAATTTTCAGTCCAGTGTATTCTAATTAGGATTGTTAAAATGAACACATTAATGTGAATGAATCCATCATCATTATTAGTTTGATTAACAATATTTTAATGCAATTAAAAGGAACGGAATGGTTTCAAATACTTTGGTTAAAACTGTTGAAGGTGTTGAATAAACATGTTAATTGCATACATATTCATATTTTTGCATATGTTGTAGATATTCTATCATCTTCCTTAGTGTTAGTTTTTGATTATGTTTTGGATTTTTCATCACTTTGTTTGTTTTGTGTGAATTTTAGTGGATTTTAACTTGTTTTAGATCTTGTTTTCTCCCCATTTTTCATGTTTCTTAGACCATTTTGTGGGAAATTTGAGCTAAAAAAAAAATTTCAAGACCAAACAGTTAACTGACATGGTGTGTTACACACTCTGCTAGACTGAGTTTTCACTTATAGCTTAAAAACTAATGTGAAACCTAGGTTAGTCTAGGATTCTGTTCGCACCTAACCTGCAACAAACAGTTAGTGCAGATATATTCACTTCTTTATTGAATCTGTTTGCTCATTGAAAATAAAACACAACAAATATAGATTAAACATGAATGTTTAAAAATGATTAGTGTAAATTAAAGCAACCCCCAAAGCAACCTTGTGGTCAATCTGATTAAAAATTGTAATAGTTTGACAGCCCTGTTATATTTTTTAATAGTAATGCACACAATCTACCTTTTTATCATAAAAATAATGCTCATTTTTCACCTTGAATTTTCAGTCCAATGTATTCTTATTAGGACTGTCAAAATTAACACATTTTTCACACTTGATTAACAATTTTAACGCATTGAATTTGAACAGTTGTTTCAAGTTGTTTTGTTGAAAGTGTTGAAGGTGCTAAATAATGTTAATTGTGCGTGTGTGTATATATATATATATATATATATATATATATATATATATATATATATATATATATATATATATATATATATATATATATATATATATAAAAAATGTTCCTCTCGCCCCACATGGGCGGTGTCTCCTTCAGACTCGGGTCCTCTACCAGAGGCCTGGGAGCCTGAGGGTTCTGCGCAGGATCTTAGCTGTTCCTAGCAATGCGCTCTTTTGTACAGAGATCTCAGATGTTGTTCCTGGTATCTGCTGGAGCCATTCTCCCAGCTTGGGGGTCACTGCCCCTAGTGTTCCGATCACTACTGGTACCACTGTTGCCTTCACACTCCACATTTTCTCTAACTCCTCTTTCAGCCCTTGGTATTTCTCAAGCTTCTCATGTTCTTTCTTTCTGATGTTGCTATCACTGGGGACTACTACATCTATCACCACCACTGTCTTCTCATGTTTATCCACCACCACTATGTCAGGCTGATTGGCCATCACCATCTTGTCAGTCTGGATCTGGAAGTCCCACAGGATCTTGGCCTGTTCTCTGTCACCTTTGGGGGGTTCTCCCATCTTGACCCTGGGACCTCCAGTCCATACTCTTTACAGATGTTCCTGTACAGTATGCCCGCTACCTGGTTATGCCTCTCCATGTATGCCTTGCCTGCCAGCATCTTACACCCTGCTGTGATGTGCTGGACTGTTTCAGGGGCTTCTCTACACAGCCTACACCTGGGGTCCTGTCTGATGTGGTAGACCCCGGCCTCTATTGCTCTGGTGTTCAGGGCTTGTTCTTGTGCAGCCATGAGTAGCGCCTCTGTGCTGTCCTTTAGTCCAGCCTTCTCCAGCCACTGGTATGTCTTTTCCATATCAGCCACTTCCTCAATTTGCCGATGGTAAGGCAAGGCAAGGCAAATTTATTTGTATACCACATTTCATGTACAGGACAACTCAAGGTGCTTTACACAAAAACAGAAACAGAAGAAAATTAAAATCATAAAGATGCATTAAAAGACAATTAAAATCAAGACATAAAAACATTTTAAAGCAAATAATAATCTAAGTAAAAGCTCCACGCCATGCAAGGGTTTGTCCTTCCATGATAGCCCCTCTGGTTCCTCGACCTTACTGGGCTTTTGTTGCCTGAGGCATTCACTTAGCAGTTGGTCATTGGGGGCCATTTTCTTGATGTATTCCTGGAGGTTCGCCGTTTCCTCCTGGACAGTAGTTCTGACACTTACTAGTCCTCGGCCCCCTTCCTTTCGCTTAGTGTACAGCCTCAGGACACTGGACTTTGGGTGGAACCCTCCATGCATGGTAAGGAGTTTACTTGTCTTGATATCAGTGGCTTGTATCTCTTCCAGTGGCCAGGATATTATCCCAGCTGGGTATCTGATTACTGGCAGGGCATAGGTGTTAATGGCCTGGATCTTATTTTTGCCGTTCAGCTGACTATATATATATATATATATATATATATATATATATATATATATATATATATATTCCTATTTTTGCATATGTTCTGGATATTCTATCACCTGCTTTAGTGTTGTTGAATATGTTTAGTATTTTTCATCACTTTTTGTGTGAATTTTAGTGGATTTTAGCATGTTTTGTATATTGTTTTCCCTCTATTTTTTTTGTTTATTAGTATATTTTGTGGTAGATTTCATTCATTCATTCATTATCTGAACCCGCTTTATCCTCACTAGGGTCGCGGGGGTCACTGGGGGCCTAATCCAGCTACAATGGGCGAAGGCGGGGTACACCCTGTATGAGACGCCAGTTCATCGCAGGGCTGACATACATAGACAAACAATCACTCTCACATTCACACCTATGGCCAATTTTAGATTAACCAATTAACCTATCAGTGCATGTCTTTGGATGGTGGGAGGAAACCGGAGTGCCCGGCGAAAACCCACACGGACACGGGGAGGACATGCAAACTCCACACAGAAAGGTCTGGTGTGGGATTCGAACCAGGGTCCTTCTTGCTGTGAGGCACGAGTGCTAACCACTGCACCACCGTGCCGCCCTTGGTAGATTTCAGATAAAAACAAAAAACCCCAAAACAGAACAGTCAGCTGACATAGTGTTTTGCACACTCTGCAAGACAGTTTTCTCTTCACTTCTAGCTTAAAAACTAATGCTAAAAAAGGTTAGTTGGAGATTCTGTTGATACTAAGGCTAATGCGTCACCTCACCTGCAACAAACACTTAAAGTGCAGATATATTCACCTCTTTATTGAGTCTGTTTGCTCATTGAAAATGAAACACAACTAATATAGATTAAACATGAATGTTTAAAAATGCTGAATGTAAATTAAAGCAACCTCCAAAGCAACCTTGTGATTAATCTGATTTAAAAATTGTAATAATTTGACAGCCCTATTATATTTTATGATAATATATACCACCTACCTGATATCATAAAAATAAGCTTGACCTTTCACCCTGAGTTTTCTATATAATTTATTCTAATGTATTTTTCCCTTGTGATTGTGCTGTGTGAATGTGTGCATGCCTTTTAGTATTCCTGCAATTACTTTGTCTTCGTTAATGCTCTGTGTGATATCTGTATAATGACATGCCCTGCACACTCACGTCTCGCTCACGTCTCGCTCACACTGTCACCACCCTGAGATTAGATCTCCTCATGTTGACAGAAAACGTGCTATCCAGCTCCAGCATCTGAGGAGGGAGAAAAACAACACATGGAAATAGCACAGACAGTGTCAACATGTCTGACTCTGGATGCATTGTTTTCATTATACAACTGTGGCTTAAAACTATGTCTGGAATTTCTCTGGCCCTTAAAAGTCTGGCTCTATCATATAAAACTGTAAAAAAAAAAAAAAAAAAAATCCATGCCTGACTAGCTCCTTTATCTAACATTTAATTTAAACAATGTTTGATTATTTTAAATGATCTTTTCTAAAGAATATATGAAGGAAACATTAGAAACATTCTCAATAGGGTTTAAAACATGGGTGTCAAACTGTTTTTAGTTCAGGGGCCACATTAAACCCAATATGATTTCAAATGGGCCACACCCATAAAATATTAACGGTGAAAAAAATTTAAATTCCGTTATATTTACATCTACAACTTTCCCTTTAAACATCTCAATAACATGAACAACTTGAAATGTCTGAAGAAAAACAAGTAGAATTTTAACAATATTCTCCTTCAGTTTATCATTTAAACGTGTGCATTTAAACTTACATTAGAATTACAAATACACACAAAACAAAAAAATAAATAAAATAAAAATACATTTACTTCTTATGGCAGTACAGGTTCATATTTGTTCAGGTTATTCACTTTTTTTTTGTGTATCTAAAGATAGTCATGTAATTTAACTTTTTTACACTTAAACAAAGGTAAAATCTACAGTTTTCATTATTTATTGGTTATTAAGAATAATATTTTATTGGTATGTGACCCCATTAACAGTTAGTCACATTAACCATAATGTTAACTTGAATGTTAAGAATGTCAGTCTGTACCAACTTATGGATATAGATAGAAATATCTGTATAATAAAGATGAAATGTAGCCTTTACACTTCCTTAACATGTTTTACATTAAATAAATCATAATGGAGACTCAATATGATATCCTACTAATCCCACTTTGCGGATTCTATATGTGTATCATGTGTTTTATGTTTCTAAAATCAAATTATTTCACATTACGACTCATTTAATTGTTATTTCTGCACTTATTCGCTGTTTTTTTTTTCTTAAACTTTCTCTATTGCCGAACATGAATTTAATATTTAAGATACCAACTCAAAGCTCCGAATAGAAAAGGCCTGGTTGGCTAGAACTTATTTTGTCATTTTGTTAAAGAAGTGTTTGTTAAAGATAGGAATGGATGATCCCATCAATCCCCTGACCTTGATGTATTGATTCCAAGCTTTCTTTCTTTTTAGATATAGTAAGACAAAGTTTTTTAGCAGAAGAGCAGCCTTGGATTAAACACTAGTGTGCAGTATCTTGCTTAAATTGGCTGCAGACTTGAGTAGAGAAAACCCAGACTGTGTGTGTTTGTGTGTGTGTGTGTGTGTGTGTATGTGTGAACAGAATGACTGCACAAAACTGGGCAGTGGGTTTCATAAAAAAACAAAACAAAAAAAACAAAACAAAAAAAACCTCTGCACTACTCCTACCCATCACCAGGGGGCCACATTGTGCTTCAATAAATCCCCTTGTTTTTTTTTTGTTTTGTTTTTTTTTCTTCCCATAATTCAGATAAACACACCATGAAAACAGAGCTCACCTCCCATCAACTGCTCTGTAAATAGCTTGTATGTTGCATTGAGACTGTGCGATGGGAAGTGTGTGGGGTGGAAGAGATTTAGATGTATACGTTTCAAGGAGTAGTCTCAGATTTAGCCAGCCTCTTTGCAGACAGAGAGAGACGCACGCCTCTGCTGCCTCAAAACACTCATTCTCTCACATGGCATCTCTGGTAATGGGAGATTAGCGTGGAGAAAGGCAGCAATAGGAGGAGAGTGACGAGAGGAGTGAGTGGGGAAAGTGGAAGACAGATGGAGAGAGGCAGCGGGGGGGTTAAACCAGAGAGAGGCCAGATGAAACCATCAGGGGAGAGACGAAGAAAAACATTTAAATTGATCCCTAATTTATGACCAACTGTGGCATAACTATGCTAGGTGCCTAAAATATTCTCCTCCTATATATTATTACTTTATTGACACCGGCTGTTCGTCTTAGTGCTACAGATGCACAAGTATCTTTCCAACTTGACTTGCTCGGGGAAAACAATTTCCACTTTTAGTATTGAAATGTCACTAAGTACAAGGTGTAGTCCATGAATAATGCACTTTTTTTGGGGTTTTGATGTGAAATAATTAATCTGCCCTGCACAAAGCCATGACCTGTGTGTCCGGTGCAACACTTTAGGGATGACTTGGACAGCTGTCTGGAAAGGAGCGTCACCGACGACCGACCTCCTAATGCTCTTGTGACTGGGAAAAAATAAAGAGCAACGTTCCAAAAACTTGTAGGAAACAGAGGAAAATAGATTTTTGAAGTTATTGAACAAACGATTTGCAATGTTTAACTAAAAGAGAGGGTGGAATTTTACTAGAAAGTTGCAGTGTTGGTGTTCAGTGCTTAAAGGTAGCACTGCTGAGGCTATAGCCACCATTAAAAATCATATAAAATACTATTTGGAAAATTAGAATAAAGTGTTTTACATGCAGTAAAAGTAGAAGAATAAGAGTCCAACTACAATAAAAACAAACAATAGCAAACAGAGCAATCACTAATTAAAACAGACAGAATAAAAGTAATCAAACATTAAAAGCAATCTTGAATAAATGAGTTTTAAAAGGGATTTAAAGGTGTTGAGGATGGTTTGGGGTGGCTACAGAAAAGGCTCTGTACCCCAGGTTCGGGGGTTTTACTCAGGTAATTCAACATAAAAGGTGAAACCAATACATTTTATAGACTCATGACATGCACAGTGGAATATTTCAAGGTTTTCTTTGTTGTCATTTTTACTGATTATGACTTACAGCTTCTTAAAACCTCAAACCCAAAAACTCTGAAAATTGGAATATTATTTGAAAGTGAGTTTTCTGAAGCTGCAAGTCCTAATGAGAAAAATCAAAAACGAATAAAAGCTTGAAATATATTGATTCACATACTATCTATATAATATATAAAGAATAACAGAAATGTATGCACCTTTTTAACGATATCCCAAATTTTTGAGTAGTACCCGTATAAGACACTAATAGTAAAAACAGAATTAACAACCCTATATTTCACTGGTCTGTTTTATCAAGAATCAATAATAACTTGAATTTGCGAGATTGTCAATGTGTGTCTCGATGTTAGAGTCCTGTGGTCTTGATGCAGGAGATCAATGTCTCAATAGAAGTTGTTGAAACTGCAGGAGACCTCAATTAATTAACCCTTTGATTCATACTGGTCACTATAGTGGACAGTTATTCCACAATTGTTCTCTTGTATATTCATGAGTTTTCTTGTTTTAGTTCCATATCAGTCAGTTCATATCATTACTGTAACTGGTCTGTTCTTAATACCTGATCTGCACTAATATGTTTATGTGTAAACCAATTGCTTGTTGTTGTTAGACGGTAATTAACAGTCTTCTTAAAGAAAAAAATGCATTAAAATTTATTTTAATGCAATAATATTGCATTTTAAATACTTGTTTCTTTGGTTTAAAGCTTAAAAACACATTATCTGGCTGAGTGGACAATTGGTAACTCCATAATAAATAAGTTCTTTAAAAATATTTCAATCACATTGCTTTTTTTTCATGCCTAAAGAGGAATAAAAATGCCTCATTTATGCATCAAAGGAGTAAATAACAACTCAGTATTGATATCACTAACCATTTCAAGTAATCAAAATATGACCCAGTATAAGAAAAGGCAATATGACAATTAAAATACATTAAAAAAAATCTAAAGTTTCTTAAAATTGTGAACAACCATTGCAGATATTGTTATATATATACATATACAAATTTAATTTAATCAGTAATTTTACACTGATGAGCTAAAAGCAGCCATAATGAAACCTTAAATCAATTATTAAATATATAAATCATAACGCTAGTTGGAATAATTTTTGTTAAAGTTTGTGTTCACCTCATGGGAAATAGTGAAAGCATTTCCAGGCTCTTTTTTTCTGCTCTTACCCATCCTTAGCCATTAAGAACATACCCTCTGGACAACACTAGTTCTGGAGCACAGGGTGAACTACAGGTGTTCACTGTACCCCTGAAGGCCTGCAGTTGGATTACGAAACAGGATAGATATCAGTGCAACACACAGTATATTGACGTCTTTTACACAATAGCCATGAGCTGAACAATACACAGCTGCACTAGGTCACTATCGGCAAGTATCGGCCACTTACCCACTCTCATTGCCCTGCTGTGAAAACTATGAACCCTATGTGCAAGGGCATTAACAACTTTTATGTTTTTTTTTTAAGTTGATTTATCCGTCAAAGTCAAGTCGACGAGTCGTGATGACGTCCTCACATTGTCAGCTGAGGAACAACACAAACACACGTCTGTCCAGTGATGAGCAACTTGTATTAAAGTTCACTGCAACGTAACAATATTCACTGACAAGACATAAGCATCAGCATTTTAACCCCAACAAAACAAAGGCTAACACCTTGAGTTTTCTGTTAAAACTGTTAAGGCAGCAGCCGCCAAGACACACACCACACTGTCCACATCATGTTTGGGACAAAAAGAGCGTGTTGTCTTAATGCACGTTTGTCTGTACGCTGCTATCACTCAGGTTAGCTAGTGGATGCCTCTTCAGATGGTTGTGCCGGGTTTTTTTTCCACTAAGGTGAAGTATTTCCACACATGCGATGAGTGTCTGTCACTCTCTTTTGTTTTGTCAGACCAACCACCCCCTGTTTTACCTGCAGCAGCCATGTCTCCTCTGGTTTAGGTCTGACTGGTCTGGTCCAAGGGAGAAAGAATAACATACGCCTTGTCAATCTCTCCAAATTGAAGTCAACTTGTGCTACGGGAGTCGACATGTATGTTAATGCCCTACTATGTACACTGATGTTTAATAAGGTGTTTATTTCTTTCGGGTGGGGGGGTTAGTTTGTGTTTTGTACTTTGTTGTCATGAAAACATGAGACAAAATAAGGGTAGAATTAGGCATTCTCTGAATACTTGTTTGACCTTTTGTATTACATTAAAATGAGCAGTTTTCATTATTTTTCTGCAATTATGATCATATTTTACTGGTCTGACCCAATTGTGATCCAATTATTCTGTATGTAGAATTTGAATTCAAGTCATTTTTACACCTTTAATACATTCATTATTGTTCATCCTATAGGGCCAGATCGGACCATTCGTCGGACCAGATTTGGTCCCCGGGCCTTATGTTTGACACCTGTGTGCTACAGCTTTTAATGCTAAATATAATCTTGGTAAACCTCTCCTGTGAAATAGTTTATATCTGAGGTACCTAAAATTTTCATCTTGATTTATAGAGTCAGTGACTGTAACGAAGGGGTGAGACGATTGGGTGCAGCTTTTGAAGACACTAAGGATTCCTGCACTGCAGTGCACTGGAGAGGCACATAGTGTATCTGATTCCACTTAGCTGGGTTCTCCCTGTGCCAGTCAGATGCCAACATCATTGCCAGCTCCAGCTTTCTTCACGCTAACCCTTCCCCCGTTTTTTCTCCGCCTCCTCCCGATGCAGCAGGGATGCGAAAGCTGCAGCGACTCCTTCCTGTGATAGACATGAAGGAGTGTGCTCGGGAAAGAAAGGTGACAAAGAAAGGACGGAAAGGGGATAAACTGCAGAAAGAGAAGGATGAGTGCGAGTGAAGTGGGAGGTAGCTAAGTGAAAGACTCAGAGGGAGGAAGTTGAGGCGGTGAAAAGGGGAACAGAGGGAAGAGAAAAACATGCTTTGCTTACCTCCTCTGGTAATGAGACTTTGCAAAAGGCAGACAGAATGACAAACAGAGAGAGAGAGAGAGAGAGAGAGAGAGAGGGAGAGAGAGAGAGAGAGAGCAGAAGAGGGCAGTGGCAGAGATAGAAGCAAGGATGACAAAGACGAAAAGGAAGAGAGAGAGAGGGGGGCAGAGAGACAGAATGAGAAGAAAGAAAGACATAAAGCACTGAGACAGCTGTTGTTTAAAAGCACAGAATAGAAAAAAAAAAAAAGAGACCCAGACGCCAAAAGAGCAGGTCGGCTCCACCGCTCCAACAGAACCTCTGTTTATACAAATAAAGCCTGCAGGGCTGTTTGTACGTCTGTGTGTTTTGGTGCATAAACATGCTTCTGCTTTAGTTTGCATTTGTGGATGCATATGTGTTGCAGTTTTGTGTGCGTGTGTGTGTATTCCCATCTTTGTGAGGACATTGATCTCTTTACAGTCACACCATGGGGACCTCTGACACTATGGGGACCAAAATTCAGGTCCCCACAAGGGTTAAATATAAAGGTCCCCATGAGTAAAATGGAAATGATGTGACCTACCTAAATATATGAATTTGCTTCATTCCAGACGTCCTCGTAAAGCATGGGGGAAATGCGTGCAAAGAGAAACATGAGTTTTGTAAAGGTTTGAAGATGCGTTTACTTTAAAAAAAAAAAAAAAAAAAATTAAATTATTTTTAATTAATTAAAAAAAAAAGTCTGCATTTTTTTCTTTTTTAAAAACATATTACTATTTATTTGTATTTATTTTATTCTTTATTTTTTTATTCTTAAAATTCATATTTATTAATTTTTATTTATTTTTTTAAATAAAATTTTCTTCTTGCTCTTCTTCTTATTAATACATATAGGTATATATTATTTAAAAAAAAAAAAAAGATCCTAATGGCTACTTGATTACAAACTTGGTCCCCATGAAACATGAAAGTGGTATATGTGTGTGTATGTATATGTGTATATATATATATATATATATATATATGTACACAGTGTATATATATTGTAAAATGTATGGGTTATATGTGTTTGTTTGTGTGTGAACATTAATATATTTGTCACAAGCGTACAGTTCAGGATGAGGTGTAGATGTGAGGGAGAGCAGCTTTATGTAAAGTCTGAAGTCCTTGCTGCTATTGTGATGCCAGACAACTGTACTCCTGCGCTCCCAGGCCTCAGGCAAGGAAATATGGAGCTTGACACAATGGCATTAGGTTGTGTGTCTGTGAATGGATATTTGTGCATCAAGTAAGAGCAAAGCGGAGTGTTTGTGTGACTGAATGTAAGTGTGATTTGGGGAATAATGCTGCTCTTTTTTTTTCTTTTGGGATGCAACAAGGCTGTGTTTAAGCATCACTTCCTCTTGTTTATGCCATGGGCGACGTGTTGTCCATGCAAGCCAACTCTGCTGATGCAAGGTCAAACACACAGGCATGGGCCCTGGGTTTCTTTGAAACAGATGTTGCCCCCACCCCCTTTTTTCCCTCACATCCGAACTCCCATACAAATCTATTGCCTATGACAGCACTGCGTAAGGATTGGGTCTGATCAAATTCATATGACAGACTACACAGATTTCACTCTCTGACTAAAGCGTACGCCTCTGGGTGAAGAACCATCCTTTGCATCTTAAAATATGACAGGCCCCCGGACCCCCACACGCTCTCTCGCCTCATTCATCAGACTGGGTTTGAAGAAGAAGTGGAAATGTTCTTAACTGGTCAGTCAGTCAGTTTCATGGTTGTCTAAACAGAGGAAGACCAGTGTGTGTGTGTGTGTGTGTGTGTGTGTGTGTGTGTGTGTGTGTGTGTGTCCTGCAGAATATAAAATGACATACAAATGAGTTTAAAGACAAGTGCGAGGTGTGGTTTTTATCTCAGTGTATCTGTCATTCCAAACAGGTTGAAATATTTAATTGAGGAGAAATACTAAACTGAAACTTGTCTGTGGGTTTTCAGTTTTATGATTTATCATGGAGATTCAAATGAGGTTCCATAACTAACCCCTAGATCTCTAAGGGCGTATTCACATGGTAAAATCCGCACCAAGGTTCGGACCAGAACCTTTTTTTTTTGCCTTTTCACACTGTACTTATAATCCGGACTTTATTTACAGTCTTCATTCACACTGTATTGAATCAAGTGGACCAACGGACTTTAGAACGTCATGTCGTCAATGCGTGTACAGTGTGCGTCTCTCTATACTCGACCCTGATTGGTTAGTAGATGAGCTACACTGTTGCAGGAAATGCTCCCAGATAATGGACCCAGTTACTAGTTTCATAATTTTTGCCCTATTTTAACAATGTTGCCAACTCTCGTACCAGTGTTCATACCAGCGGCTTGTCTCCAATTCAGTCTTTATAGTATCATCCGACCAAATTTCAATGAAATACCTGGTTTCCTCGTCTCCCCATGTATTGCCGCGACTCATGCTTGGACGTTGACTAGATTCCGCGCATGTGACTGTGACATAATTGGTCCGATAGTTCGGACTTTTCTAAACGGACCTTTCACACTGTGCACCAGCGAACCTTGGTCCGGACCGAGACTACCTCCTCAGCTCGGACCAAAGACTCGGTCTTTAGTCCGGACCAAGGTTCGGGGGAGCATTCACACTTGTCAATAAGGTTCGAACTTTCCTGGAAAGTCCGGATTTTCTGAGTGCTATGTGAATACGCCCTAAGTGTATCTTAGCCATTTTTGAATACTCTTGATTTTGCCTAAAACAGTGCAATGGTTTATATTAATGTGTATATTATGGAGAGAGATACATCTCTTAATTATTTGTACATTTAAACACCATTATCCACACGAATTATATTGTTAATCTCGACCAATATTAATTGGGAAAGATTATTGTAATCAGTGTGTGTCTGTGTGTTCGCAGAGACATATCGCAGTATAACTCAATGAATACTTGAGATATTCATAAAATTACATGGGCATATACATATGGCTTATGTGCATCAGATACAATGAGCCATTTAAGTAAAGGTTAAGGTTGTATTTAGCAAAAAGGTCAAAATCACATTATTGGCTCTAATTCAAGAACAGGTTGTCATAGAAATTTGAGATAAGTCCAAAATAAGGGCGAGATTAGGAATTCTCTGAATAGTAGTTTAGAAGTACAAAGACACAATTCGTGACTAAATTGGGATTCATACAAATTCACATGTTTGGAAACTTGCAAATGAAACCATATCTTATTTGTAGACCTATATCCCATTTTACATGTCTTGAGATTTAATTTGCGATCCCTAGGTTCCTTGTGTGAAGTGTTGAATCTGCATTTACAGATTGCCCAACATGCGCACGAATCTTTGCTTCCGCTTGCATAATTTTGAGACATTACTTTCGCACTTTTTCCATTCGATACACAAAGGTTTTACAACTGTGACTCAAGAGTCATAGGCCCACCTCAGTAGATGGCGCTGTTAATCCTGCTTTACTGAAGTTGACTTGTCACCCACATAGGCGTCTATACAGATGGCTGAAACATGTGACCAACTGGACGGCAACAGAAATGCAAAGGGTTATGGGTAGATTTGGTTAAATTCCCCTTGATGTATATAGACTCCAGTAGCGCACTAGTAAACAATCGTGTAAATAATCATGTAAATTCATTAAAAACCAAAATTAACATACCCAATACTGTGGGCTAATGGAAGCAAGAGAGAACAATGCCGCCTAAAACTGAATCCAACTGCAAAGACACGGTATAAGAAAGACACCCATCACCCATTGACACCAATCACTCACAAGAATACTAATTACATAAATAAAGGTTTTAAGAAAAACAACCAAAACACCATTTCCATTAGTAGGATATAATATCAAAAATGAAATGTAATATGAATAATTATGTCACCATTAGTGTATGTTTGTACAACATAGGAATAATGTTTATCATCTTTGAATTGGATGTGTGTTGTAGATCTGCAGAGCGGGTGGGTTTAGTTTAAGGTAGCTAACAATGGAATTCTTTTCTTGTGTTTTTCAGTGGGTGGCAGTCAGCGTTAAAATACATTACTGTCACCCACTATGTCTGACTGTGAAGCTGCACTTCTATTCCGTTTACCACAAAGCCAACAGAGCACTTTTTGTATTTTTCGGCAGCCATGTTGGGGTGATTATAAAAGATTTCACTGCACAAGATGTCAGAAAATATCACCTTTGGAGGGTTCGCACTTTAACCCCTGAGACATTATTTCAGGTAAATGAGTCGTTGTGATTAAGCATCTGTATTAGTGCTGGTGTTCCTTTTCTACAGTGGTTTAGTTTTAGATTCAAAACGGGTGGAATAACAGAGAAAGACAAAGAGTTGAGTTTGATAAGTATTCGTTAAATGAGACACTCAGAATCGACATCAATAAGAGATTTAGGATGTTGAACCTGAACTCTGGCCTAAGAGGTTTTTTTTTTTTTATTTTATTTTTTTTTTCTAAATTAGTCCAGGTGTTTTTTTGTCACCTGGTTGAACTCCATTCCAATTACACAGACAAAACTAGGTAAAAACACAGTAAAAAAACAAACAAAGAGGAAATAAACCACATATTTATATTGAGTTTGTCTCACTCACTCCCCTGTGTTTTGCAAATGTACCGAGATAGTGTAATTATTAGGTTACAACTGCTTCAAACATCAAGGCGTGTGAACTTGGGTGTTCTCCCATCTCTGTTTATTGATTGATCTAGTTTAACCCTTTAACTCCTGAGACGTTATTTTTAGGTAAATGTGGGTTTTAAAAAAAATTATTAATGTGATTTATCGATGAAAAAAAAATTGACAGAATACTCAATTACAAAAATATTTGATATGTAATATGTAACTATACATACCTAGAGGAAAGGTATAGATATTTAAAATACATTCTGTGATTGGCAGATCAAGTTTTAGGTGATCAGTATCGGGCCGAAAAAAAAAAATGCTGATCGGTGCATCATGTATGTATGTGTGTGTATATATATTTATTTTATTTTACTTTATTTATTTTTTCTGAACAGCACATCAGATTTTTTTTTTTAAAATCCGACCCAGGCCACTTTCATATATGGTCCTAAATGTGACATTTATCAGATATATTTCAATACTACTACAGTCTGAGCGGTCAGATCATATTTATCTGACCTTTACATGACTGAAATACAACAAACATTACAATGCTGCGTCCCAGGAGGAGAAGCAGCAGCAGGAAAAACAGATTCATTTCTATAAATGCAGTGCATGTGTGCATGGTCACGTATTACATGAGGACGTCTTTTGCGCATGCAGGCGGGTCACTTCAGGGTCACATTCAGTTCACATTCAAAACTGATAAAAGTCATGTGTCGACTCGTCTGTGTTTTGTTTTATAGCTTTTCTTTACTTTTGTCGCATTGTTTACTTTATTGTGTATTGTCTGTCTGCCTCTGTACACTGATTCTTCTTTATGTTACCTACACAGAATCCCTTCAAAAAGTCCCATCATGTTTCCCATGTGTATGCAGTCTACAGTCTGAGTGTGTTTTATTGCATGTGCTTGCATTCTGTGTGTGTATTCCATGGAATCTTGTTTAGCATCCATGGTAGAGGAAGCCTGTTACGTGCAGCTCTTCTGCTGTCGAAACCAAGACATTTCCTGTAAGAGATCAATAAAGTATCTATTCATTTTGTGCTGCCTTCAAAGATGTATACGTCTGCCTGTATTTATTTTTTACTTTCTCGGTATGTCAATATGGGCATGTATGTGCATGTGAAGTTGATAAGCGAGGTGAACCGATCCTAGAAACTGGATTTTTCTTATATTCTGTTGATGTTGATGGGAAGCTACAGCTGCACAATAAATAGTTTGAGCCATGACATCGCAATGTATGTGTGCGCAATAGTCTCATCGCGGGTCCTGCAGTTATTTGTATTTTATATAAATTTTTATTTGTGTCTATATTTATTCATTTATTTATTTAATGTAATTATAGTATTTTCAGTCATTTATTTGTATTCATTTTTTAATTTTATTACATTTTATTTATGAATGTATTTATATTCCTTTATTGTTATATTATTTATTTATTTTCCTTTTTATTTATAAATTTGAATGTATTATTTCAGCTACAAGAAGGATGACACTGCCAATCTGTTTGAGCGTTTGTGTCGGCGCCGCCTTTATCTATACTTCAATTTTATTTATAAAGCATCAAATCACAACAAAGTCGTCTCACAAAGCTTTACAGAAACGCAATATATAAATGTCCCAAGCATCCCCTGTCCTTAGACCCTCCTTTTTGGCAAGAAAAAAAATTAAAAACCCAGAGGGGAAAAAGAAGTCTACCAGAACCACACTGAAGGAGAGATCCACTCCTATGGATGGACAGGCTATAGATGAACGTCCATTTATAAATGAAGGGGGGGGGGGGTGTCTATAAACCAGACAAGTGAGGGAAAAATAGATGCGAGAGAGAGAAATAACTCTGTACTTCCCAGAGGCATTCTAGATCCTTGAGCAGTGTAGACTGAATTGTAACTTGTCGGTTTTTAACTAACCTGACCATAGGCTTTGTCAAACAGGAATGTTTTCAACCTAATTTTAAATGTAGATACTTGAGAGTATTTTTCATCTCTATACGTATATCTCTATCTCTCTCTCTGTCTCTATATCTCTCTCTCTATATATGTATATCTCTATCTATCTATCTCTCTCTATCTCTATCTCTCCCTATCTCAATCTATCTCTCTCTCTCTCATATATATATATATATATATATATATATATATATATATCTCTGTATATATATATATATATATATATATATATATATATATATATATATATATATCTCTGTATATATTAAATCTAAATTGTGCATGAAGACCTGCCATCTACATGTAGCTTTAGGGTAGGGCTGGGCGATTCTATGATTGCGATTAATGATCATGATAAATTTCAGGTCGATTATAGTGATCAGGTGCGAGCCTCGGTCAAACATGGTGGAAATGTGCATTGAAGTATAATTTCTCCCACTAATGGACAGATATGCACAAAACCAGAGCTACACTGACACAACTTGTGGGGGCGCTGTAGCTCACATTTGGACGGGAACAAATGAAGAAGATAAATATAAACAGGTGCAGGATTTAAAGCCCAGACGCACAGACATGGAGAACAGAAAGACTGACAGACAGTGGAACTGACGACAGTAAAAGCCATGACTTACAATTATTCTCCAAAGAGGACGATATTATGGAGAAAAAAGGTCACTCGACATTGGTTGTGCGGCAGTGGTTTGGCTACTGTAAGAGTGATGTAGAGCAAATCAACCTGGTGTGCAGGTTGTGTCTTGTGTCCAGAAACACAACAAATATTTTTAATTACTTAGAGAAAAACCATCTGAGTGATTATGGAGAAAGCATTCAAATGTGAGCGGAGCCTGTAAAGCCAGTTACACAGCACAGGCACACAAACAAAACATCAGTCTATTATTACATTACAGGCATTATCATTATCTGCAGGGGCCAATGTTAATTGTGTGTACTGTATACTTCAAAAAACCTCAAGACTATTAAGTATTGTACTGTTTTTTTGCTTATTTAATCTTATTTAATTTACTGTTATTTATTTCATATCCTAATAAAATACTATCTAACTAATCTCTAGTTTATTTTTTTAGTACAAATGCATCAAAATTGGCAATCACGATAATAATCAAGATCAGATATCAGAAAATTAATCCATTGCTATATCGCCCAGCCCTACTTTAAGGTACTTTATTGTCATCCAAATCACATCATTCTGTATCCGTCTCCACAGCTTCTACAGTGTCTATTTAAACCCCATTAATTCCTGTTCTGTTGGAGTGTCCTTGTGCAACACACCGGCCTTGCACCTGCACACTCATTAGAACAAACCCAAACCGAAGGCCTCAAAAGCATCACAGTCTAGAATACTACAGAATGCCTCTCATTAACCAATACTGTGAAACTAAACACATCTCGTTAATTAAAATCTTCTATGAGATTATTTAAACTTGTACATATGTGATTGTTTCTTCTGTTTTTTTTGTAGTTCTGGCAACTAACTGGTCTAACAATTAATGGCAAAAGCAGCAAACCGTTGCAGACGTTAATTAGAATCTTCTGAACACACAGTATACACACAATTATACAAACTCCGCTCACTCACCAGCCTTGTGCTATAACAAATTCTGATGAAATGGATTATTTTACATGTTGGCTTCTATAATAACCAGTTTCAAGGACTTTTCTAGTGACTTTGAATTGACCAAAAACCACCCTTCCATCATTTATATAGAATCAATGCGTAAAGATCGATAAGATGAATTGGAGAGCTACAGTAAAGAAGGGATGGTGGAGATTTAAGCTTATGAGGGACAAAAATGAATGTACCCTCTGCTTTGATCTCACAGTATAAATGTAAATGAATAGAACAAATCCTCACCTTTCACTCTACTCTTCACCTATAATAATAACTGCCATTGGCTGATTATGAGTACATACAAGTAAAGTACTCCCAGGATAAAAGGAGTGACATTTTACATTTATATGAGTCACTGAAAAAGAATTATCAAGTCAAAAATACTGGTTGGTGAAAGTTTCCAAGATACAGTCTTAAGTCAAAATGTGAAATTGGAGAATTTACGAATTAATGGGTTTTATGGTGTCAGAGCTACAGTACAAGATCTACCTCAAAATACTGTTTGCATATGGCAAGACAATCACTTCTTAATTAATTTCATAAATATATTGTATAATTGTACATAAATTAATATATATGTGCAACTACACCAGCAAACAAACATGAGCAATCCAGCTTTTTAGAATTTGTTTTCTATCTATCTAGCTATCTATCTCTATCTATCTCTGTCTATCTATCTCTATCTCTCTACCTCCATCCTCACTAGGGTCACATAGTCTACCCCAGATACTTAAGAGCGAAAGTGGGTGTCGGGGTTAAACAGAAAGAGTCAAAGAACACACAGAAGTTCTCATGAGGAGAGCAGTGATGGAAGGCGACCTCAGTCACATTCCATCTACTCTACTCTAAGGGGTCTTCTGCCCCACACACCTCTTTTATTAGATATAGGTGTTCCCTAGTTACATTGGGTGGGTTAGTCTGAGGGTTACACAACAATATATCATTTGTGTAAGTCAAAGTTATGTTGTACAATCGTATATGTTTGTGTTGTCAGTCTGTCTGCTCTCTACAGCGTATGTTGTCTTCTGTCGTTTCCTACAAAGTAACATTCTCACACAGAAATGCGCTGACAGTAGCATCATAAGACACCCTGTACTTTCCACCAAGGCCCTGCTCACACATATGGTTGGGACCATAATGGGTTCATAACGATTCCCCCTAAACGGTTCCTGTAAAGGTTCCAAATATATACTTAACTTTTTTTAAATGTATATATATTTTTTTACACTATTCTATATTCTAATACAAGCACATTAACACAGATTAAAACATCAGCTTTATTACCGTCGACAAGAAGGTATTCTATTTGGGTCTGTTTGTCCGTGTGTCTGTCTGTCAGCAGGATTACGCAAAATGTTCTGAACAGATTTTAAATCAACTTTCAGGAATGATAGATAATGGGTCAAGGAAGAACCCATTAGATTTTGAGCAATGAAGGTCAAAGGTCAAGGTCACACTAAAGGTCAACAGCTAAAACACATCAGTAGTAATATCTCAGGATTCAGACAAGATAGGATCTGGTGGTGGTGGTGGTGGGGGGGGGGTTCATTCACATCATCTCACCTTCAGAGATCAGATGGGTCAACACCTATGGCTCGATCACATCACGTTTTGACATCATATGACGCCATATCAAGCCTTAGCAGAGGTCTGCTGTCTCTGACGGCCTGGTTGTAATTATTCCACAATTTACAAAAACTGAGGTAGCAGGTAGGCAGTTTGAGTATTATTATTTATTATTATTAAGTAGGATTATTTTATTTTGAAGCCAATTAAACATATAGCTGTTGTTAGTGTAGATACAATACACCCACCCCACCCCACCCCACCCCATCCCGGGTTTGTACCTGTGAGAGTCTGGATTCTGGCGGTCCAGGCTAATGTCTGTGTCCGTGACAGAAGAGTTGAGCCACGTCTGGGTGAGAATCAGGATGCAGCAGTCTGGTGTATGACTTCATTCTTGTTAAATCGTGAGTTTTTTTTTTTTTTTTTAAATATGACTTTATTATCATAGTGACAAGTGTTTTTTATTTTCATATGTGACCCTAATACACCATCATACAATTATTGTCAAGTTGAAATAACTTTTAAAAAGTGAATGAACATTGTTACATCAATTATTTCCATTGAGCCAGTGTTTCATTTCTTATTGTGTACTCTTTGTACTCTAAAACCTTGTAAGCTTCCTTTAAAAGCTAATATATATATATATATATATATATATATATATATATATATATATATATATATATATATATTATATGGTATCTATGTTAAGGCACAAGTGAATATGTTTCTAAGTTAAGACTGTTTTCCTTATTTTTCTTTTATATCAACTTTATAAAATAACTTATCAAATGATTGCAATGTGTACGCGTAACAAACTACATTTGTTAAGTAGGAGAAATCTCTTGATTTTAAGCTGAATATATTAACCCCATGAATCTGCATTAACATAAGAGATGATTATAGAAAGGTAAGACAAGAGGAAGGTTAAACTCCAATCAGATAATTTAATAAATAACTGCAATTATGGTAACGACTGCCATTAGCTGATTATTGTTATCCATGATGCCACTCTGGAGACTGTGTAATACATCCAACAAAAGTCAGTTTTTAAAAGTAAAGACAGACCGATAAGTGAATATTGACTCCTCTCAGTATTTCCTTTTGCTTGACAATACTTCATGTCACTATGAGAAGTAAATACATGCTAAAGTTTGTTTGTTGTTCAGTCATACTATAGCATGAATGTCAATGAAAGTAGCTTGATGCTCAGTGTTAAAACCCCTTTGAAACTCTCAGCAGTAGCTGTTCTCCTGGGACTCTACAGTGTTTACTGTGAGGGGAACAGCAAAACCTGTGTGATGTTATTGAGTCAGCAATGACCAAGATAACCATGGACCGTTTTCAGCACCTTGTTGATTGCATGGTTCAGAGAACTGAAGAGGTTGTAAAAGCATAAAACTCTTTTTGCTGGCACAAACATGAATCTCCCACTCCATACACAGCAGGTCAGTACAATATGTTGTTGTAAAATATACTGCAGTTTTTTTTTTCTATACCAGTCTCGCTTCCTTTTCCTGTTTAATGTGTTACAAACTTAAATTAATGGGTATTTAGCACATGTCTTGTCCTGGAACTATTTCCATTTCACAGCTCTTAAACTTCCAAGTATAGGCTGATTGGAAGTGGGTTTTATTTGTTAATTATTTGACAGGTAAAATAACAGCCTTTTCTTTTTGAAAAGTGAACATATTTTCACTACAGTGTTAACAAAAGAACATATTTAAATACCAACTTGACAAAAAAAAAATAAAGATGTATTTTTCTATGAAATCTATATTTAGTTTAAAGTACAATGTAATTATTGAGGAAAATTCATTATATCTACTGTATGTTGATTAGCATTGGTTTTAAAGGAGTCATTCCATGGTTATTTAATTAATATTGATGTGTTGTCTATGTGAATTAATACTCTGTGTGGTCGTTCTATTAAAAAAAAAAAAATGTCCGGATTGCTTTGTTTCCAGCTGTTTTTGGAGGGTAGAAAAATGAGGCATCTCTGATTGGCTCAGAATGCGTGAAGGGACACTCCTCCCTCCCCTCTGTCTCTGTGTGTTTACCTTCCCAGAGTAGAATCCAGCTAGGCTTTGTGCTGTTGCTTGTTTTGAAAACGTACAGGAAAAAAAACACTTTATTTCCACAGAGATCACATGAACCAGTTTGCTCCACCATTTTTTTTTTCCAGTTTGTGCAGCTACTGTGGCGCCGGCTTCTCTTGTAGATGCTAATGCTAATGCTACTTCAGATTCGCTGGAATGGGGGACGGGCTTAACCCCTCGTGAGTGACGCCAACATCCGTGTGATGTGTACTGGACAGGCTTTTTCTGATTGTGTTTTCTATGAATGGTAAATACAACCAGTGGAGGAGACAAACCACACAGCAAACGTAGCATGTGTTGGTAACCCAGGGTGACCCATCAGATTCCAAAAGGAGCATAGAAAAGTGGTTTCCACCAGAATGACACCTTCAAGTAAATTTTTGTTGAGAATCTCACATGTGCAAGTAATTACAGCAACAGTGAACTAGTGGTGGGTGCATAGTGTATTTATGTATATACAGTATACGTAATGTGTGCACAATTATTAGGCGAATTGTATTTTTGATAATTCATTTTATTATTTTAAATGTAAGGTATAAAAATATTAGTTTTTTTTCATTAAGTTGGCTAATAATTTTGCACACCAGTATTGGCCAAATAAATGTACAAATTGAGATATTTGCTTAAAAAAGGCAAAACGTCACATTTTCTTTTTTTTTTTCATTCATTCATTCATTTTTTTCATTCATTATTCAGCTTTGAGCGGTATGAACATTTTGGATTGAGTGTGAGTGCTGTTCTTAAATAAAAAATAATTTGCAAACAAAACTTGCCTATTAATTATGCAGACCATGCACTTTTTTTGCGTGAATTAAGCAAAATAATCTTGAATTGAGGAAAAACATCTGCCCATGGAACAAGCGAAAATGATCTTGGTAGGATTTGATAAGATTGAAATAACATTTTCAATATCTCAAAGTATGTTCTCATATCTGATATGAAAGTAACTCTTTAAGTGATTGTTTTATTTTAAAGATGATGAGCTACTGTAAAAGTACACTTAATAAGATGATGATTTTTACAGTGTATAAAATGCTGTTGTTTTTTGGACACATTATATTGTTGAGTCCAGACCTGCTCATCACACTGCCCTTACTGACTGGCTTGTAGTGTGGCACAAGGCATGATGGGTAATCACTTCATCTTCCTCTCGTCACACCCTGATGCACCCATGACTCTGGAACAGGGTCAGTCTGGACTCATCAAACCACATGACCTTTTTCCTTTGAAATTCAGTCCTGTCTTTTTGCTCTCTGTCAAACTGATGGCTGTTTAATAGATGAAAATCTACTGCATCAGTTAGTGTGTACCATCTGAAACATATTAATACTACAGGAAATACCCAATGGATTTACTTATTTAAATCTGGTGTGTGGTGGTTTTTTTTTTTGTGTGTGTACATTAGTAAGGATGTTTGATGAAATATGTCAATTCAAAAACTAACCTAAAAATTTAAGTAAAGACTGACCTCCAGGTGTCAGTAAATGTGTACAAGATCATACACACACACTGGTTTCCATGTTTCATAAGAACCAAGTACAATGCAAGTTTCCCTTTGTATCCATTTCCCTCATGCTGTATGGGGACCTCCAGAAAAAAAATAAATTAATGTTTATACTAGGACTGTCAAATGATTTACATTTTTAATCAGATTAATCACAGGATTGCTTAGAATTAATTTGGATTAATTATAATAAAAGACTCTGATGGTTGGTTGGGGGGGGTACTATTCCCAAAAAATAGACAAAAATATAGTAAAATCCCAAAAAATAAACTACCACAAAATAAAATGAAAAACCAAAATGTATTAAAAAATTATATATATATATATATATATATATATATATATATATAATTTTATTTATTTATTTATTTATTTTGATTTGCTAAAATATTCCATACATATAGGGTGCAATTTACCAAAAAACCAAAGCGGGGGGATGGGGGTTGTTCCTCACAGAAACCCCCACAAGCGGGTCTGGCTTGTGCACATGCCAGACGCATTTCCAAGGTCTCACAGCTCCGGTGGAGAGCTTTACAGCGCCCTAGACTTTTGCACTTCTCTGGGCCGTAGACTCACTTCGCCTTCTCTCCTAAAGGGAAGAACAGGACCCCTTTTACTCCTTTTATGCAACGGCAACTGTGTCCTGTCGTTCAACAGGTGCCAGGGGTCAAGCCACCCAACCCATCTTGAAGCACAGGAGTCTAACGCACATGTGAGTCAGAGGGTCTCCCAGAATCCCCACAGCGCAATTAAAGTGGTGACCAATGGGCACCGGCTGAGGTGAGATTCGGCCCTGCAGGTGCCCGGGTGCACCCAGGCAGCAAAATCAGTGGACTCTAACTGACCCTAATAATGATATCCAAAACCAGAGGGAGGGTGAATCCCCCCATCACCCCCAGCAAATCTCACCCAAATATATATATATATATATATATATATATATATATATATATATATATATATATATATATATATATTTATACACTCAACAAAATATAAACGCAACACTTTTGTTTTTGCTCCCATTTTTCATGAGATGGACTTAAAGATCTAAAATTCATTCCAGATACACAATATTACCATTTCTCTCAAACATTGTTCACAAATCTGTCTAAATGTGTGATAGTGAGAACTTGTGCTTTGCTGAGATAATCCATTCCACCTCACAGGTGTGCCACATCAAGATCATGATTAGTGCACAGGTGTGCCTTATACTGCCCACAATAAAAGGCCACTCTGAAATGTGCAGTTTTGTCTCACAGCAAAATGCCACAGATATCACAAGCATTGAGGGAGCGTGCAATTGGCATGCTGACAGCAGGAATGTCAACCAGATCTGTTGCTCGTGCATTGAAAGGCGTTTCAGGGAATATGGCAGTACAACCAACCGACCTCACAACCGCAGACCACGTTTGACCACACCAGCCCAGGACCTCCACATCCAGCAGGTTCACCTCCAAGATCATCTGAGACCAGCCACTCAGACAGCTGCTGAAACAATTGGTTTGCATAACCAAACAATTTCTGCACAAACTGTCAGAAACCGTCTCAGGGAAGCTCAACTGCATGCTCGTCGTCCTCATCGGGATCTTAACCGGACTCCAGATCTTCGCCGTAACAGACTTGAGTGGGCAAAGGCTCACATTCGATGGTGTCTGGCACGTTGGAGAGGTGTTCTCTTCACGGATGAATCTCGGTTTACATTGTTCAGGGCAGATGGCAGACAGCGTGTGTGGCATGGTGTGGGTGAGCGCTTTGCTAATGTCAATGTTGTGGATCGAGTGGTCCATGGTGGTGGTGGGGTTAGACGAAGAACACAGGTGCATTTTATCGATGGCATTTTGAATGCACAGAGATACCATGATGAGATCCTGAGGCCCATTGTTGTGCCATACATCCATGAACATCACCTCATGTTTCAGCAAGATAGCGCACGGCCCCATGTTGCAAGGATCTGTACACAATTCTTGGAAGCTGAAAATGTCCCAGTTCTTGCATGGCCAGCATACTCACCGGACATGTCACCCATTGAGCATGTTTGGGATGTGCTTGACCGGCGTATTCGACAGCGTGTACCAGTTCCCACTAATATCCAGCAAGTTCGCACAGCCATTGAAGAGGAGTGGACCAACATTCCACAGGACACAATTGACAATCTGATAAACTCTATGAAGATGTGTTGCACTGCATGAGGCAAATGGTGGTCAGACCCCCAATAAAGCAAAAAAAAATGCACATTTCAGGGTGGCCTTTTATTGTGGGCAGTATAAGGCACACCTGTGCATTAATCATGATGTCAGATCAGCATCTTGATGTGGCACACCTGTGAGGTGGGATGGATTATCTCAGCAAAGCACAAGTTCTCACTATCACACATTTAGACAGATTTGTGAACAATGTTTGAGAGAAATGGTAATATTGTGTATCTGGAATGAATTTTAGATCTTTGAGTCCATCTCATGAAAAATGGAAGCAAAAACATAAGTGTTGCGTTTATATTTTTGAGTATATATATATATATATGTATACTCTGTTCCATTGCGTTAAACATTTAATCAGATTAATTATGATAATGGATTATCTGCATTCATGCATTATTTTGACAGACCAAGTTCATAGGGGACATCATTGGCATACATTTTTATACTTCACATGGGTTTATATTTTACTAGTGGACACACACACACACACAGTTTTTTTGTAGACGGTTGGCAGGGGAACATTATGCTGCAGTCATTATAGAGGCAAGGGGTTTTATATTTATAGAGGTTTTTTCTGAATAATGTTTTAGTTTAAAAAGACAAAATTGAAATGGGAAGGCTTTGACTAGATGAGTCAAGGACAACAAAGAAGCTTTTTTAATTAAACTACAACTGTCATGAAAAATCCTTGTTTACCATTTCTTTGATTTCGGGATTTGTGGTTTTCACAGCATCAAGACTCCCATGAATATACAGACACACTCAAAGGGAACATGTAAATGCATCTATACACATAAAATATACACATATCAACACATAACATGATGAAATGAAACACTGCTTTATTCAATATGTTTCAGGCAGAATTACATTCCGTCCCAAAACCAAAAAAAAGCAGGACTCTGAATAAAATATAAAGCAAAAAAACAGATTTAATCTTTTACAAGTCATAATGCAAAGGTGATGACAGCTAAACCTTACCGTTGGAAAAGTTGTATTGTTCAAAATGTCTTGGTGCTGAAGCAAGAGATTTTGGACAAAGAGAATTTGGACAGTTTGGGGATGGTTCCTTCTTGTTCTAATATGACTGTGCATCAGTGTATAAAGTAAGGTCCATAAAGACATGAGTGAGAGAGTTTCATGTGGATGAAGTGGACTGGCCTGACCTTTAACCCCATAGAACACCTTAGGGATTAATTAAAGCACAGACTGAGAGCCAAGGCCTTCTGTCCAATGTCAGTCAGTACGTTTACATGCACTTAGAGATATTTGAATTATTTCATTAGTCTGACTGTTTAAGTTTTAAAAGCCATATAAACACCTGAGTCTGACTATAATTGAATTGAACTGGAGTTTTAGAAGTCAGACTAACCAAGTCAGATAATGGAATTCTAATCTATTTTCTCTGTGCATGTAAACACAATTAAGACTGGCCTGGACACACCCCCTTCAGGAAGTGACCAGAGACACAGCATAATATGTACATCACGTGTAATAAATCAAGAGTTTAACAGTACGTACGAAACATATTGAGCTGCTGCATCGTTGTGGTCCATATCTTCTGTTGTCCTCCTTCAAATCGGCCACTGTTGTTCAGTTATTTTTCTTCTTCTATAGTGTCGACGCGAAAGGACATGTAGCATCACATAGTCTCTGGGAGTCCAGTGTACTTCACTCAATAATTAAAATTTCTTCTTCTTATGGGAAAGAGTCATTTCATGTCAGATCACCCAATGAGTTAAACCCTACCTCCTTGAAATTCAACGAAAATTGGTTTATAGGTAAATCCTAGCCAGAAAAGACAGATTTTGAAATTGTAGCAAAATTGGACCCACGGTTTTTGAGATTTCGTCAGTTCTTTTTTTCACTCTTTCGTGAAAAAGGGCTTGGCCTCTGAATTTCAAAGTGCTGTGTCTCAGCAACCAGTGGACTGATTTTCAAAAATAATGTATGTTTTTGAAGGGGAGATCATAAGGAATCAAAGTACGCTATTACTTTAATCTTTTACGTGATACATCTCCTCATTACCTTTTGACATATATTTTGACCTTGAAATTGACAATTTGGGACAAATGACCGCGCAATGACTTTTCCTGAAAATTGTAGCCCAACATATGAAGAAATTGGAGAGGTAATATTTTTTTTATTTTTAATTGTTATGTAATTTTCATTGAATTTGGAGGAAGTGGGGTTTAAAACTGTACTTTTTTTGGGGTGATTTGACACGGACTGACCCTTAAGTCCTTAATTTGATTATTGACGACATAGATGTGCATGTAAAGAGTGTAAAGATCACTGAGTGTGTGATCTCACAAACGCTTCTAGAAGGAATGTTCAAAATTTAAACCTTGTGGAAAACCTTTCCAGAAGTATTGAAGCTGTTACAGCTGCAAAGGGTGAACCAACATCACATTAAGAATGGTGGGTGAGCCAATACTTTTGGCAATATAGTGTAATTATTTCTAATTTGTCAGTAAATGCACCACAGACTGAACTTGCCCCTTTTCTTGTAACCCTTCATTACCTGAATGTGCTGGAACACGTACTCACCCTGTGACACACAATCACACTGCAATGTCAGGTACCCAAGGTGCAAATGGGAGGTTAAGTGCTTTGCTCAAGGGCACAGTAGCCAAAAATTTCTTTGCCACTGTGGGAAATCCAAAATAAACCAGTGACCTATCCATCACAAACGGCCTCTCCACAACTGATCTGGCTTAGGGGTCTTCTGTCACCCCTTAATAACAACCTATTGAGTAAAGTTTTCATTTTTACATTCTGAACCTGAGGTAATTTGAAATATCACAGTATGAAAAAACAGAAGACAAATTTAATGATAAACCAAACTAGCAGGTGTTGATGTTTAACAGGGAAACGGTCCCTTTAACACAAACTTTGAGCGAAACCAAAAAGTGCACTTGTTAAAATTTTCAAGTGCATTCAGTCACTTATTCAAGTACTAATCATCAAGTTGACGTAACAACTAGAACATTTCAGTAAGAGCCATTTTTAACATACTTGGTGTTTGATGCTAAATTTATTCAATTGACCGTGTAAAGCCTGGATCATTAAATCACTGCCAGAAAACTCAAGCTTTCATTGGTCCTTCTGAACAACCATATTTTTTTGATTGGCATGAGTATTGATTTTTTTTCACATTTGGTTCATCATGTGTTAACATTCAAAAACATAATTTAAGACAAACATGTCTAACAAAATCGGTCATTTCTTTTCTAAATCATCAATGTTCTACCTCCTTCATTAATGACAGTCATGTAGTGTCACTGAAAGACCTCTGGAGAATGAGCTCCTCTCCACTGTTGCATTATCGATCATATCGTATATCAGGTTTTTCAAGAAAAAAAAAATCCTTGTCATGATCATGTAGAGCAGGGGTCTTCGACACTGGTCCCTTAGAGCCAGTGTCCTCCATGTTGTAGATGCCACCCTGCTCCAACACACCTGCTGATAACGACCCACTGCTTTGCTTCAGGTGTGCTGGAGCAGGGTGACATCTAAAACATCCAGGATAATGTGTTCTGAGGACCAGGGTTGAAGACCCCTGATGTAGAGCATGGATCCATCTTGTAACACAGCTGATTAAAATGATCATCCAGCTCTGTAGAAGACTGATAATGAACGTCAGGTGCATCTACAACATGCAGGATAGTAGATCTGGAGGACCTGGGTTGGTGACCCCTGATGGAGATGACTCCAAACTCATGTATCATATATGATACATTTGGCGTTATAGGGTTAATTAGGTGTATGCTGTCGTAAGCAACAGCTGGGGATAGGGCTGGATGATTATATGATCGCAATTAATGATCACGATAAATTTCAGGTCCATTACAGTGATCAGCTGCAAGCCTCAATTATACATGGCGGAAATGTGCGTTGATGGGTAATTTGTTCTGCTCATGCACACATATGATTGAAACTGGAGCTATACTGCTGTAACTTGTGGGGGGGCTGTAGCTCACATTTGGACGGGATCAGACGAAGTAGTAAATAAAAACAGACTCAGGAACTTAAGCCAGACGCGGAGAATGGAAAGAATGTCTGTCAGAAAGTGGAGCTGAAGGCAGTGAAAGCCATGACTTAGTTATTCTCCAAAGAGGACGATATTATGGAGAAAAACGGTCACTCGACATAGGTTGTGTGGCAGTGGTTTGGCGACTGTAAGAGTGACGTAGAGCAAATCAACCTGGTGTGCATGGTATGTCGGTGGTCGGTGCCATCAAAATCCAACAACACAACAAATCACTTAAAGAAATACGACCTGAGTGATGATGGAGAAAGCATGAAAATGCAAGTGGAGTCTGTAAAGCCTGTTAGCAGTTCAGTCACTACAGCCACATGACCAAAGCAGCACTCTATCGTTTCATCTTTTGCGGCCATTACATCATATGAGCATCATTCCAAGAGAAAGAAAACGATCACACACAT
This sequence comes from Siphamia tubifer, assembly GCA_020466265.1. Taxonomy (NCBI): domain Eukaryota; kingdom Metazoa; phylum Chordata; class Actinopteri; order Kurtiformes; family Apogonidae; genus Siphamia; species Siphamia tubifer. Next base: position 32,552,831 of record CM035788.1, on the reverse strand, counting down.
GATTTTTTTTTTTTGTTTAGCAAAAAACATAATGCCAATAAACACAGTGGAGAAAGATGGCTTTAAGCATTTAATCAAAGTGCTCGATCCGAGGTAGAAATATTACTAATATTTATATTGTTAAATTTTTGTTTCTTAATGTTGTATTTTATTCATATGTATAGCATAACTTGAAAGATATTTACATAACCGGTACCTTCATTGTTTGCAAGGATTAATGTTAATTTTTGTATGCTGTATACCTCAAAAACCTCAAGACTGTTAAGTATTTTTTTGCAGTTTAGTGAAAATTTCTATCTTATTTAATTTGCTGTGTTATTTATTTCATATCTTAATAAAAAAAAATATCAAACTAATCTTTAGTTACTTTATTTTTCAGTCCAGATGCATTAAAATTGGCAGTTTAAAAACAATATTTTAAAAAAAATCAGGATAATAATCAAGATCAGATGATATAAGAAAATTAATCGTGGTAATTTTTTTTTTTTTGCCATATCACCCAGCCCTCGATGGAGGTATATCTGAGAACACTCCCAATCCTTAACGAGACGGCAATGATGTCATGACATGAGGCATCTTCAGGTCATGACCTTTTATTTCCACTTGAAGTCCATCAAACAAATAGTTCTAGAGATATGAACGAAAAAGTGTTTAGTGATTTTAAACTTTTGTGTCTACAAATAGTACATTGTCAAAAATTGATTCACTTCTCCCTCTCCACGACGTTCATTGATCAAAACCTAATATCTTTGAAGGATATCTACAGAAACAGTCAGACCTAAAACATAATATCCCCCAAAACTCTTGTTTGTGGACCTAATAAAATACAACTATTGTTTCTAAGCATCATGTTTTGCTCAGGCAAAGGCCCGCCACTCACTTTTGGCTTGTGACCCACTAGTTTACAGTCACTGCTCCAGGTTACGGTTGCCATGGGTGCATTAAGTTAGTCTTTTATTTATCTCAGACATATGTGTAGGTATTTCTCACCTGACATGTTTTGGCGTATTACTTCTGCCGAAGGTCACCAAGATGGAGTGACGTGCTTTTAAAAAACAGCTGATGTTGTGTTGTGGAGGTGTGACCTGCCTCTATATATTGACAGGTTATTCACACTTCCTGCTGTTAGAGTTGTCCTCTCAGGATGGCGCTCCAGGTGTGTGAGAGCATGTATACCCCCTCATCCCTGTTGATGATGGCGGGGGCTGGCGAGGAAAAAGCCATGAAAGAGAACTGCTTTCTATGGACTCCTTAATCCAACAGTGATATCTATTGTTCTGTTGTTGTATGATTTTTGCATTGTCCCAGTCCATAATATGATTTTCTCTTCTGCAGTCATCTGTTGTCGCTGATTTAAGGTTCTCTTTCATGGCTTTTTCCTCACCAGCCTCGCCACTATGAACAGGGATGAGGGGGTATACACACACCTGGAGCAACATCCTGAGAGGACAACTCGAACAGCCGGAGTTGTCTAACCCGTCAATATTGACAGGCAGGTCACACCGCCACAACAACATCAGCTGTGTTTTAAAAGCACGTCACTGCAACATCAGGTGACCCTCTGATGAAGGCGGAAGTAACACACCGAAAAATGTCAGGTGAGAAATACCTACACATATGTCTGAGATAAATGAAAGATGTGGGGCTGCCATGGCTCAGTTGGTAGAGCAGGTCGAAGGGTTGGCAGTTTGATTCCCACTCCGTCCTAGTCAGTCCGTTGTGTCCTTGGGCAAGACACTTCACCCTTCTTGCCTCCAGTGTCACTCATACTAGTGTATAAATGCGTATGAAGGTTCGGTGGTGGTCAGAAATGGCAACCACGCTTCTGTCAGTCTGTGGCTACATATGTAGTTTACCACCACCAGAGGGAGCATGTGAGAGTGAATGAATAAGGGATCACTAATGTAAAGCGCTTTGGGTGCCTTGGAAAGCGCTGTAGAAATCTAATTCATTATTATTATATTATTAAAGACTAACTTAATTTAACAGGAAGACATAGTGAATATTCTACAGTTGCCATGGGCGCAGATTAACTAAGATCATTTGGCCACATGTTATTTTGTTTTAAACATTTAATGTATTTTCTATATTTTATAGTGATTAAGACATAGGTTTATGTCATTTCAAAATATTTGCATCTTTTTTTTTTCCATTTTTCAGACTGCACATGTATCTTAAATATAACTAGTAAAACCACTTTCCAATGGACTGAACATATTGAAAGAGCTTTGTTGAACTAAACTACTGTACGACAATCACTTCATCATTTATTCATAGCAAACACCTCCATTTGTTAGCCATCTGCTTAATGTGCCCTATTGTTATAACCCACAGCCATGTACAGTATGAGTCCATTGTTCATATTTCATGAAGCCCCACACTCGTTAAGAGAACACTATGTGATTCATAAAGGAAATGACTCATCTCCCATGTGCATGTGTGTTCACTTGCCACTTGTCAGATGTTGCTGCACATGAAGCATAAACAAATGCACCAAATAATTCTGTATATGAGAGTGAAACCTTAATCCCATTTCCCGTCTGGCTGATGTTTAAAGACACAGGCGACGACCATGGCTGTCTCTTTGCTTCTTGTTCATACTCACTATTACTTGGTTAGAGAAAGACACTAAACCAGACAAAATGCACTGCAGCCCCATTATGTCACTTCCCTTTTCAGTAGAAGGTATTCAGGCTACGCAGTGTTTCCCCTTCCTGAATGCATATCTGATTTAGTGTACAGCACCTACAGTACATATTGTACATGCAGCCTTTTAGAAATGTGGCAAAAAATAAAAACATAATACGACTTGGAACAGCGACATGTCTGAATCCTAGGTTCAGTTAAGACTTGATGCTGTCACAGGGATGATTCTGCTGCCTGTATCAATTCAACTACACCCCTCAACATTAAGCCCCTTACACACACACACACACACACACACACACACACACACACACACCAACATACTTGTTTGAATGTGTCATGAGGACCAAGTTTGTAATGATAAAGTAGTGAGTGCAAACTTTCCTCTATTTAAAAAAAATTATAAAAATTATAAAAAATTGTAATTTATGTGAATAAAAAATTTAAAAAATTAATGAATAAATACAATAACAATAATTTTAAAAATAAATAATTGAATCAAATAATGATAAAAATTGTAAATTTAAACGAAAAAAAAAATTAAAATGAACAAATAAATACAAAAACAATCATTTAAAAAGAAAAAAATTAAGTAAATAATAACATTTGGGGGAAAAAATTAAATATATTATATATATATATATATATATATATATATATATATATATATATATATATATATATATATATACATTATAAAAAAAATTTAAATACATAAAAATGAATCCTTTTTTGTTTTAAAGTAAACACATCTTCAAACCTTTGAAAAATACATGTTTCACTTTGCACCTGTTTCTGTCATGCTTTATGGGGACTTCTGTTTTTATAGGGCCACATCATTTCTATTTTACTAGTGGGGACCTTTATTTATATTTAACCCTCATTTTGGTCCTCATAGTGTCAGAGGTCACCATGGTGTGACTGTGTAAACATATCAATGTCCCCATAAACACAGCAATACACACACATACACACACACACACACACCTTCACCAGAACAGTATACATTTGTTAGCTTATTTTATACAAAGCAACACCACAGAAAAACAATGGAAGACCTAATAAGGACTTTATTGTGTTTTCTGCATTGTTCTTTATCCTTCTATTGCTCATTTAACCAGTAACACTTCACACTACAGATGGCTTAAAGGAAAGTGAATTCAGTGTTTTCACATTTGCACCACATTTCTTCAGAATGTATGTAAATCATAATGTGCCTTCCATACTTTTACTGTGTGAAACACAGTGATAAATTGTTGTTGTTAAGCCGTAAAATATGCAAACATGTACCATCCACCAAAAGCATCCAGTGATTTCAACTGTTAATACCTGACAATCGATTAATTATATCAATCCATGTAAATAATTGGTGAAAAATGTGTTCGAACATCTATTCATGGCCATCAGATATGACTATGTAATCACCATAGAAACACCATCATCTTCTACAACAACAGTAAAACCCATGGAGCCGGATCATTAGCAGTGGATGGACGCACTTGTTTTTATGTTCAGTTACTGGAAAAAAAGACACTTTTAATATTTTTCTGTTTCTACTATAACAGGGTTCCTGCAAATCCTTGAATAATCTTAAAAGGCATTGAATTAATTGTTCTAAAAATAAGGCCTTCAATGTGCATTAAAATGTCTTAAATCAAAGTTTCAAAAGTCTTAAAAATTTTAAATAAAATAAAAAAATAGTTTGAAATAAAAAAGAATTGGCTAACATTTAGGCTGTCTATATTACAAAAATAATTTAGGATGAGTAGAAAATGACATCATTCTGTAGGTGTAGTATTCCTTTGGCTAACCTTAGTGTGTTGATATGGTGTGTGTGTGTGTGTGTGTGTGTTATACATTTAAAATTTCAGAGTGATGCGTCTTGATGCAAATAGTTCATGAATGTAGCAGCAACTGGACCAAAACGTCATGTTCTATTTAAAATAAACATTTGGGTAAAACTGCCCCCAGGTAATTCATATGGTGTTTTTTAACCTTTTCAATTTTGGTTCATTGTCGACTTGGTCTTAAATTTAATAAAAAAAAGTGTTAAAAAGTCTTAAATTTAACTGAGCTGTAGGAACCCTGTGAGGGCTGAGGTCCTGCATATTTTAGATATTTCCCTCTTCCATCAAACCTGGTTCAATGAATAATCAGCTGTGTCGAAGCCTGAGAACAATAAAGGCTTCCAGGTGTGATGGAAGAGGGAAATATCTAAAATATGCAGGATACTGGACCTTCACAACTGGAGTTTGACACCACTGTGCTATAATAACTTTAAACTTTTATGAACATTTACATGATCAGTGAATAAACACAGGGAAGTAAACAATTTACACTGAAAAAAAACAAGTGATTCGAGGTACAACAAAGCCCATCCCTCACATATACTGTAGCGTATTTTGGCATTGATCCAGCTGATGTCATCATTGTCATGAGGGGTGAGGTGGACAGAGGACTCAGATGCACAGTGTTGAAGGGAGAACAGATTTAGGGCGAATACCAATTCCCCCCTTAACCCTCAATCCACGACACCACCCTTGGGAGCAAGGGTTACCCAGAATGCAGTATTTTCTTTGTTAATGGTGATATAAAAATTACGAAAATCATTGTCTTATCTTAGTTTAGGTCCATTTTCTGGATTATGTACCTCATTGTTGCATAATATGTATTTTTTATTTTACGATCTTTTGTCAATAGCGGCTGGTGCGGACAAGCTAGCTATCGTTTAAGTTAGCTAACGTTACTAAAACGGTCATTTTTTGCGGTGGTAATGTAGTTGTTTTATCAAGATAACAGCCTATATAACATGCTTGTGCCGATAATAGTATAAAATGACCGGGCTAATGTCATCTACTGTAGCCGCAGAGTTATCTAACGATAGTTATAGCTGGTGTTTACCTTTCATTGAGCTGCGGTATGCAGTGACAGCTGAATGTGGTTGTGTTATTTATACAGATTATTTGTTTGACAGCTCTAACTGAAGGAATAATTTACAGATGGTCCACAACAATTTCAAAAATTTGGACCTTGATGGATGATAGCTGTGTTTGTGGCTTATGATTAAACAGGCAGGGTTAACAGTGCAAATTAAAAAAAAAAAAAAAAAATTGTGTTTCATTTCAGGGACTACAGAGACAATGCTGGCCTTGACTAATTTCAGGGCCAACATTTTCGGGGTGCCCCATTTTCTAAGTCACAAATAGCCCTTAACACTGAGTTTTGAGGGCTACTGATGGAGAGTTTAGCTTAAGGGAGGAATTTGAATTGGCCCTTAGTTAATTGTGACCTTGACCTTTGACCTTTACCTAAATGGATCATTGCATCTGATGCGCATTAGATATATTTATTATATACCCATGTAATTTCATGATGATATGTCATGTATTCATTGACTTGTAGCATGATATGTCTCTACGGACACACAGACAGATAGACACAGACAGACAGACACACACACACACACACTGATTTCAATAATATTAATCATTTACAAAAGCCTAAATTGAGACAAAAGTGAAAAATGGGACCTGCTTTAATATGGGTTAATATTCACATGTTTGGAATTTCTTCATCCAATCTGTCATTTATGTCGACCTGTTTGAATGTTACCACCTTTGTTCAGGTGAATTATTGTTGATTGACACCCAGGGGTGATGCCTTTGTCACTGTAACCAGGATAAACAAGTTTGTTAAAATAATTTCCTATTCTTGTGCATCTGGTTCTTAATACCTCAACATGTTCAAAATAGTGTCTAGGTTATGGAAGTATTTTTGTCTGTATGTAACAGAGTCCTGCACCGGTTCGGGTAACCGCGGGTGACCCGTGGGTGAACCGCAGATTTTCACGAAACGGGTGAAAAATGTTGTGCCGTGTCGGATACGGGCTCGGTTCGGGTCGGACGTGGGTGATCGCGGGTCTAATTTGCGGTTCATACACAGTAAATTTTGCAGTGTTAAATCAACACTTAGAGAGTTTATTTAACTTCTTCTGGAGTGTATTTGGTCTCCAAATTAACACTGCAAAATCTACAGTGTAGGCTAAAAACTGTACTTTAGTTTCCTTCTTGATGCGTTTTTCAAGCGTGTGTGTGTGTGTGTGTGTGTGTGTGTGTGTGCGCGTGCGCGTGAGCTCACGTATAAAAATAGTTTTTGAATTTATTATTTGTCTGCTCCTGTTTAACAACATTTTTATTTGGCTCTGCCTTGGCTATGTCACTGTTCAGTATATTCGTGGCAATACATTTTGTATTTAAGATGCCATTTTCTTCCGGGTTCGGGTCGGATATCGGGTTCATTTATAGCGGGTCGGTTCGGGTGCGGATTTGTAAATTTTTTTTCGTCGGAAAACGGGTCGGATACGGGTTTGAACATGACGGGTACGGGCGGTTGCGGTTTGTCAAAATCAGAACCGTGCAGGACTCTGGTATGTAAGTACCTTCTCCCAGGTTGATCATTAATGTACAGCATCAGGATATATATATATATATTTTTATTTTTTTTATTACTTCTGCATCCTTAATTTGAGGAACATAGGTGCAAATCATTGTTTGAAAGTAATTTTGTTGTGATGTTACTAAAGTAATTTTGTGCAAACAAAAAAAAAAAAACCCTGCCGGCACCCCAAAGGTAATCCACCTTTTACTGAGAGCTGTAAAAGTGGCCCATTTTCACTTTTTTGACTGACAGGTCCATTGACAGCAGAGATGACAAACAGCGTGGTGCTTTCATTCTTTTTATTAGGAGTCGAGAGCAGAGAGTTGTTTATGCTGATGTGTAACGTAGTGACAAGTGGGGGCATCTTTGAAACAGTCGATGCTTCACTGCAGTAAATGTCTGCTCTATGTGTGTGTGTGTGTGTGTGTGTGTGTGTGTGTGTGTGTGTGTGTCATGGAAATTAGCTGAGGATGTGTACATACAGTATGTTTTTGTGGAGAAGTAATGAAGCAACTAGAGCTGTTTTGAATTCCACTCAGTAAAGCACTCTGCGTGGGGAATTTTCACTGGCCAGGAAAATATATGATGATCAAAAAGCGAGCATGAGGACTTACACACTCCATGCACTGCAAAAATGTAAACACAAACAACCAGTGCTGCCATTTAATGGTCACTTTACAAAGGCAGACAAGCTTAAAGGAGGTTGTGTATTCAACAGAAGTGAGGTAGACACACACTCTATACACCAGCTACGTTTTTACTTAGACCGTATTGATGTTGTACAACACAAGCGTAGGCTAAATACATTCAAATAAACAAATTCTGAGGATGACTTTCCACAGAAATGTGTCAAACTATGAGGAAAAAATTTGATTTATTTTGATTAAATCTTAAGTGATTTGTCATCATTTATTACACTGATCTACACATTTTTTAAAAAGTATCTGTTTCAGACATTAAATGTACTAAATCTTACATACTTTAATAAGATGAATCAGAAAACAAAATGACTTTAGTGCTGGTTTGTTCATGTTTTTAATGCATATGATGGTGTATTATTCCACATATATGGTGGTTTATGTACATGTATACAATGCGTTTGTAAACTAGATAATCTACTACTGCATTTGGTTATAAACATCCAAAATGTAATATTTTTTTCATTTCATTTTGTAATAAACTGCTCCACATTTTGCCACATTATGTAATAATTTATTCCATTTTACAGCAGCAGGGCGCTTTGGTGGTGTGGCATTAAAACTCAAGGAGCTGTTTGGGAAACATTCCAAGTGGTTTATGGTTTAGCTGGTAATTAGACATATTAGACATAAGGACAATTTGAAATTATGGATATATTTTGGAAATAGAAATATTGTTTGTTTGTTTAGCCTTTTGAGGGAATTTCATATTTGTTTAAAATGAATGTTAGTGGATAAATGATGTGGTCACAGCAGCTCTGTAAACAAACAGAAGACACTTACGTTGTTTAAGGTAGAACTTATATTCATTGGTTCATTATTATTTTAAATTGTCCACAAGCCTGCATGTGATGGTTGCATTTATTGTTGTTGATGTTTATAACTACTCTAGATGTGGTTTTGGTATCCAATTAAAAAAAACAAACATGGAATTTACAGAATATTCTTTGTTAAATCAACCTTTGAATAGTGCACTGATAGTAATTGCTTAGTACTGCTACTAGGCTAATACAATAATAATTAATAATAATACGCCTGAGACCCGATACGGATAAAGCAAAAAAAAAGCAAGGACAAATTCTATCTAATTTAAGTTCCATTCAAGTCCTTCTTTCGAGCTCGGTGCTCCTTTCTTCGGTTACAGCTTGTAATTCGATTTGCATTCACAGCTTCACAAACATTTCCGATGGTTCTTCTCCAGAGCGGTCAATCAGCAACCAGTTCCTTCCCTTGATCCAAAACTCTTCCCGACTTCAGAACACTTTTACAAGTGTCCTTATATCTTCGTTTCGGTCGATCAACAGAACAAATACCATTGTCGAATTCACCGTGGAGGAGGGATTTTACAGGACAATCGTTACAGAATGAATAACAGCGCGAATGATTTTTAACTAAGGTGATTTCAATGTCCTCAGCATTCGCTCACTGTAACACGTCTTCGTTACTTACGTAGTCGCTCCACTTTATCCTCAATATTTTCCTCAAATGGCGCTGTTGGACTGTCCAAAGCTGATTGATGTTATAATACTAATACAGTGATACTAATAATACTTTAAAGTCAAATAAAATACAATTAACAAACAAACTATGCTTTAGAATTTTTATTACGTAATGCACAATGTTATAAAATTTTGGAAGTGCATTTTGTAACATTTTTATCCAAGATTTATCTTAGAAATTTGAGCCAACCAGCATTTAAGACTTGTGTTTTCTTTACCAGTAACACATGTGGTAAAGTTTCCTTCTAGACCAGTATAATTAATTGATCTAATTAATCTCTTTGTTAATGTAAAAATTGCTCTGAAAAGTCGACAACTTGAGGTATTTTTATTTCAATTCATTACATTAGTGTGGCAAATCAAAACATTGATATATAACAAAAAAAAAAACCCATGTCCTTATAAAGTCATTTATTGTTTTTAACAGACTTGAACAGATGTAATTGTATTTCAGACTAGTAGACTCGTCCCAAGTGCTGCCTCTTTCCACCACTGGAGGTATATTGATCTGTTCTTTTGTCTACCTACAAATAATTAGAAAATAAAAAGAAAACCTAACATCAGGTTCATATAAAGTGCTGTAAGTGAACACATGCAAAAACATTGAGAACACTTTTATGATCAATACAAGTATTGAACACTGAACTGGTTGCTGGTAAGTTAACTTACAATACTTTAAGTTAACACATCAAAAAGGCAACTCACAAACAGAAACAATAAAATTAAAGATTAAAAATGAGATTAATGCGACTGAAAAACTAAACTGCGCTAAATATGACTGTAATGAATTAATCTTAATTAATGCAATAATTTGGCACAGCTATTTATTATAATATTATTCTGAGATTATGGTAATATTATATATATATTTTATATACTGAATTTACTTATCATGTAGATGTTCATAAAAACTCAGATAAAAAATTGAGGGTTTTATTAGAACCAGATAAAAATGAAGAAAGAGTGACTTTTCCAGCAAAAATATTATTAACTGGACATAAAACAAGTGTCTCCATCCACTGTCATTGATGTATTTTACTGGTGAACAAGATGACAGTGTTTCCACGGTAACTACAGAGCCCCTGAACATCCAAATGGGTCATAACTGATGACCATGAAAAGGTGATAACCTACATTTTACACCAATTATCTTACATGCATTGATAGGATTATAGTGGATCAACAGGTGTTATACATTTTCCACCAGTAGATGGTTTTGGTTCATGGTTGAAGGTTTGGGTTTTTATGAGTTAAACATTAAACTTGTCAAATCCAAATTTAGAACAACATGACTTACTGTTTCCATCTGGCCTGAGGTAAGACAAACATACACTGGCCAATATTTTTAAACCTTCCCTTGAGTTTTGGCAACAGTGTGAAAAGCCCAGAGGGGTTGATGGAACAGCAAACTTTTTCTGGGTGGTTGACAGCAAACAAACAATCTGCACCGTGTGCTTCATCTGTAGTTAAATATATCAATGACTCTTGTGCATTGCAATCGTACGTATATTATTGATAATATCCTCAGTCTCATGACAATAATATTTACTAGTCATCCAAAATCTAATATTTTACCTCAAACTTTATAGGATAAGATTAATGTCAAGGCTTCACCCGCTTTGTTCTGAGTAGAAATAATTGGGTTTTTGCAGCTGCTTTGGGGTTAACAAACTGCAAACAAAGATGGTACATCATCAGCTTTTATTGCTGACATGGGAAACATCTCACACATCCAGTAAACACACATAAATAAGTTTTGATTTCACAGGGTGTTTGCTCTTTATCCAAATAAAAACTTTTTCTAGACTTTTCCAAAATGGACTTAGACTTTGACTTTGACTTTAAGTACCGTTCTACCCTACAGAGCAAAAAGGCAGTCACTACGTTTTTTTTTTTGGCAAAAATTAATTATTGTATTTTCAAATCATTCTTTGTCACGTAATAAAATATCTCATCTCAAATGTCTGTCGTTTTGGAGAAAATTGGTGAGTGTTTGTACAGTAACTGCAAAAAGGACTAGTAAAACAAAGAGGCAGTAAAGGCCATTACTGTCCATTTAGGACCCTGCCCCAATAGTTTACAGTCTGAAAGACTGAAACCGAGATTATGCAGTTACTGTATTTTCTATAAGGTGCACTGTCAAATGTTTTTTTATGGTTTTTCATATATAAGGCCCATTAAGTGAAGTTAAAATTATGAGATAAAAAGTCAAAATTATCAGATAAAAAGTCAAAATGGGCGGCACGGTGGTGCAGTGGTTAGCACTTGTGCCTCACAGCAAGAAGGACCCTGGTTCAAATCCCGCACCAGACCTTTCTGTGTGGAGTTTGCATGTCCTCCCGGTGTCCGCGTGGGTTTTCGCCGGGCACTCCGGTTTCCTCCCACCATCCAAAGACATGCACTGATAGGTTAATTGGTTAATCTAAAATTGTCCATAGGTGTGAATGTGAGAGTGATTGTTTGTCTATGTATGTCAGCCCTGCGATGAACTGGCGTCTCATACAGGGTGTACCCCGCCTTCACCCATTGTAGCTGGATTAGGCCCCCAGTGACCCCCGCGACCCTAGTGAGGATAAAGCGGGTTCAGATAATGAATGAATGAATAAAGTCAAAATCATCAGATAAAAAGCCAAAATTATCAGATAAAATGTCAAAAGTATCAGATAAAAAGTCAAAAGTATCAGATAAAAAGTCAAAATCATCAGATAAAAGTCAAAATCCATCCATTCCATCCATTATCAACCGCTTCATCCGGGGCCGGGTCGCGGGGGTAGCAGTCTAAGCAGGGAGGCCCAGAATCATCAGATAAAATGTCAAAATTATCAGATAAAGTCTAAATTCCCAGTCACTAAGCACTACCAGAATGAATCCATATATAAGGCACACTGTGGTTTTTGTAGAACTAGGTAATATACAGTAACAATACTGCCTCATGTCCAACTAGAAAAGCACTCTGAGAGCTCAGACCTCCGCCAAGGTAGACCCCCCCAATCACCCCCAAAATGAAATAATTTCTTCCTGTTCACATTTCCAACATATCCTGAAAATTTCATCAAAATCCGTCCATAAGTTTTCGAGTTATCTTGAACACAAACAAACAAACTGATAAACATAACATCCTTGGCGGAGGTAATAATCTACCTACAACTACTGGGGCTGAACAACAAGAGAGGTCATTTTTCTCAGTTTGGTGTCTGTGCAGTTACTGCCTTTTTACTTTATAGAGCAGTATCTATGTACTTTATATCCTATACTTGTGTGTCTACTGTTCTGGTTAAGATTATACCTGCTGTGTGTGTGTACTAGAAAAGTTCATTTCAATCAATGTATGAATACATAATTTACAGTAAATTACAATTTAGTGATAAAAATGTTTTCACAATATATCAAAATAATAAGAATGCATGGCTATCACTGGAACCATTCCAGTACGGACAACTTAGTGAAATCATATGTTTGTTTTTAAAATGCTTTCTTCATGTATTTCTTATCTTAGTGCGTTACAAAAAAGAATGCATTGAGTGGATATAAGTACACTAAACCATTTATAATGTTTGTGTGCTGCATCATGCGCATATGCTACGTCTGTGCTGTTATAGAATAGAAGTACTTTATTGATCCCACATTTGGGAAATTGCTTCTGGAATTGTTGCAGAATGTGACTTTTGTCTGTGAAAACATATTTCCACTTTGTGGGATTCTACCTACCTACCTACCTACTTACTAGTGGAAGACATTACGAATCAATTTTCAGTAATATTTGACATGTACATATTCAATGACATGTATGTTACAACACACTTTTCATCCACAATTTAATTGCTCAATTAATTGCTTCACCATCACAGGGGAAAATGGGAAATTTGGCTTCAGTTACTAGTGAGTGGTGCCCATCAGGGGGATTCACAAGTGGGTTTACACAATGATGGCTGAAAACTAAGTAGGTATTCTCTGTTTACCAGCGTACTACATCCCTGGTGACAAAGTAAACAAATGTTTGTATGACAACTTAGAATTCTTTAGCAATTGTGGACCTTGACCTTTGACCTAGAGAATTTGTCCTTCAAGGTTCTAATGTCAATGCACATCAATAGTGAGAGCAAAAAGATGCTATGTGTAAAACTGAGTATACAGGTATGAAAACAACACTACGTGAAGTTATAAAACATAATATAAATGCCTCAGCTAGCCAAAAAAATATATTACTACTAGTACTGTGTAGTAGAGGCAGTTAGAACAAAGACACTGAGGTATTAATACAACCTTTCAAATATGACAAATAAAATATTACCTGGATTACAAAAAAGCATGCTTCCAAATACTAGTGCATCATTTTAGTGAGCTGCTGCATGTTGGCTCAGTTAATAGAGAGGGTTGTCCAATAACCTAAAGGTTGGTGGTTTGAATCCCTCCGTCCTAGTCAGACACTTTACCCTCCTTTCCCCCAGTGTCACTCACGCTGCTGGTGTGTTTGTTGGTGGTCAGAGGGGCCGTAGACGCAAAATGGCTGCCACGCTTCTGTCTAAATGTAGTTTACCACCATTAGAGGGAGCATGTGAGAGTGAATGAATAATGGGTCACAAATGTGAAGCACTTTGAGTGGCCAAAAAGTGCTATAGAAATCCAACCCATTATTATTATTATTATTATTATTATTATTGTGGCTATTGTTATTATCATTGTTGTTGTTATTATTATATATTATTATTATAGATTATCTTATTATGTATATATTAAGAAAGTAATGTTAAATTAAAATCTGATGTTATCTAACACATCATGACCCCAGTCTCTTCCACACAGTGATGCAAACTGTCTGCTAATTCAAGGCTTTTTTTTTTCTGTATTGGATTGGTATCGGCAGATACTACATCAGATATTGGTATCGCATTGGTGGCCAAAAAAAAAGGTGGATCGGTATATCCCCAGCTCTAATAAATCAATATGTTGTTCTTTAAGGGTTAAACGCTCCACTCCATTAGCACAGTAATCCCTCTGTTTTCCTCCTTCACAAAGCAGGCTTGAGTTTGGTTGAGTATTTCCTCAGAAAGAATAAAACTTCCAGCTGCAGACGGAAACAAGTTTGATGAAAGTAGCCTTGAAACAGAGACATTAAAAGTTGTGAACCCCAAAAGCAAAAGTGAAAGCCACTAACGCTTTAAAACACTGATAAATGACTGGAGCCTGTTGTTCAGGACACATAGTAGTTTGTGTGAGGGATTACTTTAAAAGACGCCGATGAAAGTGGAACCTTGAAGTTTGGAGTGTGACTGACATGATACAAAAACTTGATGAAAACATCACCGACCAAGTTGTTTAAATTGATTTTTTTTTCATCAAATAGGACCAGGTCTTTGAGTATCTGCAGACTTTTATTCTTTCCAGCAGCCACAAATAAAGTCTTTTTATTGTTGAGAATAGCATTTATATCTGGGATAAACCACATTCAACTGCATTTACAACCCTGATAATACTAAGGCGACGCTTACATGTTTCATTTGTGGTTGTTTTTTTTGTTTTTTTTACCTGTTTGAATGCTATTCAACCTTGTACACTTCCATTTGCCATTTTGGTGTGATTGAAAGTAATCTGTGCTTCTTGGCTGTTGCTCATAACACATCTATGAAGAGATAAGCAGCTTGATTTGATTTCGTTCTTGTATACAGGAAATGCTCATGATATTTTAGACAAGTTGTACACGTTACAGCAGAGTCCTGCACGGTTCTGATTTTGACATACCGCAACCGCCCGTACCCGTCATGTTAAAACTCGTATCCGACCCGTTTTCCAACGAAAAAAATAAAATAAATCCGCACCCGAACCGACCCGCTATAAATGAACCCGATATCCGACCCGAACCCGGAAGAAAATTGTCAGATAGCCAAACTTAAATACAAACATTTACTGCCACGAATATACTGAACAGTGACATAGCCAAGGCAGAGCCAAATAAAAATGTTGTTAAACAGTAGCAGACAAATAATAAACTCAAAAAATATTTTTATCCGTGAGCTCACACACACACACACACACACACACACACACACACACACACACACATACATCAAGAAGGAAGCCGACAGAAGGCAGCTATACAAGTCCAAACTAAAGAACAGTTTTTAGCCTATGAACTGCAAATTAGACCCGCGATCACCCACATCTGACTCGAACCGAACCCGCAACCGACACAGCACAACATTTTTCACCCGTTTCGTGAAAATCTGCGGTTCACCCACGGGTCACCCATGGGTACCCGAACCCGTGAAGGACTCTTAAGTTATTTTAACCTTAGATAGAGTATTTACAGCTCTATGATAGTACACCAGCTCTAAGACTGTGTAAAGTTCTGCACAAATGCATTGTTAAATTCAACTACAGCATGATGATTGCCAGTCTGCTGCATTGCATTGTGGGTACTGGACATTTTATTATTTATTTATGCATTTGACATATGCTGTTTTCCAAAGCGATTTACAGACAAAAGTGAGCAATCTAGGTTTTTGAAGAATAAAATACAAGAATCAATTAAAAACACACAAAAAAAGTACTGTACAATTAAAAGTAAGGAGGACAAAGCACAGTGATTAGTGTATTTTCTGGACTATAAGCCACACTAAGTTATAAGCCGCAGATATCTATATTATTTACTGCGTGTACAGAAGGATTTTGAACTGTAAATGTAGTTACATGTATGTACCTGAACAGATTTTTTTGTAACAGTGCCTTTTAAATGGAACAGAACCAAGAGGAAACAAAAATAACAGCAGTGTGGTTTCCTTCCTGAATAGCAAGATTAATAGCCTTCAATTTAAAACTTGCATCATACGAACTTCTTCATGTGGGTTCCATGATGAAGGGGTGAAAATGTGAAAATAATTAACTATTGATAATTTGTCCTCTGTGTTCTATCTGCTAAAGAAAAAGTAACGTATTCTTCTTTGCATTGATTGTTCTTAGTAGTTTTGATTCTAATTGTGGTTAGAGCGCCCCTAGTGGTGAAAAAAAATCCACAGAATAGCTGCATCTTTGTATAAACCTCATGGTTCAAAACATATGAAAAAAGTAGCGGCTTATAGTCCAGAAAATACGGTAAATAAAATACAATAATAGATTTTTTTTTTTTAAAAAACAGCTGTGCAAATGAAATAAATAAGAGTACCAAGTAAAATGATTAAAAATAGAAATAAATAAATTAAAAGTGCTGGGACAGGAGGTTGTCTTCGGTCTTCAAGAGCTTCTTGAAGACAGACAGGGACAATCCTGTCTGTCTTGTACTGGGTAGATTATTCCACTATTGTGGAATGACCCATGTGAACAGTCTAGATCAGGGGTGTCAAACTGTGGTCCTCGAGGGCCGGTGTCCTGCATGTTTTAGATGTTTCCCTCTTCCATTACACCTGGAGGTCATTGCATCATTATCAGTCTGATGAGGAGCTGATTATTAACTCTTTATGTGTCAGGGATGATGCATTCTGGATGGATCATATTTAAATATTCAGAAAAATTCAACCGTTTTCCTTTTAGTTTTGTGCATGGAAAAGGTGCCAAGAAGCAAGGGTTTTTTTATTTTATTTTATTTAAACATTTTTAAAGGCAAAATTAAAATGGCTGGGACCAAATTTCAACACTAGTTTTTTGTTTGTTTTTTTTTTAGTTTAGTTTATTTCAGTCATATATTCACTTCAAAACAGCAAAAAGAGAGAGAACAATCCAGAATTTGACTGAAAAAGGCTCAGGCAGAAGCAAAGATTATTAAGTAATAAGTAATTTTCCACATTATTTGTTATTTTGTAAGTATTTATTAGTTTTTGTTCATTTTGTTTATTTTTCTACATTTTTTTTTTTTATTGTAGTATTTTTCTTTGATTTTTTGCCATTTGTGTCTTACTTTGCTCATCTTACCAATTACTTTGTTAGTTCTCAGGAGTTAAAGGGTTAAACTGAATCACATGGAAGAGGGAAATATCTAAAACATGAAGGACACCGGCCCTCGAGGACTGAAGTTTGACACCTGTGGTCTAGATTGTCTTGTACAGGGTTTGAGGACATTCAGCAGATGAATAGAGTGGATGTGTTGTATAAACAGAAGATAAAGGAAATGAATTGATGTCCTCAGATCTTCCTTCTCACCAAAGAAAACAACTGTAAAACTTCTATAGGAAAAGACAAACCACAGCGAAGGACAAATCCACTCCTCTGGGTGGACAGGCTGTGGATGCACTAGGACTGATGGGACGTCTATTTGCAGATGTAGTTCAGTAAGGTGGGGGCAGATGAGACAGGTGGGGAGGTGAGGAGGACTGGGGTCATAGGTCAGGGCAGGGTACAGATGAGTCACCTCCTGTTGATCCAAACTAATGACAAACAATATTACAATAGAAAAATATAATAAATACAGTGGAAACCAGTTATACCAGTTATAGTAATCATGTTGGTCCAGAGCCAATTTAAACACTATACTGTAAGCTGTTGATAACTACAACTTATTTTTTTATGCAAAATATAATCTAAATGCCATTTCTATCATTTTTCAATAAGAGAATAAAAGAAATGAAATGGATGCTTCAGCATTTAGTGAATTTTATTACAGTACTGTATTATACCAGTTTAATTACAGTATCCTGTGCAGTGTGCAAACATAACTCAAACAGTAACTTATTCTATGTAGTGTCGGCTCTGCTGTGACGCCAGTGGATTTTTTTGTGTGTTTTTTTTACAACTCTGAAAAATAAAGTTTGAAACAAATGCCTAATCACAACACAGTGCTACATGTGCCACCTGTGCATTTTTTTTTAACATGTCTGAAAATAAAGTTTGAAACAATAGAACAAAAAGAAGATAACGGTATCAAGAAAATTAAAGCCACCTCTGTTTTTTGTTGCCGCTTCCTTTTTCCAGTGATGATTCACAAGCTTAGTTGCTTCCTGTTGTCAACTGGTTACGTGCGCTAGCTAGATAGACAGAAGCAGACATGCAGAACGGAATCATGGGAGTAAAAAATTAATTCCAATTATTTTTGCATGTTTTGCTTTCATAAAATGGCCAAAACTTAACATTATAAGTGGATTTCTTGATTACTATAAACAAATGAGTTAAACATCATTTGTATAGAAATTATTTTGTCCTGAGCCTTTTGATCTATATAGGTGGTTGATTACTATATTTGTGACCACTATAAGTGGTTAGCACTTTATAAAGAGAAGCTAAACAATAGAGATTGATTAGGAGTGATAAGGAAAGGGGAAAATGAGGAGGAGATTGAATGAAACTGGGGGGGGGGGGGCTTATTATAATAATAACTCACTGGAAGCCACCTCGTTCTCTATCCAATCTTGTATTCTGTCCTTTACACGGAGCTTTCAAGGGCTTGAAATAATGGTGCCAATGAAAGCACTTAGAGTGCCTGACGTAGCGCTGTGCAGCTTACTGTTTGAAAAACATGTCAGAAGTTAATTTTCTTTCTTTCTCATCTTAGTGCTTCTAGATGTCAAGTCCCCTCTTTCTTGTCTACATTATGTTTCTGTGTCTCTACGTGTCTGTTTTGTCTGTTTTTGTAAGTTATGTATTTTTTTGACTGTGCAATTAACTCTTCTTTTCTTTTCTCTTCTTTTCTCTTCTTTTCTTTTTTCTTCTTTTCTTTTCTTTTCTTTTCTTTTTTCTTTTTTCTTCTTTTCTTTTCTTTTCTCTTCTTTTCTCTTCTTTTCTTTTTTCTTCTTTTCTTTTCTTTTCTTTTCTTTTTTCTTCTTTTCTTTTCTCTTCTCTCTTCTTTTCTTTTCTTTGTCACATTACTGTGTTCTATGGTATCCTAAGGTTGACCCACTGTTAGTATTCTTTCAGTAATATTGTATCCCTTGATTACCGCTGTTGGACTTCATTTGCTAAAAGGAAATAATTTTTTCCGTTAAAAAAATCTAATAATGATAATAACAGTAACACAACAACACATGATTATAACAATAATAGTATAATTTGCGAATATTATTGTGGCAGTGAAGGCAGCCACAATCACAGCAAACATGGATTAAATAATTATTCATAGTAGTTTACATCAATTCCTATCAGTTTGAGTTCATATTAATTAAACTTCATATAGTTTTGGGGGATGGTGGAGCCAAGCACACAGTCTGAGGAGCCTAAAGGGTCTAAAGGTAAAGGCCAGGGGTGCTCAGTCCTGGTCCTCAAGAGCTACTGTCCTGTATTTTTTAGACGTATCCCTCTTCCAACACACCTGATGGTCATTATCAGACTTCTGCAGATCTTCATGAGTGGTTTATCATTTGAATCGGGTATGTTGGAAGAGGGATACATCTTAAACATGCAGAATAGTAGCTTTTGAGGACCAGGACTGAGCACCCCTGGTATAAGGGATACTGGGAATTTTGGTATTGATCCAAAATATAGGGCGAGCAACACTGACGGCAATACTCATACCAATGCTTTATCCTTGAAATACCATGATCATTGAATAATTTTGTGATTTTTTCCTTTAGTTAAATGAATATGATTGTGTTAAAACACAGCACAGCACAGCAAGTTTTTATTTTGTATTTTTTATGAAGTAACTACAATATAAAACAACTTAATAGTATAACAAGTGATGTCCAGGCACCAAAATCTTCACCCCGCCCAAACTTAATGGACATCTTCCTCTCAAAACATGAGACTATGGCTTTGACCTTTCAAGGCTGCCCAAGGTCAAAGGTCATGATGCCATTTTGGAGACTACATGTAGTTTTCTATCTGTCAATAATAGTAACTGAGTACTTATCACCACTCTTTTTGGAGTCACAGCCATTTAAAATAATGTGACCTTGACTTTGACCTTTTAAGATCATTCGAGATCAAAGGTCATGACAGCATTTTGAAGCCCATGCCATATTTTCTATCTGTCAATAGTGGTAACTAAGACTCGATCTCCTCTGGTTTTTCCATAATAGTCCATTTTGAGTCTGTGCATAGCCTAGTTGTTTTCTTAAAATATAGAATATATTACAGATAAAATGCAGAATAAAATACAAATAAAACCTCAATAAAATCCAATAAAACAGTTAATGCTTGCACATTTGTGTTGTTTTATTTTAGGTTACCCTTAAAAGAACATCACTGGACCCCACAGTGTGACTTTACGGAAAAAGCAAGGTGAGCGTGCCACAGTGCCTAAGTGTGTGTGTGTGTGTGTGTGTGTGTGTGTGTGTGAGCCAACAAAGCAAGTGTGTTATTTTCTCGGTGACCGACTTCAACCGGTTAATGAGGCTCTGGTGATCTGGTGATTCTCTTTTTTTAGAAATTGGAATTTATAGTTTTACACATTTATTGATCTCTTACAGGAAATTAATTTGTTCCAACAGCAGAGAAAATGGTGCAGTAACAAGCTGTGTGAAAAATAAAGTCAGCAGTGTTAGCCTTTGGCCTATGGATATAAACTGCAACCAAGATATTGATCTCATCACACGAGTATCGATCCGATGTCAATACTGACGTTGGTATTGATACTATAGGTATTTAGATCAATATTCTCCAGCTCTAACAGGTGTGGTGGAATTATTTCAGTTCAATTAAGAACAACGCTGGAATCAGAATAATCTTTTAGGAAAATAATGAGTTTAATACAAGACTGAGCACACAGTAGAGGTAAGATCGGGCCTAAAAAAACCAGCCCGCAGGCATTAAAGCCCGACCCAGCCTGAGCCCGACCAATTAACTTGATTTACAGGCCCGAGCCCAAAGCAAACCCGAAATTTCAATTCATCTCATAGTATTTTTGGCAGAAAAAAAACACAAGATTTTTTAAGATTAAAATCACCTACATATTTTTATTATGATAAATGCATTTACACAATGAAATAACGCTGGAACACATAATAAAAGGCCAGACAATGAGAGTGAAAGAGTGATCTTGATGCGCACTCGCTTAATTACGCAGATAATCAGAAGTGCGTTTCCCAGTTTGATCTCTAGGTGGCACTGTAACTTTAAGGTGTTGTTAACTGTGTTGTTGTTGGGACCACAGAATAAAATACAGAGGTAGACTGATAATACATGGCTTCGTCCACTTGATATATTAAAAAAAAAAAAAAAAAAAGACAGCGAGAGAGAAGCCTGAGCCCGACCGAACCCGAACGTAATGATTGACATTTTAGGCCCGACCCGACCTGAATTTCGGGCCGGGTCGGGCTCGGGCTACACTGTAGATTTTGCAGTGTTAATTTGGAGACAATGGGACCAAATACACTCTAGAAGAAGTTAAATAAACTCTCTAAGTGTTGATTTAACACTGCAAAATTTACTGTGTAAAGATCTTACCTCTAGCACACACACACACACACACACACACAGGAGTATGTATGTATAGAGATCTCTCCCAGACCAAGGAGACACAGGTACTTATACAGATACAACTGGCAACAAAAGGAGACACAGGAGGTCACCTAGGTGTGATAACCAGACCCCCTCTTACTGTTGCTGACAGGTTGAAACATGTCCTGGGTTAAACACAATCAACAAACCACTCTAAGATGTGATTTACAAAGACAAAAGTAATAATAATACAAAGAATAAAGAAATAATACAGTGTTAAGACACAATATAATTCCATTACATTGGGACCAAACCAACGCAAGGGGTAGACAAGAGAAAAAAAAATAAAATTATAACCTTTCATTTATATTTATGTCATGGTGTGTGTTTTGATGCTTATTTCCCATTATTATTTTTTTTCTAATATTCTACCTTTAAATGTATAAAATTCTCAAATAACTCAGACATCCAACTTCTGACTTTTGAGAAAGAAGACAGAAAAAAAAAGGTAGACATTCCTCCCTCCCTCTCTTGCTTCTGTCACTGACTCTCCTTTTGTAAAAGTAGGATAAAGATGTACCTTTTTAGAAACGGTCTACAGTGTTTTATCTCTGCGCTCAAATTTTCCTGTGAAAAAAAAACCTGGCTGATTGACTTTGACTTCACCTGTCTTTAAATTGCTGTGATGGCCAGAGCCGCTGCATGAATATAAGCACCAACCACAGACAACGTGACAGATGAATCGTCAATGTTATCCTCACTTTTAACCTAAACTTGACTTGCTCCTGGCATTTTCTGGCTGAGGATCCATAACAGGACTCATTTGTCAGCAGGAACCCAGTGAAAGCTTAGACAGGAGTAATTAAGAGCGGTTGTTTGGTGCCTTCCTAGCATTGACCGGCATGTTATCAGTATCCGTAACGGGCATTAAAGCGGTCAGTCCTCTAGAGGCTGATTCAACTCTTAAGCCAAAGCAGGTTTTTTTTTTTTTTTTTTTTTTTTAATTCAGTTAATATATAGTTTCCAAGTCTTGTTACCTTGCTGTTTCTAGAGATGCAC
The DNA here is from genome assembly GCA_020466265.1 of Siphamia tubifer. Lineage (NCBI taxonomy): Eukaryota > Metazoa > Chordata > Actinopteri > Kurtiformes > Apogonidae > Siphamia > Siphamia tubifer. The sequence goes on along the minus strand of CM035788.1, from coordinate 32,530,195 downwards.
AAAATTAGATAGAGTAAAACTCTTATCCAATTTATTATAGTTAGCAGGAAGTGCATTATGTGAAAAGAGTTTGCCTATAATGTTGTTTCCCAATTTGCAGCTCTTTGGGAAGAAGTCACTCATAATTAAGTCAAAGCCAACAGCATGTGACATTAGTTATTGTGGAGCATCAACATCATGGCAAATGTTTTTTGTCTCCTGCGTGGGCACAGAAAATACTTTTTTTTTTTTTCCCTTTAATGATTGCATCCGCTTCCTGTTTTCAAGGGGAATATTGAATCTGAAAAGTCTGAGTGCTCCTTTTGAGTCACGGTTTGCAAAATATAACAATCTGTGATTATGTATTTGCTTTGTATGAGGCAACAGTTATTGTGAGAGGAAGTCACGCTGTTCATATCACATTCAAGGTCATATTGATTAGAAAATAAAAAGACAAACCACATCCAGAAGCCACCACAGTGGAATAATAAGGCATGGGATATTAGTGTTTAATATCTGTTATGTTGTGCAGAAAGTCAGAGTTTAAACCTTGCTACAGTTGATACATTGACATGCGCTTAAGAGACATTTAACTTATTGCCTTTAGCCTATTGGCTAATACAATCCCCACATTTCTCAATTTTTTTTTTAATCTCCTGTCACTACTTCTCTGTTGTGATTAACAGATATACCCAGCCACAGTCAGATAAATACCTTACAAAAACCTTGCTGGTATGTAGAGACCCCAGACATCTACTGTACACTGGTCGACAAGTAAAATGCTTCTGGAATAAAACTAATGACATTTTACCATTTGTGTGTCAAGTCTTAAATGCTGGTTGGCTCAAGTTTCCAAAATAAGTCTGGGATCAAAATGTGAAATTCTTATAATTAACAAGAGAATAGGTTTTAGTCCAAAGGAATATTGGTGTCAGATCTACTTCAAAACACTGTCTGCACATTATGATCCATTTACTTTATAGGTTCTTTATAGTGGAAAAGTTACTAATCCATTGTATACATGTACATAAACCACCATATATGTGGAATAACACACCATCACATATATTAAAAACATGAGCTAACCAGCACTAAAGTCATTTGTTTTCTGATTCATCTTATTAAAGTTTGTAAGATTTAACACATTTAATGTTTGAAGCAAGTAATTTGTAAAAAAAATAAATAAATAAAATTGCAGAGCAGTTTTATCAGCATGTAGGAGAACATTTCCTTTATTTTGTCACTTTTATTAATTTGCAATTGTCTTGAGCCTGTGCCCTCTGTAGGTCGAAGGTTACTCCCTCTAGAGGTCACAGCCCACTATAACCTGGAGCAGGTGTGGCTGATAGAAGGAGCAAAGCCTTTTACTGTATTAGCTGGCTTGTTGATCTGTTTAATATTATTTTATCACTCTGTATATATGTTTTGGGCCAAAGGAGCTGTATATGTTTTTCTACCTTTTTTGAAAACTGTTTTTCTTAACAAACTCTGGTCTTTTTGGTTTCTGGTCACACCACGAGTAAATAGGATTCCTCAGTCACCACCAAATAGTGACATACATTGGTTTTAACTACAGGATAAATTGTCATTATAAGACGACTCTACTTATTCCACATTATTTTCAATGAAAAAAACTGATACTTATACTCTTATATTTTGTTCAATGCAGTAATTCAGTGGTCCCCAAACTGCGGCCCCCAGAGAGCATTTAGATTTTATTTTATTTTTTTCATATATGTGTATTTGTATTTGCTAATAAAATTGGACTTTTGCAATAAAATATTCCTCAGTTTTGAACTATTTTCATTATTAACTATTACTTAGTAACTAGTTTAACACATGAACTTTGACAGACTGCTCATATGAGTCATTTAAGTCAGAGATTGTGCTCCGACAACTAAGCTGAACTTGGACCTGTTAAGATGAAGAAGTTGATGTTCAATGGACTTTTTTTTGTGAAGAACCCAGAGAGGGTTATTTCTGGAAAACAATACATTTTTACATTTAGGCACTCCTGCAATCGTCACACTTTTTCTGTTACAAACTGACCCCGGACCCTCATCAGAGAAGGGAAAACTTATGTGGCCCTGACAGGAAAAAGTTTGGGGACCCCAGCAGTAATTGATCTGTATCTATGACAACAACTAGAAGAATGCCAATGTGAAAGAGCCTGTAGTCCCACCTAGTATCTCAGAGTCAAATGCACCTACTTCATAAAATAATTTGATTCTTTTGCTGCTCATATACACTCAGATTTCTGGGAAACTCCAGTTAGATCCTGTGCTTATAGCTATTGCCAACAGCTGGGCTTAGATGTGCATGTAAACGTACTGAATGATTCAAAGGGCATTCTCACTGTAGTGAAGATGTCAGTATCAGCTGTTGGTGAAGCATTGTCACTTGGTTTTGCATAACCCTGACATGCCTTCTTGACAGTTTTCTGCCTGCCCAGATCAGGGCTTGACATTTAAAGCATGACATCCACTTACATTGGACGTGTCTGCTGCTCTTGGCTGTGGCCTTCTTGTTCACAGCCTCCCTTTTGATGATGTCACTGAATCCATCATTTTAGTCTACGCAGTCTAATTGTTGTTACGCTTTTAGTTGATGAAGAAGTCACACTGCCACCGAGTTGACTTGACCGTAAAAAAAAAAACAAAAAAAAAAAACACAAGACAGACAGTAACGGTAATGGTTTCATCATCTGTGGGAACGCAGCACAAACTGCACACACTGGCTTTTTCATATAGTTGTACTGCTGACTGGTTCCTGCACTGTCAGCCCAGATGACTTGTTGGTATTATGATGCAGGACTGTTGTTCTACTTGTCTGTTTACTACTCAATTCTGAAACCACAGCTAACATGTCATTTAGCCTCAGGATTTACTATTCGTGCTACTTTTTTTGGATTTATTCTCTTACAGAAACAATACACATCCATGCAAAGGTAGACCCTGGGAATCCAATGAACAGAACCACAGTAGTGATTTGACCCATCATTTCACTGCTGTGCTGTGAGTTTTGAGAAAATAAGAGATGCTGCTGTCAGCCTTAACCGCATATAAATATTTTATTTGTGCATATCTACCTTTGAATATGATTGTGTTTTTGTCAGTCCATATATCTACATTTGAGTTGGTTCAATTCCATCCATGTTGCATCATTTATATGGAATGGACAAGTCAAATACTGTCTTTGGAGAGATTGTTTGGTGTTTTATGTCAAAGTGATGAGCATTCTAGGCTCTTTTATTCTTCTCATACTTCCTACTACATGCTACAAACTGGTCCTGGTCCATGATAGAGTGTGAGAATTGATATGTATATGCATTTATATCTTCAATCAAACGACAAGGAAAAGTCTTTGTTAGGGATGATAATTTATAAGAATTTAATGATTTTGATTCCATTGTTGATTTTGCTTCACGCTCCAATTCCTTATCAATTCTCAGATTGGTTCTGGTCGAGAATAAAACAGTATAAAGTTTTTGGGAATTTTTTATTTTTTTTGCATGAACTGTCTTATATTTCCATCTGTGCGCAGAATAACAAATATATACAGTATGCACAAATAATAATAATAATGATAATAATAATAATAATAATAATAATAAAAGCAGATGACACTGGGTGCATCACACCATATGACTGGACAAATTAATAATAATAATAATAATAATAATAATAATATATTGAAATAACCGCTTTTTTGGATTAGACTTCTGTAGCACTTTTCAAGGCACCCAAAGTGCTTACCATTAGTGACCCATTATTCATTCGCTCTCACATGCACCCTCTGGAGGTGGTAAACTACGTCCATAGTCACAGTTGCCCTGGGGCAGACTGACAGAAGCGTGGCAGCCATTTTGTACCTCTGACCACCACCAAACATTCATACATCAGTGTGAGTGGCACTGGACGCAAGGAGGGTTCAGTGTCTTGTCCAAGAACACAACGGACTGTCTAGGACAGAGTGGGATTTGAACCACCAACCCTTCAGTTACTGGACAAACTGCTCGACCAATTGAGCCATGGCCGCCCCTAATTACAACTTGCTTTACTAATTCCTCCGTATCTCCTGATGTTATGCTCCTCATTTTCCTTTTCTCTACCTTTGGGAACTTATTTGAGGGTGTGGGGTGTTTTTTGCCCCCCTTAGAATATGGCCCAGATGATGCCCTGCTGTTTGCTCTGTCGCTGGTTTCACAAGCGTCGCTAAGTAGCATATCAAACACGTGACATTCCTGCAAATGAACTACATGCTGTGTGGACAAATGTTTGAGCGTATTGGAGCCATTTCTCCCCCTTTGAAGAAATGAAAGCTTTCATGGTGTTACAAATGGCTCTGGTGTCATCTTTTCGCCTGAAATCTAGACATACTTTGAAGCGTTTCTGCCTCCATGCCATGTTGGCTACATTCTAAACCAAAACAATGCGGTGTACGTGTGGTGTCGTCATGTTTGTACAATAAAGGTGGAATCCACAAAACGAGTTGTTAAGCTGATAAACTACTCAGTGGACTTTATTATGCTTTTCTTTTTGTGTTTAGACCAGTTATAGTTTTAACAGTAGATGATACCTGTGGGATAGTTTGGACTGTGACTCCAATCTTCTTCAAAACTGTGGGAAAAAAATAAATAAAAGGTTTTTGGACGAGTTTAAAATTTCACACATCTCGAATATGAAGGGGTGGGACTTGATAAGTTTTACTTCATCCCACTCCCTTTTGAATATGTTATAGACTATAGCAAACCTGACTGCTGTGTCATTTGTTTATTTATTTATTTATTTATTTATCTGGACGCAAGCTCAGGCCTGATCATCCTGCTGCTGGTCGCCTCTGGAGAGGGTGTATAGTGTCAAAGGCCAAAACACCCTATGACCCAGAGGAACGCTACTGAAGATCTGTACCTGTAAATTCATATAACCTACCATCCACCATTCACCGACAAAACTGATTGCATGTGCTAGCACAAGAATAACACCATCTCATTCTGTGTTTTCTGGAATTTATTTATTTATCTGGTTGTTTTTCTTCCTTGTTTGTCTGTTTTATCTTCTCTGTACTGAATGAATGAAAATATTATACATATTATTATTATTATTATATATTGAATATTTGCTTCTGTAACTGGGGATCAGACCCCTAAGGCCCCTGCCACATAGCACCAGACCCTTTTGCCTCCCCTCGTAGGTGTTGGGCCCACGAGATGACAGTCCCAAGTCTCAGGTTCAGGTTGGACCTGGCCGGATCCCATGGGTGAAAGTCCGGCCACCAGGCGTTTGCCCACGGGCCCCAGGGCTAGCTCCAGGGTGGGACCCTGATAACCCTTTGGGCCAGGTATACAGAACCTTGTTTTTCTGGTCATAAGGGTCTTTGAACCGTTCTTAGTCCAGGAGGAGACCCCCAGGACATGCCGGAGGGATTATATATCTGGGTTGATCTGGGAACGCCTCAGGATTCCCCTGGAGGAGCTGGTGGAAGTACCGGAGGTAGGGGGAGTTTGGGCTGCTTTTCTGAGGCTGCTACCCCCACGGCCCGTACCCGATTAAAATGGAAGACGTCGAGTATGAGTATGAGTAAATATTTGTTAAAAGAAAAATATAAGTATTTTTTGTGTACCACAGCGTGTGCTGCATCAGACAGATGTTTCTTGTTAGCATGAAAAATAACAAAACTAAGTTCCTGACAGTTTCAGCCCTGGATGCGTTTCATTATCTCACTGAAACATCCAGGTTTAACACAGCACAGAACACATGCAGAAGTCAGCATGATATTGACTTATTAGGGATTCTCAGTGTCATATAAAATACTTTTTTACCACTACTGTACTTTGTCTGAACACAAGAAAAAAAGTGTAATTACATTAATAGAAAACAAAGTCTATAACCTCCAATAAATTGAGCTCCTGTACTGGATTCTCGATTCCTAACCACCCTAGTCTTTGTGTTTCAAGTTATGGAGTAAAATATATTGAAATATATTGAGTATACAGTATTGAAGGTGGAGCTCAAAGAATGTCCAAACATCAGCAAATTTAAACAGAGACATAAAGAGGTGGTTTATACATGGCATAAAATTATAAAAGGTGCTTCCACATGTGTACTGTTTGGGTTTTTTCTGTCTATATGTTGTTTGTATATGTTTTTATTCCATTGTTTTGCCTAAAGATGTGTATGTATGTATATATATATATATATATATATATATATATATATATATATATATGGATATGGATAAGTAGAATTAACTACAGAATCTCTGAAATAATTCATTTTTCGTACATATTTGGATCAGAAGTTAAAACATAGACTGTTGTGTGGAGAAAGAGTGGAATTTAAAGAAATGATTCCTTTTCAAAATTAAGTCACGTCTTGTTTTCATGTATACATTTACATTTTTCATATTTTCTTGTAATCAGTTTTATTCTATAAACTAAAGTAGGATTACTTTGTTGTTGTTTTATTTCATATTTCCGATCCTGTGGCAATTTTTCAAATACATTTTAGGAAATTTGGAGTGTAAGTGGGGTGGTGTTTGTGTGTGTCGGGGGGGGTTTAGAAAAATAAAAATAAACTACTTCGAGTAAATATACAGAATTAGAACAGCTCAACAGGTACTTCCGTAACTCTAGAGATACCATTTGGCTCTGTCGCCAGGCCTAATCTGATTTAGCTCTGCCTGCACCGTCCGTACGGTGTGTCAGCCACTGGTGCCTGTCGAGAACATGTATCACACTGGGCAAGAAACAAGTTGAGTCACTGACACAACACCATCTGCACATGCAGGTAGCAATCTGCCTTTCCCTTCCTGTCCTGGATTAAAATCAGTTCCTTCAGCAGAATGCTCATTGATTCTAATCAGTTAGTTAGAATAGAATAGTATTTTATTCATCCCGCCGTGGGGAAATTTTGTAGTTACAGCAGCAAAAAATAAAGTGAAGGTATAAATGGCAGAGAAGACAGGCATAGTATTTATATTGCATTGTTTGATGGTTTTAAGTGTATGTTTGTGGTTACTGAACGCTATTGTATTGTCTAATGACTGTGGGGAGGAATGACCTCGGGAAGAGCTCCTTCTTGAACAGTCTTGTATAATAATAAACTGTAAAATTAGATTCTTCTCTAACAGTTTGCTTACCAACTTTCCCAATTTCAGTTACTGCCTGTAGCCTTCATCAGAAGCATAATTTGATCTTGTTGTCAGTTGTCTTATCCTCCTGAAAACCTATTAAGCTCTCGACGTCACGTGACTTTTAGTTGTCAGGACGCCATGTTGGCAGTAAACATGACGACCACGGCGCCACTGTTAACATTATGGCAGTAAACATCGTCGCACCACCGGAGTGCACACCTCTCTTCAATTTGAGTGAAATTCATATTTATATGCAGACATTTGACAGATTAAATATAACAGACCTGTATAATGACCCCTGGGTGCTTTTCAAAAGTATCTCCTCCTCAGCTAAAGAAGACCTCCCTGATTTGCAGTATGCTAACATCTACAGCGACCTGATCAGCATCCCATCAGTTTACACGTCGAACTCTGAGAGCCTACAAGAGGCTGGAGGTTTACAAATGGACTGGTGTCGTTTCAAACATTCAGTTGTGGAATATTAAATCCAAAAACTGCAGTATAATCACTGGAAGGCTAAGGATTAAATTATCTCAGTTTAATAGGAAGTGTCTCATTAGCATGTTTGTTTATTAGCTCTGCTACCTACATCTGACAGCAATGTAGATGACACTGCTTCGTAACCTTGGATACAAGGGTTCCTGGAGTTTGTTTCCATGTAGGAAGAAAAACAAACAAAACTCACCATTTTGTTGAAGCAACAACAACACAACACCCATGAAGCATTTTAACCTGCAATGAGTGGAATAATAACCACAGCGCTCATCGTTTGTCAGCTGTGTCCCTGATTCCCACAATTTTTTGTGCTGTAACTACATATTCCCCAAATTAGTTGTAAGTTTGTATTTTCGTGATGTCTCTGCTACCAGTGCTGCCAATCTACCAACGCGATTACTGTCAGGTCGACTTTTTTCTTGTTACGTGAGCAGCCTGTAACATCATCGTCCGGAGCTCTATAAGACGGCTCACAACAACATCATGTGGCGCTTCTGATGAAGGCTACAGGAAGTAGCTGAAACTAGTAAAGCAGGTAAGCAAACACTGCACCAGCCTGTTAAAACATAATCTAATTTTACAGTTGTCTTTGGAAGACAGTATGAACCTTTACAAGACTATGGAAGGAGCTGTTCAAGGCCTCTATATTGTGATGCATGCGGTGGGAGGAGTTGTCCATGATCCACCTCCAATTAGTTAGTTAGGCTACGTCCAAACAAGTTTGATACGGGTTTAGTTTTGAAACAATGTCAAAAAGATATTACATAAAATGGAACTGTTTCAGTAAAAAAAAAAAAATCTGTCAGCATGGGGGCCAAACGCTTGCTGAAAACAATGCAATTCACATGCCACACCACTATGCGTGCCGGTCCCACTGGATACAAGAGAATAGAAGAAATAGTGCACATGTGCCACGTCCTTTTTCTACCACAGTAACACACACACCAGACACAAACAACAACATTAACACTGCTAACAGCCTAACCCATTCACCACTGCTACTCTGTTGTTCACCATGGTTGTGTCTTGTGACGAGAATAAATGCTACAGGTGTAAGGCTGCTGTATTTCCGGTCATGACGTGGGTGTGAACATACACATGTGCTCATCAAGATGGGTGCAATAACGGCACCGTATCCAGATCTTCCCATTCAGGGACCTGTTTTTCAAATATATCATTTTGGGGTATCTGCGAGACCAGTCCCATTTTGAAAAAAGGCCAATCTGTTAAGAAAGTACGACAGTTTCATGCAAATTCATTTCCATGCAGATGGGGTCTTAGTTTTGATTTGATTTATTTGTTAAAAATGTAAAAGCTTATAAATAATATAAAAAAAATAATAATAAATATCTCTTCTATATGATTTGACATAAAAACCAGGATTACACAAAAAAGTGATTTCACTTGTTTCCATTGTAGTCTTTGGATCACTGACAACCATGTACACTGGCAAAAATACAAACCTGTGAAGTGAATTTTGATTTTTGATTTGATTTATTCGTAAAAAGATAATGCAAATAAGACTTACATAAAAAATTTACAGGGTAGCACAAAAAAGTGATAAAATACACTTGTTTCCATTGTGACCCTCGATGGCATGACAGACAAGTAAAAAGCGCTACAATGATTTAAAAAAAATAATAAATCACAGTGTCAATAGAAAATGAACATAATGCCTCAGCTTCATAAAATTAATAATCACTAAACAAAAGAGTAAAAATACTGCAGCAAAAACATAAAAAATATAACGTAATGAATGGGTCATAATGTGCAGACAGTGTTTTGAAGTAGATCTGAAACCAATATTCATTTGGAGTAAAACCTATTTTCTTGTTAATTCTAAGAATTTCACATTTTTACCCCAGACATATCTTACAAACTTGACCCAACCAGCATTTAAGACTTGAGTTTTCTTTATCAGTAACACACATGCAAAAATGTCATTAATTTTATTCTGGAAGTATTTTACTTGTAGACCAGTTTAATTAAAAAAAACAAAAAACAAAACAGGTTCAGAGATTGGTGAGAACAGTAAATTTAAACATGAAAAAACAGCCAATAATTTAGGAATAACACAAATTCTAACAGATTTTATCAAACATTAACAAACAGTTGAATTTCTGTGAAAGTGGATTTCAGCTGGTATCAAATATAACGCATGAAACCTGACATGAAGTCCATTTGGGAAGCTCTATGTGTGAGGAGCATGCATTACATGCATCCAAGGAACTTCCCCATGAGATGTGATTCAAACAGCTTCAGTGAGCAAGTTCTGCACGACTGCCCAGGACAACACACACCACAGCCAGAGTGCATGAAAGTGGTGTGAGACCGGCAACGTAATATCTTTCGCTCTGGTGGGCTACTTTAATAGAAGCTGTCCATCCCAAAGAGAGTAACACACAAGGAAATAAATAAATTGATAAATAAATATATAAAAATAGTATGTGGTCTGATTTAATATATGCAATCCTAAAGTGAGAGAAGTGTAATTTTCTGGACAGGGGGGGGTCAAAGGTCATCAAACCAAGACATATCACACAAAAACAAATTGACAGTGTTGTCTCTGTAGCATCAAATTTCCATATAAGCAGAAATGGTTTCAGTAATAGATGGGCCAATCAATTCCTGTTGAAGTTCCCTCTTGGGTTTGCTTTAAGGTATGAATGACTTTTCTAAAATGCAATACAATTTTATGTTACAGCGAAGCCAGGAGTGAAATAAATGACCACTGTATAGAGTTACAACAGTTATTTTGACCTAACAATAAATTAAACATCACAACTGGTTGAGAGAAAAACATGACCTGACAACACATCCTTCATATAACCTTATAACCTTGCTGAAGAAAACTGAAGATGTAAATCACGTTGAGGTTTAGCCATTATTAGTGTTGTTTGTTTCACATTTGCACAGATTAAAAAAAAGAAATGCAGTTGAATCAGTTCTGAGGTGAAATTCACACATGATTGTAACATCAGAAACATGAATTAGGGCCGTCAAAGTTAACCCATTAACACAGAAATATATCGTTATGATTAATTTGATCACACATTTTAACACAGTTCAAAGGAACATTTGTTTATAGTGGTTTTGTTTAAACTGGTAAAGGTGTTGAATAAACACATTAATTGCATATATACAATATATATATATATATATATATATATATATATATATATATATATATATATATATGTATATGTGTGTGTGTGTGTGTGTGTGTATTGGTTTAGTGAAGTAATATATCATGTATGTTTGCATATGTGTTGGATATTTTGGTGTTTTTTTATTTACTTTAGACGAGTTTTTGAATATGTTTTGGATTTTTCATAGCTTTTCTGTATTAAGTATTAATTTTGTGAATATTAATGGGTTTTGGCATATGCTTTATATAATTTTTCTCCTCTAGTGTGTATATATATATATATATATATATATATATATATATATATATATATATATATATATATATATATATATATATATATATATATATATATATATATATATATATATATATATATATATATATATATATATATATATATATATCCTTCTTTTTTGAGTCTGTTTGTTGATGAAAAATGAAACAGATAATATAGATTAAAAATAAATCTTGAATTTAATCATGATTCATCAAAATTAACCCACAACAACCCTGTGATTGATCTGATTAAAACATTTAATAATTTGACAACACTGACATGAATACATCCCAACTTATGTGATTATTATGATCTGTGAATAAAGCCACCTTGATATTCTTTTACACCCTGTTTGTCTTTTGAGACAGAAGAAAAAAAAAAAAAAACTGAAGACAAATAATGATTAAATTACAAGCGATCGGTCGAAATGTTTTTCAGTTTTAGGTGTTGACCCAGGACTTGAGTGTTCGACACTTATTTTAAAAATAAGATCATGATTGACAATATTATTTAGTGTAAGTCTCACTGTTGCTAAGCTACATTGTCTCAGCTCCTCAGGTGTAAATAGAATTTTTAACCTTTTTCACAAGTTGTTTTTGATCTTAATTACCTCAGAGACAAACAGAATGTGTCACAATGGTAGAATAGTGAGTATGTCAGCTGCTTTACTGTTTATTATATCCCCAAAATACAGTTCTGGAGATAAAATAAACATAATAACTGCACTAACCTGAAAAAAATATTTGGTTTAGAAATGTCATGTTTTTTACATCCATGAATATCATGAACTCTTTTGTTTTTGGATGATTTATCATTTCTAGATTGCCCACAAGGGGGCACTCAAAACTTTAAAATCACTAAATGCTCTTTTGTTCATGTTTATCAAATAGATAATATAATCAATTAGTATTTGAAATGTTCCTATGTCATTACTGTTAGTGGCATTGATCTAACAGCTGTTATCTGTTCTGGCTCGTTCAGCAACAGCATGAGAGATGTGACGTTTAGGGATGAGTCAAGTCTTTTGAACGACTCTTTTAAGTGAATGATAAGAGCTGATTCCTTCATGCTTCACCTGTGTGTCCAGGAGTCTGAGGTAACCTGAACCACAATTGACATTTACATCTTTTATATTGTCCGCAGCACACGCTGTTCACCTGAACATAATTTTATGCACAGTTTATGAGTCTGACTGAACTGATCTGAAGACATTTACTGCTGTATTAGGGAGGAGAGACTGAGAAAGTGGAGGTGTTGGGTGTATACATATATATATATATATATATATATATATATATATATATATATATATATATATATATATATATATATATATATATATATATATACATGTACACCCAACACCTCCACTTTCTCAGTGAGATGGGGGAGGTCCTCCCAGCACTGACCCACCAAGGTTGAATCCCCCAGATGAACTGTGCAGACCCCACCTGGTTTCACCCCCTCTTGAACTGTCTCGTCACAGTTCTTTTCAACTTTCTCTTAAGGTACTTGTTGACTTGTCTGGTATCAGTATTTAGCCTTAGATGGAATTCACCACCTGCTGCTGCATTCCAAAACAACCCGATTTCAAGAAGACTGGAACCCGGTCCACAAGCTGAGTCCCGATCAGAAGGACTCATGTTCCCGAGCAACACTGGGCTAACAGTCTTCAGTCCGCTACATCTGAATCCTGCGTGCGAGTTGTGGGGGAGAGTGGGACTGAAAATCATAATTCTTTGTGGTAGCGGGACTGCACAATGTGGGAGTGGCACTCGAAATTGTGTTCAGTGCAGACCTCTACCATCTGGTTATATATTGATATGCAGTGTTGTACATCAACGAGTTCATTGAACGATCGTTCACTTTTGTCAAATGAACGGGAAGTAGTGAACGCGGTTATTCTGGCATTTATTGAACTGCGCTCTTATGTAGTTCACATTTTCACATTCACGTTGTAATTATTGAGTCTTATAAGGCCTAAAATGGGATCAAAACACACCATTATCATAGATGTCATTTTTGTGTTATTCTGAACAAATTTTGGCAACATAATGTTGTGGAATAGCCAATGAGAAGCGTTTTGGGCGGGGCAGAGAGAGAGAGAGAGAGAGGTGCAGAAAGTTTTTGGGAGCGGAGAAAAAGAGTTAAATGTACAGAGTGCGACCGGAGCAGGTGTTGTCCCGTTCTTGGAAATAAACATTGAAAATGAAACTCACTGAAACCGCTCCCTGTGTTCTAAGAACCTGCAGAGGGAAGTTAACCCCGGTGTAAGGTACTTACTTCAGCCCTGGAGGGGCGGCATTTTCCCCTGATTTCCTGACTACGGTCAGGATAATGCCAGGAACGGTTAATAATAAGTTTACAATAATAACACAAAAAAAAGAACGAAAAAGTTCATTTTGGGATCCATGAACTTCTAGTTCATAATTTGGAAGAATGAACGATGAACTGAACTAATTCATATTGAGTAACTTGAACTGAACTTTGAACTAGTTCCTAATCAAGGTGAACTTTCCCAACACTGTTGATATGAATTAGGGATGGCTAAATTTGTTGTAATTTTTAAGGGCTGAGCATATTTACCCTTAATATTTTGACCTGACAATGTAGGGACCACATGTACAGACCCTTATAATGTTAACCATGTGGTTTGTTTGACATGTTAGTGTCTTTAAAGAGTTTACCAGGGACTTTTACTGACAAAAGAATTAGCTGATTAATTCATGCTAATGCTATTACATGCTAATTCGCAGTTGTCATTCAAACACATCTAAAGCATATTTACACTGAATATTTCAGCCTGACAATGTAGGGACCACGTGTACAGACCCTTATAATGTTAACCAGTTGTTTTGTTTGACATATTAATGTCTTTAAAGAGTTCGCCAGGGACTTTTACTGACGAGAGAATTAGCCGATTCACTCATGCTAATGCTATCAGGGTGATGGCCCATCTGAAGCTCTGAAGGTGACAGCAGGATGATATTTCACAATAGTTACGACACTCCTGCCTAGAACAACCATCAATGGAAACACGTTCAAAGTGCAATTTTAGGAATATCACTATTTTTTTGTGAAAAAAACTGTAATGGAAATGCAGCTATAGTTAGATGAAATATTTTTACAGAGTATTTCCAGTTGTTTTTCCTTGCCGTCTTCCTCTGGTTTCTAACACTCTGAGTCAGTTTGATTTAGCTCTACATTCATCCCATGTCTTTTTCCTTTTGTTACCTACAGATTGTCACGCTGGTTGCTTTTGAAGCTGCTTCTTCAAGACAGTCGGAGTGAGTCTAATGTATTTTGCGAGTGGTGCCATTTGAGATGTATATGAGTCTGAGTCTTATTATTCTGTTTCTGTGCTTGTTTAAAAAAAAAAATAAAAAAAATGCAAGGTCATGAGAATGCTAGGCCGAGAGATACGTAGCACAAATGCTGAGGGGTGCTATGGTTCACTTTAATTCACTTGGAGTATTTTTGAAGTGGCAGATGCCTGTTTCTATGACATGTATAGAAGCCAGACTGTCTGAACTCAAGAAGACAAGTTGCAGTGTCAAATGAACTTGAGAGAAACGCCACAAGACACGACCTGTTTGGTAGATGTGCTTTTAAAATGTCATGGCATAAAGGCTACAGTATATACCATGATTATTTGCACTGAAATTCATAATGTCAAACGGAATTCAAAAGTGATATTTCTCTTTGGTAGGCAGTTTTATCTTGGAAAGTGCACAACTAGACGTTTGAGTTAACCCAACCTTAAACATAAGCTTCCTTCTGTCTTGTGTTACCTCTGACATTCAGACATTTTTCCTTAGCTGTATAAATTGGTATGTGTCAAAGAGTGAAATTACTTATTGAGCAGGTAAAATTGAAGGAATGGAAATAAATAATAAGTATTTGAGTGGCCTTAAAATAGACTGGTTTTTACAAAGAACATCCTTGAATATAATGCTTTCTTAGTTAACCCTTAAAGACCCAAGAAAGCAGCCATAGCATCTACTGAAGTCTTGCTCTTAGGAAAAGCGCTGCAGGTTTTTGAGATTTTTTAGAAGCTGTAGCTGCCATCAACACACACAAATAACTGGATAATTAATTAGTTTTAATTAAACCACTGCTTTTGTATTTTAGTATTTTAACGTTTTGTATTTTAGTATGTTTGTATTTTAGAATTTTTAGTTATATCCTTTTAACATTATTATTTGTTATATTTATTACCAGAGGTGGAAAGTAACTAAGTAAAAGTACTATTTTTTAGGTATCTGTACTTTAATTGAGTATTTATTTTTCTGACAACTTTTTACTTTTACTCTCTACATTTTTGTATAAATATCTGTACTTTATACTCCTTACATTCTCAGAATAGACTCTTTACTTTTTTCAGACTAAACAGATGTGACAGTATGAAAAATAAGTCACCAGAGAAAAAACCAGTGGAGGAGAGAAACTGTGACTTTATATATTATATTTATATGACTATTATCTCACAATTTTGACTTTTTATCTCATCATTTTTAATTTTTATTTCACAATTTAAACATTTTATCTCAGAATTTTGACTTTTTCTCTTAAAATTTTGCATTTCTAAAATTCCATTTGTATTTTTTTCAAATCTTATGATGACTTTTTTTTATCTCAATTGTGACTTTTTTCCCCGTTTTTTTTTTTTTTTTACTAAATTTCCTGTCCATACCCACTAAACTGAGTACAGTGACCTCTATCAAACACATTATCTACACTGTAACTCACTTAAATGCTTTATTTTAGATACTTTTTAAATTTTTCAGATTTAATAAGTATTATTGCGTTCATGACAAAAAAAAGTAGTTTTACTTTTGTACTTTATTACAATTGAGAAATTGTACTTTTCTACATTAACTTCAGTAAAAGAGTGGAATCAGTACTTCTACTTTTACTAGAGTATTTTTTCACACCAGTAGCTGTACTTCTACTTAAGTAGAGAATGTTAGTACTTTGACCACCTCTGTTTATTACATTACTAGGTGTGTATGTGATGCATGTGTGACCTAAGCACTTTACTAGAGCAGCTTTCAATTTTGTTGGATTTTATATGCAATGACAAAACAGACATTCTATTCTATTCTATTCTATTCTATTCTATTCTATTCTATTCTATTCTATTCTATTCTATTCTATTCTCCTGATCTAACATGTTCAATACATATTGATCCACTCATACTATCAATACATGTCAGTAATTTGTGCAAAATACAGTTTGTCATCTTTTCATGATCATCAGATACGACACATGTGGGTGTCATATCTGATGGATATGACACCCACATGACACCCATATGACATGGATTCACCAGTAAAATCCATGGAATGAATGGAGACGCTTGTTTTTACTGTCAATGAAGGATAGATTGGACTTTTTCTTCAGTTTTATCTGTTTCTGATATAATAACCTATACATTTCTCTGAGCTTTTATGACCATTTACATAATAAGTGAAGTAAGTGACACAGAAAAACTCATTGATTCATTAATTTTCAGTAAATTAGATTATTGTAACAGGGTCTTCACTGGTTTAAACAAAAAAATCAAATCAGGCAGCTGAGACACTGTGCGAAGGAGTTGACTCCTGTCTTCACAGGCATCTTCAACTCCTCCCTGAGGTCATGCCATGTGCCTGCCTGCTTCAAAACCTCCACCATTGTTCCCGTCCCCAAGAAACCACGGATAACTGGACTTAATGACTACAGACCTGTGGCGCTCACCTCCGTAGTCATGAAGTCCTTTGAGCGCCTGATCCTGCCCCACCTCAAGTCCATCACCACTCCCCTCCTGGACCCACTGCAGTTTGCTTACAGAGCCAACAGATCTGTGGATGACACGGTCAACCTGGCCCTCCACTCCATCCTGCAGCACCTGGACTCCCCGGGAACCTATGCTAGGATCCTGTTTGTAGACTTCAGCTCTGCGTTTAACACCATCCGCCCTGGTCTGCTACAGGATAAGCTGTTCCAGCTCAGTGTGCTTGACCCCTCTGCAGGTGGATCACCGACTTCCTGACAGATCGGAGGCAGTATGTGCGGCTGGGAAAGACTGTCTCTGACTGGATCCCCCCAGGGCTGCGTACTTTCCCCATTGCTCTTCTCTCTGTACACAAACTGCTGCACCTCAAGCCACCAGTCTGTCAAGATTATCAAGTTTGCAGACGACACCACCCTCATCGGGCTCATCTCGAACGGCGATGAGTCTGCCTATAGGAGAGAGGTGGCCTGGCTGGTGTCCTGGTGCAGCCACAACAACCTGCAGCTGAACGCTCAGAAGACTGTGTAGACGATTGTGGACTTCAGGAAAGGCACAGCCCCTCTGCCCCCCACCCCCCCCCGCCCTTACAGACTCCCCCATCACCACTGTGGAGTCCTTCCGCTTCCTCGGCACCACCATCACCCAGGACCTTAAATGGGAGACGACAATCGGCTCCCTCATCAAGAAGGCCCAGCAGAGGATGTTCTTCCTGCGGCAGCTGAGAAAGCTCAAGCTGCCCTCCAAGATGTTGGTGCAGTTTTACACAGCCATCATCGAGTCCATCCTTACCACCTCCATCACCGTGTGGTACCCTGGAGCCACCACCAGGGACAGGCTGAGGCTGCAGCGAGTTGTGCGTGCCGCTGAGAAGGTGATTGGCTGCGAACTACCATCCACCAAAGACCTTTACACCTCGAGGACCAGGAGGCGTGCAGGTCCGATCATGACCGATCCCTCTGACCCTGGACATGCCCTCTTTCCCCCCCTCCCCTCAGGCAGGAGACTACGGTCCATTCGGACCAAAACCTCCCGTTTCATGAACAGTTTCTTCCCCTCGGCCACCAGGTTGCTGAACACCAAGGGACTTAATCAGACTCCCCAGCACTAAGTACAGCAGCCAACACTGGACACATGACCAACATAAAACCTCTGTCTCATTTGCACTGACCTGCACATTACCCTCACACAATTGCACATTACATATTTTTACTATATTTATTTTTATCTTATTCTATCTTGGTGCATGCTTAGCATTTTTATTATTTTTTTATACTATATATATATATATATATATATATATATATATATATATATAATTATTTTTTTTCTCTTTTTCTTTTTATTGATATATTATATGTTGAATGTTGCAGCGTTACACCGAGACAAATTCCTAGTTGTATACTACATGTGTACTATACGAACAATGGCAATAAAACTCTTTCTGATTCTGATTCTGATTCTACAGCTGATCCAAACCGCTGCTGTCCTGACCAGTACCAGGAAACTGGACCACATCACAGCGGTCCTTAAATCCTTACATTGTCTTCCTGTGGGTTAAAAGATTAGAAATTCAAAATTTTCCTTCTGGTTTATAAAGTTACTAAACGACCTACATCCTAGACCTGCTGGTTCCATATGAAGCATCCAGAGCCCTGAGGTCATAGGTCATCAGGGACAGGTTTACTGTGTGTTCCCAAATCATTCAGTTGTTCTGCTCCTCACCTGTGGAACAAACTACCTGAATACCTGAGGTCTGAGAAAAACTGTCAGTTCATTTAAATTAGGCCTGAAAACATTACTGTTCACTGGAACTTTTATTTAGATTCTCAATTGTTTTAAAATGTTTTTATGTCTCTTATTTTAATTGTCTTTTAATGAATTTTAATCATTTTAATTTTCTTATATGCTTCATGTAAAGCATCTTGAATTGTCCTGTAAATGAAATGTGCCTTGCCTAAATATAGGAAAATATATGATTTACACAGAAAAGGGATGGAAATTACAATGAATTATAATAAAATGTTTAAGCTAGTTTAAATATACAGGGAAAAAAAAAACATTTGGAAGTGACATTGCCTTTTGCAAATGCTAATTACTATATTCTGTGAACAGAGACTAACCACAGGGAAGAAGTCTAGTAAGATTAGAATCAAGAACATCCACTCAACAAAGAAAGGCTGATTATGGAGGATAAAGTATTACATTTATGTAATACATTCAGTGATACAGAATAATGCTTGGATTTACAAGAACTGGCTCTAGATGACGAAGTGGTTTTGCTTGACCTGAGCATGATAGAAAGACAACCCCTTCACAATAAAAGCTGTGAAAAGTAAGAAGACTCTTAAATTTGAAACAGCAAAACTAAATATTATATGAGGAAAATATTTAAACTTCCCACACAAATGTAACTGTCTGCGTTGTGTGTGAATCTTTTCAATGAGACTCGCATTTAATCAGTTGGAGGCAGTCTTTATTTGTTTTTTTTGGCTCCTGACAGAAAACACACGTATCCCTCAGTCAGTGGATCCACAAAACACACGCCCCTAAACAGATCAAATTATATATAAATATGCATTACCAAAATTTGAAATAGCCAATTAACCCAAAATAATATTTTAGAAGCCGAAACAGGAATTTAGGAAACTCCATGGCCGCTTACCTCCTCCATACACATCCAGAACTAAAGGGAGGAGGTAAGGGGGTGAAAATCCCAAATATAGTGGGCGGTGTCGCACCATAAAGTGCACGTTGGAAACACACATGGGCCGAGAGATTCCACATATTAACACTGAGGCTCTGTCAGGCATCAATTAAAAACAAACAAATACAAATAAAGAATTTTGTGTAATTATAACAACCATTGTCCTTGACATACCCACATGGCTGCAACATAATTGACCCTGTTACACAAATAGCCCCGGCTTTGGTCCATCTCCAACAAGGATAAATTGAGGCAAGACAATCAGGAAGGTCCAGATCATCACAGATTTAGGTTTTAGCGGCTTTATTGACAGCACATGTAAAATACACAAAGTCTAATTTCCATTTGTTTACAATACATATGGTAATATTTGGTACCATTGTCCATTTCCCCACCCACAGGTGGAGCTCGAGGCGGTCCTGCTGGTGTTCAGTTGTAATTGGTTGTCCCTTAACTTACGTGTTTTGATTTGTGCCAGCTTCTGGTTCTACTTGTTTACATGTATTCCAAGCCCTTCTGGCTCCTGGCTATCTCCTGCTTCAGGGCCGCAGATTAATTTGTAACCAAACAATGTTGTTTTCTTTGGTTGTTTTCTGTCCTTGTTATCCTTCAATGCTATAGTCTGGTGTCTGACTCAGGTGGACTGGTCAGTTGACCTATCCTGACCCTTGACTTTTAACTATTTCTAACATTGTATAGAGCAGCAAATTATAGAATTATAGAAAATAACGAAGCAACATAGTAAAGGCCTTGTGTTTATGTAAATAAGGCAACACTCATTATTTGAGGAAAACAATATATAACTTATTCATGCTGATGTGTTGAGTCTATTGTATACATCTATAATTTCTACAATTACAGCTGTAATAGTACACAGTGGTGGAAAAAAAAGGATTTTGAACATGATGCAATTGTAATATATTGCATTAAAAATCATTCTTAAGTCACAAGTATTATTCCCTTCTCCAAACCCACATGCTTCCTTCTGCACATGCTCTGTTCTGTCGAATGTGGAAAACTGGATGTTTCAACAGAAAAACACCCAAACTTTCAATAATTAACTTTTTTTTTTTCTGTATAAACAAATAACAAAAATATCATTTGCATCTGTTGGTCTGACGTCTAACATATCTACAGTAACACAAACAATCATTTTCTACAAATATTTCATGACAATATTAGAAACAAAAATTTTAAGGGTGTGTCTGAAAATATTTTTCTACTACTGTAGTAATTATAATATTTAATAAGTGGTGCCTGACACAACAAACCCCACTCCCTCTTCCACATATTTTACCTGATTTGCCCTATCTCTAAGGAGGTTATGTTTTTGCCCGTTTCTTTGTCTGTTAGCAAGATAAGGAACGCAAAAATACTTTTCCTGGTAACTAATTACTTTGTGAGTGAAGTAACGTAGTTAGTAACACAATTACTTTTTTGGGGAAGTAATTGTAATTAATTACTTTTTCAATGTAACTTACCCAGCACTGTTCACCAAAAATGTAATACACTATATTCTGGACCACCTTGCACCTTTCCTGACAATTTCATGGAAATTGTTCCAGTAGTTTTAGCATAAACCTGCTTCCAAACAAACAACCAAACAGACAAACTAGCTTCCTCAAACACAGTACCCCTCTCCCCTTCAGGGGGCGGGGTAATAAACTGTCAAAGGCTGCTGTCCTGCTGCTTATAACATACATTTTTAATCTCTATACACTAATGCATTCTTCCAAGAGGTGTTTGTAATTCCCTATTACTAATGTATAAATGTATTTTCTTTGGGGTAAATAAAATTTTTTCAATATGTCTCAAAATGTTCTGCATTCAAGCTCATTCTTACATTTAACAATATTGTAATGTGGCATGTCATGTAGTGTCCTCATGTTCTGTCCTGAATGTACTACTTTTATGATTTTTTTTTTTCACTAATGTAAAGCGTCTTTGAGTGTCCAGAAAAGCACTATATAAATAAAATGTATTATTAATATTAATAATGCAAAATCGTTTAAAATATGTATCAAATTTCTGCTTTCCGGCTCATTCTTACATTTAATAACAAAAAAATAATGTGTGTTTTCGAGCCTTTTTGTTTTTGTTTCCTTATAATAAAAAAAAACAAAACACATATTCACTGTCAAAGAAGAACAGATAAACACATATTACCAAAATAAAAAAATTATATATATTACACCACTGACTTTTCAGTGAACCTGGTAGTTTTTTCCTATTATTTAAATTCTCTATTCTATAAGACATGTTGTCTCTGCCGGTAAAGGATTGGACGGCCCTGAGACATTAACGGCGAGCCACAGTATGCACAAAACAGAATGATGGATGGGCTGTGAGATAGCTGCCTGTAAATGAGCAGATAGGCCTTGGTAAATGGAAAGAGAAAGAGCATGAGACCAAAGTGAATAAAGATGGCAACGCAGAATATGTGGGTCATCCAGCCTGCAGTGAGTTGTCCCTCAGGCATGAACCCTGATAGAAGACTTTGAAGAACTTTAAAGATGGATGTCGCAATGAAGACAGCAGACTTGGCTCACACGGAATATTGAGGGATCTATTTTAGATAGTTCAGAAAGAATTAAGATGGAAGCAGGGAGGTCCTGGCCAGACTTATCGTCTCTTAAAAGAGTGCTGATCCCGAATTATTTGCCAGGTCTCCCTTAAAATACCATGCGCAACTGATTTTCAACAAAATAACTTCTTAATCAGTATTTGATTTGTTGAAAACTTCCAAAACACATTTCAAAAGAAGCTACAGTCACCACTCGCCATGTCGTACAAAAGACAAAGGCTCTAATAGTGACCCAGAGAGAATTAAACTGTAATAATTCGGGGTTTTTTTTTAATATATTTTGTGTGAAATAAAACAAGTAAGAAATATTCCAATGCAGAATCTTTAGAGAACTGCAGTTTGCAATGATATGTCACCATTGCAGAGGTTTTGAAAGAGTTATGATGTATAATAAATTACTGTCAGAAATATTCACAGATATTGTATGGGGGTTTGATTTTTACAACTTTGCTATCATTTCAACACAGCTTTAAACCTTTTTTTAAAATCTTCAAACATGTAATAAAAACATAATATACAATTTTTTAAAAAAAATAAGGGAAGAAAAACAAAGGTGGATTTTTTCAAAATCCCAAACAAAATCAAATTAGATTTTCATCCATGAACCATGTTCGAAGAAGGAAGAAGTAGAATTTATTTAATCCCACCCCCAACCCCCACCCCCCCCCGTTATCATACTTTATATTAACAGCCCTTCATCGTTAGCTGTCAATTCCAAAATATTAAAACAATTTATTTCCATACAGACAACTTTTAAGTCCATCTGTCGTCTATTTAACAGTGTATATTATATCTTACGCTGCTCAACTCTTCAATTACACACAGTATAAATATTAGAGCTGGGACGATCTGCTTTTATGCCGATTTGATTCTTTTACAATTTTTTAGGTGTCGATTTGACTTAAATAGTGATTCTTTGATATTCTCGATTTTTCACTTGCCTTTTTAACACCAGACCACGTGAAAAAGCTGAATGATGCTGCCTATAGATCATATCAGGAGCCATATTTCCCCCAAAAAATGCACATCATATGTGAGTCAGTTCATATTTATTCAGCAGTAATATATTTGAACCAGACTTTGGGAAGTAAACTGCTACATATATCTGCACACAACACAAATAGGAGCCTTTAAATTAACATACTTCATAATAAAGTGTACATGTCCAGCTCTGCTCTTCCCTTCTGTTAGAAAGCCCACATACTTTAACTGTTGTTGATTGTTTAACTATATTTATTCAGGAACAACTCATTTTCTCCAAGTTTTCAGATATCCTGCACTTTTGAACGCACCAGAGATGTTACAACAGTCCCGAACGCACACCTGAACAGCTCCGTGTTTAGAATCACTCTCTTTTTCCCAACTCTAATTCATATAATCCTAGTATATTACAGTGTGTAAATGCCACAAGGTGAGATTAATAATACAATACAGTTGGGATATATATCAGCATGGTGTATTGTTGATCTGCGCATAAGTTAATGCTGTTTAACACTGGTGTGTTGATGAAGCTAATATGATAATAAGCTAGCTGTCATCTGTGTGCCTTCTGTGAGATGATTTCTATTTATTCCATGATGCATTTTATACATCTGAGTGACTCATACAGTCGTCTACGGTCTTTACAAGCAGTATTTTTTTTTCCCACCCCGCTTAAAATGAATCATTTAACCCTTGCGCGGTCTTTCGAGTCAAAGTGACCCGGTGGCTCACAAATGTACTTTTTCATACATACTGTATGGTGCCATTGCTTACTACTAAAAACAGTAAAATATCCTTGGGGGGTGGGGTGATGAACTGAACTTTGGAATTTGGGTCTTTAAGAGCCGATTGTAAGACACAGCCAGTGTGCCTTTTACGAAGGACCGCGCAAGGGTTAAATATGAGAAAAATCGATTTAAAAATCGTAAAACAAAAAATCCTGACATATATGTGAATCGATTTTTTTTTTCTCCGACTCCTAATAAATATATTCCATAGTTAATTACTTTCCTTCCGTGTACTTTGAGAAAAGTGTTGTTTGTATCTCTTTTTAAAGCGTTGTAAGTTAGAACTTTGTTTTAATTCTGTAGTAGTATAAATGTACTAATTGTACAAATTTAAATGTTCTGTACTAAATAACTTAATTCACTGGAGTATGTAAAGCACCTTATACCACATCCCTAATGCATGGCATCGACTCGATTTTCCTCAGTTCAGCTTGGGTACCACATAATATTCCTCCCGAGCGTTTCCATACAGATACTATAGTACTACTATAGTAGAAGTCATCATGAGTTGCGGCGTAACTCCCACATGGTAAAATCTGCCCCATCAAGCTCATGCTGTGGTTTTGTTTTGCAGACTGACATTATTGTATTGTGCACTCAATTAACTATCTAGTCTAAATCTTTTTTTTAAATGACAGCATAGGTACGTTGCTAATTTTAATGACGTACCTCTGCTGCTCTACACATTTTCATGCTAATCTCTTAAATTAATGAACTTCTTCTTCATTCGTCTTCTTCCATTTTATTTTGATGAACTTTCATTATGTTGTGGAGTGAATTTGCAGCATTTCTGTCTTGCAGTTGTTTTGGGAGTTTGCCTGTTTTGGTATTTGCATCATTTTTCTTTTGCATTTGTTTTAGGGGTTTGTACATTTTTGCTTCTGCTTTGTTTCTGTTATTGCAGGATTTTCTCTTGAAGCTTCACTTCTGTTACATTTGTTTTATGTTTGTTTTTGGTTGTGCATCTTTCTTGTGTTTGCAGCGTTTTGTCGATGCGGTGCGTCGGCCACCGTATATTCCAGCTACAATGGGTGAAGGCGGGGTACACCTTGTATGAGTCTCCAGTTCATCTCAGGGCTGAACATATATAGACAAACAGTCACTCTCACATTCACACCTATGGGTGATTTAGATTAGGGGTGTCAAACTCATTTTAGTTCAGGGGCCACATTCAGCTAAATCACAAGTGGGCCAGACCACTAAAATAAAAACATAAAAATATATAAATAATAATCAACCCCAAAATGTTGTCCGTGTTTTGGAGGGGGGGAAAAAAGTACATTTACATTATTAGTATGTTTATATCGACAAACCATCCCTTCAACCAGTCTGAATAGCATGACAAAACTGAAAAAAAAATCTGTAATTTTAACATTATTAGGTTTTAGTTTGTCATTTACATGTGTATATTATAGCTTACAAATACACAAAGCATTTAGTAATGGGTAGAATATTAGTAAAATTAGACTTTCTTCTCTTTTTAGACTTCATATTTGTTTCGGTCATTCAGATTTTTAGTGAAATTATACATTGTTTGAGTGACTTATGAGTATTTATAACTTATTTTATGAAAGTGAATTGGTCTAAATTTGGAACTTCAACTAAAAGGATTTATATATTAGTGTCATTTTCACATTTCACAAATTCATCCAAAGGGCCGGACTGGACCCTTTGGTGGCCAGATTTGGCCCCCGGGCCGCATGTTTGACACCTGTGATTTGAATGAACACACCATCATATATATTAAGAACTAGCTAAACAGCACTCATGTCATTTGTTTTGTGATTCATCTTATTAAAATATGTAGGATTTAGCACATTTAATGTCTGAAGCAGATGTCTAAAAAAATAAATAAAAATAGTAGACCAGTGTATTTTGTTGGTCTAATGTAAAAAAAATAAATAAATAAATTGTCATGGTCGGGAATTTTGTTGACTGATAGAACAATGGATAACTCTCTCTCTGAACTGAACAAATACCAATTTTCTTTTTTACAGTGCACCCTTAAACCCCCCCCCCCCCCCCCCCCCCCAGATGTCATCTACTGCAGTGCCCTGAAATGCATTAGCACAGACGCTTATCACATTTACTACTGTGAAGCGGTTGGACATCACAGGGAACTAAAAAGCAGAAGCATACTTGTATTGTTATGCAGTAGATTTAACATCTTTAGCAGAGTCCAGAGGTCATCAACATAAGATCAGATCAGAGGAAAGGTCAACCGGAGCCCAGAGCGTAATCGTCAAATTACAAAACATGAAAGATTCTCCATCTCTCATTTTAATTAGATATGTTACATGTGTGTATTCGACTGTTGTCTAAAGTGAATTATGAATTAGTATGAATATGGATATGAAGGTTTTACTCCGGTTTCAATTTTTGATCAACCTTTTGAAGACTTAAGTATCTGCTGGAAAAAGAATCTGATAAAAAATATGAAATAGCCTTTGAACCATTAATGCTATCATTGCGTTTGCATCATTCAGCTGTTCAGTTCCATCACACATGGAGGCACTGCAGTGAACGTAAAAAGACTATTTTCTGCAACACTGATTCACAAGTAAAACCCATGTAGTTCATAATAGCAGTTGTAGTTTTTTGCATTTGGTTAATAAAATTGTGAGTTACAGGGTTTTGTACACCCTTAAAATTGTACAGTTTCCAATATTAATAATGAAATATTTACAGAGAAAATATTTTGTGTTTTAAAAGATGTGGCTGCATCAGACAAAGAGACGTAAATGATTTTTACCCCAAAAATGGAGAAGAGTATTGTTTTTAATTTATTTATTTTTTGTTTGTTTTTGCGTCCATTTAATTATCAGCAACTTTACACAAAAACTGCTGAACTAATTAAAGGTCAAAGTCACCAAAAATGTGTTTTCACAATGATCAGAGAAAAGGTGAATCAATTCTTTAATCTATACCGTTTTATATATAACGTAGATTATTTTTGCTTTTGCTGTTGATGTGCTTTAACATCAGAACCTTGAAGGACATTTTAGAAGGATAGGATATTTAGAAGCATACCTTTCATTTAGCAGAGGGTGCATCATTTGTAAGGGATAATGTATTGTACACCTGTTACTATCAGAAAAATATTTCCCGACGGGGCCGAACAGGGCTATTGTTCTGCCCCGAACAGAAATATTTTCAATAGTCCCGCATGGGCAATACATTATCCCGCTTATTCTACGGGCTACAACGTAGAGATTATTTACTTTCAAAATGGCCGAACTATTTGCGGAGTGATATGGTACCATGAATCTGAGGTGACAAAACTCATTGCCATTGGCAGCAGGTGTTAATGGCGCAGCGGGCGGTTATCGGAACAAATCTGCCTGCAGAACACTGGGAACGTCAAGTCAAAGTGAATGGGACCGTTGAATACATACAAATAAAACAAATCTATGAACTATATTACATAGTACAGAAACAGTCAAGACGAGATGCATCTGTTCTGTAGCGTCTTTGCCAGTTTGAAAGTGGTCGCTAGAAATTTACGTCACATGATCGGCTTTTTGTTCGGTATGTTTTTCCGATCGCCGATAAGGCTACTTTTAGGCAATGTCGGCTGATGATAACATTATGCAACATTAATTTTGGCGTAATGTTGACCTCAGACAGGTCTTCAAGAGCTATTATCCTGCATGTTTTAGACGTATCCCTCTTCCAACACACCTGATTCAAATGATAAACCTTTCATCAAGCTCTGCAGAAGACTGATAATGACCCTCAGGTGTGTTGAAAGAAGGATACTTCTAAAACCTGCAGGATAGTAGCTCTTGAGGACCAGAATTGACACCCCTAACTGGGTGAATACCTAAAATAAAAACCTAAAATGGACTATAACAGAAAAACTAATGGAGATAGCGACTAAGTTACTATTATTGACAGATAGGAAACCTAGCATGGACTTCAAAATGGCATCATGACCTTTGACCTTGAAAGGTCCAAATCAAGGTCACATCATTTTAAATGGCTGTAAGTCCAAGAAGAGGGGTGATAAGTACTCATTTACTATTGTTGAGAGATAAGAAACCACACGTAAACTCCATAAATGTCATTGTGACCTTGAAAAGTCAAACCCATCCTTTCACATTTTGGTGAGGGACATTTGCCAGGAAGAGCTATAATGTGTATAAGGGGGCAGAGTTTTATTGTGCCTGGGACCATTTGATTTGTTTATTGTCTAAAAGAGAAAAAACTAAATTATTGACAGTTTCAATATTTAATTTCCTGGAGGTTTTTCTGCTGAAACATCCAGTTTTAACCTCGACAGAAAAGAGCATTGGAGGTTTGGAGAAGGAAACAATACTTGGCAGATTTCAGTGGCTTAGAATGATTCTAAGTCTAATATATGACAAATGCATTATTATATTATTATATATATCTACATTTTCTGTGATTTACTGTGAGCTTGTATGGATGCACACGTCAGCAATAAAAGAAATGTAGGAAGATGAGGGTAATATTACAATGAAAGGTGAGAAAGAAAGAAAAGAATATCCAAATAGAGGATAATAATGCCATTTAGTTTTGTTTTTTTTCTTCTATTTTCTATGATTTACTGTGAGCTTTTACGGACATCCACATGAGAAAAATACCTGAAAGAAAAGTATGATAGAACCATACAATATGGTCGTGTCTATTTACTAAATCATGTGATTGCATATGTGTAAAAACACGTGCGATGGCCTTTACTGAGCATGTGCTAAAACACAGGTAGAGTCTGTAACCGCATCTGCTTTTAGATTCAGGATGCGTCAACATCTCCAGAGATGTGGCAGCTCGTGAAAGCTACAGCTTGTCACACAGCTGAACAAAAAGCCAAATTCAGAATTCAGAGCTTGTTCACTGAAACTGATAAGGTTTTTTGGCTTGATGACAAAATCCTAATGGAAAGTCATGGCTGTCAGCCTGCAGATGGTGAATGTTTTACACCTGTCCTTTATCCATATTAACTACTATTGTTAACAGTGTTAGCTTCAGTGGAGAGAACAGCAGTCATTCCTGCAGCTAAAATCAGGGTCTGCTCACTATTTGTTTTACATTCTTAAAATACACACAAACACACACACACACACACATACACATACATACATATACATATATACACATTTACATGTTTCATGAGGACCAAGTTTATAATCAAGTAGAGATTGGGTAGTGAGTGTAAACTTTTATGTTGTTTTTTTTTTTTTTTTAAATAAAATTACAAAAATTATATTATAAACATTTTAAAATTTAAATAAAAAATACTAATTTGAAAAGTAAAAATGAATGAATAAATACAATAATAATTTAAAAAAAAGGAAAATACTGAATAAATAAAAATGAATGGCATAATAATTATAAAAATGTTAAATATAATTAAATTTAAAAAATATATATATAAAAATGAAAAAATACAAAATCATTTAAAATGTAACCTATGTGAGGAAATACAATAATAATTTAAAAAATAAAATAAATAAAGATACAAATAATTTAAAAAATACATAAATAATGAATCCTTTTTTATGTTTTTTAAGTAAACACATCTTCAAACCTTTGAAAAATACACGTTTTGCTTTTGCACCTGTTTCCCTCATGCTTTATGGGGACTACCTGAAAAAATAAATTCACCTATTTATAGGGCCACATCATTTCTATTTTACTAGTGGGGACCTTTATTTATAGCTAACCCTCGTGGAGACATGAATTTTGGTCCCCATAGTGTCAGAGGTCCCCATGGTGTGACTGTGTAAACATATCAATGTCCCCATAAACATAGAAACACATACACACACACACACACAACAGTTTCTGACATGAAGACTGTTGCAACCAGTAGAAACTATTTCTCATCTTGTACTTTGATGATTAAAATAGAAATATGCTGATAGAGTCATCAACATTTAAGGAGCTGAGTCATTTAAAGAAAGTTACAGCAGCAATTAAATGCATTTGATCTTGTGGAAAAATCCCATTTTACCCAATTTATGATAAAGATGAGACAAATTGATAGAAAAACGTCAAAATTACATGAAAACGTCGAGTCTAAATTAATCTCTAGGTAATCACAGAACATTAACTAGGCGTCTCATTACAGACCCCCTGAAGGACTTCTTAAATGACCCCCTCTCTAGGGGTACAGTGAAACCTGCAGTCAACCATCCATATTATGATCCCAATACATTACATGTACGTCTCGTGATAATACAACCATTAATAGGTGCAGATTCATTAATCAAGGTGTTTGTGCTCCTGGGGGAACCTTCGAGGCTTTTCATAATTATGACTCCATATCAGCAAAGCGTAGAATTGAGGCCATGCTTTCTAAATTTGAACGTGTATGAGACTGGTATTTATATAGTTTAACCCTTTAAGCACTGATGTGAAAGCAGTAAGTGTTCTGAATATTCAACTGTTTACATAATAAGAATGATTATAGAGTAGACCCTGAGAGCCTCAAAATAAAACATACTGAGTCACAGTTACGAAATTACGAAATTAAGTCGGTCCTGAAGTGAATTTTTCGTAAACATTTTACATGTTAAAAGCCTAATTTGTTCTAAGGCCCCCAATACTATCCCTCAAACCCTTTAAAATGTATTTAAAAATGTACCCATTTTGTATGAAATATGTGTTAAAAGAAAATATAGATTTAGATTTTAGCCCCGTCCAGAACTGATGATGTAAGTGAGTGTCCCAATGCATAGGGGTTGATTTTCAAACCATACGACTTATAGCTCTGTTTGAAGTGAGTAAGGGGTGAAATGAGATTCAGCTTGAAGCACAATTAAAGAAAATATTTGGAGTCAGTGGTTAGTTTTCTGTAGCCCTGATAGGTCGAAACACAAAAGAAAAAAAAACAGAAAGACAACTCATATGGTTATCACAGCCTTTCTTGGAAGACACAACGGCAGGCGCTCACACACACACACACACACACACACACACACACACACACACAAATTGAGATCAGAGGCGACTGACCATGTAGCAGTCCATCTGGTCCCTGCAGAACTTCTGAAACCTTTTCAAAAGAGGGTCTACTTCCTACTGTTCCTTCGCTCTTGTCTTCTTTGTTTATTCGCTCCTTCCCCAGAGGACAGTATAAATGTCATGGAATGGACTCCAAGATGAGGGTCTGTGCTGGGGTCACTGTCATCACCTCCACAAAGTGCAATGAGAACTTCAGCCCAGAAAAGAGAGTTGGTCTGGTTCAACACTGGGTTAACATATGGTCCATGGTCCTTCACTAGATAGATAGATAGATAGATAGATAGATAGATAGATAGATAGATAGATAGATAGATAGATAGATAGATAGATAGATAGATAGATAGATAGATAGACAGACAGACAGACAGACAGACAGACAGACAGTCAGGGAGATAGAGAGACAGACAGATAGATAGACAGACAGACAGACAGACAGACAGACAGATAGATAGATAGATAGATAGATAGATAGATAGATAGATAGATAGATAGATAGATAGATAGATAGATAGATAGATAGATAGATAGATAGACAGACAGACAGACAGACAGACAGACAGACAGTCAGGGAGGTAGAGAGACAGACAGACAGACAGACAGACAGACAGATAGATAGATAGATAGATAGATAGATAGATAGATAGATAGATAGATAGATAGATAGATAGATAGATAGATAGACAGTCAGGGAGATAGAGAGACAGACAGACAGTCAGGGAGATAGAGAGACAGACAGACAGATAGACAGATAGATAGATAGAAATATTTACAAAACCATTATATTCATGTACATAGATATACACTTTTCAGAAAGTATCTGCTTCAGACGTTAAATGTATTAAATCTTTCATCCTTTAATGTGATGAATCAGAAAACAAATGACTTTAATGCTGGTTAGTTCATGTTTTTGACATATATGATGGTGTGTTATTACACATATACGGTGGTTTATGTACAATACACAAAAGAATCCAGCTTCCCTTACTACTGTATGTGCACCTTCCAATTAAAACAACAGGAGCGACTAAGGTCATACTGACACTGCCAACTCATCTGTCAGTGAATACTGCCAGTCCAAACC
The DNA here is from genome assembly GCA_020466265.1 of Siphamia tubifer. Lineage (NCBI taxonomy): Eukaryota > Metazoa > Chordata > Actinopteri > Kurtiformes > Apogonidae > Siphamia > Siphamia tubifer. The sequence continues at coordinate 32,498,254 of CM035788.1, read as the reverse complement.
CAACCACATCATATAGGTCACCTGACCATCCATGCACGGCATTATGTCCAGTATATAAGAAAATATTAATATAAACTATCTTAAACCAAAAATATTGTATGAAAACAAACAACAAAGATATTAAAGCTCACAAAAGAACAAGAAAATAAATAAATAGGCACACTTTTCAGCTCCTGCTACAAAATGTATGTTTTTGCTTTTTTTTTTTTTTTTTTTTTTTTTAATAGACCCTCTTTTATAGACCATTCTGAATAAATGGGAAACAACACAAAATTTGAAATATAATCTTGGAACTACTACACATCTATTCTAGATCACTGGCAATTTCTAATCATAATTTGGTAGAAATTTAAACAATAGTTTTGCTACTAAACTGTCAAGAAATAAACAAACAATCTGAACCAAACACCTTTGACCTCTATACATCATATTTATTTTTGGATCTGGCTGAGGTTCAGTTAAGTACAAAAACAGCCTAAGGGAATGTGTTGAATACCATCAGAACCATCAGAATACTAAAGCAGCCTGAACCGTCACAGTGATCTGCAGGAGCTGCACTTGTCAGTCTGAGGTTTATGAATGAGATGTGACAGATGGAACTCAACTGACTTTATAGAAAACCAGCTGCATGTACAGGTCCTCTCTGTGCTTGCGGCAAATCAAATATGCTTTTTATTTTTATTTTTTTTTATGACTACAGTCTCCAGATGTGGTTTAAGAGTGAATCACTGAACAATCTAATGAAAACAAAAACCCAAAAACACAGACATAGACATTTCAAACATCATCTTCATCCTGCATACTGTCAGTGTGAGCATCTTAATGTGGTTATTTATGTTTTATACTAAAGGTAAAGGAAAATGTGCAGTTACAAGGAAAAAGAAAAATATCATTTGTACCTTCTACATCAAAAAATATACGTAATAAACCAAGAAATCACTACTTTATTTTAAATTGTCGATTTTTTTTTTTTTTTTTTTTTTTTTTTTTGTACTGTTTTTCCTCATTTTAAGAGAGATGATGTGCATGAGAAAATGTTTATTCCTTTGGGGATTATTCTAATCGGTGTCAAATTTTTGAAAATAAAAAGCAAAAGGCCTTCCCCAAAAAATAAATAAAATAAAATAATTAAAACAGGGGAAAATCAGATGAAAATACTAGAACGTACAAATATGGATAATTAGGTTGGAGCGCAGTCATAAGTCAAAATAAAGCTGAATCCTCATCAGCAGAACTGTATGTGGAAGTGTACCTGTTATCACCAAGGTGATAACAAATGGTTCCGGACACAACAAACCCCGCCCCTTATCGATCCAGCTGATGTAAACATATCAATGTATTTGCTGATGTCAAAATATCAACTGCTTCTATATACAGTATGTACCAAGTCTGAAGTAACTAAACTGATGTTTTTATAGACATTTGAAATGTCGTCCATTGTAAGTAAATGGGAAAAACAAAAACAAAAAAGACACTAAACATGAATAATAATTAAAAACTAGAAAAGCACTCTAAGCAAACCTCCGCCAAGGCACATCTGGTAAAAGTTATTTTTAGAAATTTTCAGGATGTGTTGGGAGTGTCACAATGAACAAATGATTCCATTTTGATGGTGATCTGGGAAAGAGATCCTGGATCATTTCGAAATTTTACATTGCGGTCACATTTCAATGTGATCCAGAATCCAAAATGTAATCATTTGTTCCTTGTGACACTCCCAACACATCCTGAAAATATCTAAAAATATAACTTTTACTTACTGTTTAGATACATAAAAACTAAAAAAAAAAAAAAAAAAAGGAATGAATGGGTTGGAGTTTACTTAAAAAAAAAATCATTATTTACAATCCTATTTGAATACTGGAATTTATCTTGAATGCTCTTGAAAAGGGTGTAAGAATGTTCATGTTTCCTTCTGTTCAGTGTATACCACGCCAGCTTCCGTAGTTAGGAAGCCTATTGTAAACGCGCTCCATTCAGTGTGTACTATGTAGGCTACTGTAGTCAGGAAAACAAGTGCAGTTCACGTACTATGAATGTCCTCCTTCGGATATTGTTGCTGCTGTTTTTTATATATGTTTAAGGTAGCATCGTTGGTACGTACTATTTTACTTCTTATTTTTACACGCTATGCAGTGTTGGGAAAGTTCACTTTGATTAGGAACTAGTTCAAAGTTCAGTTCATTGTTCATTCTTCCAAATTATGAACTAGAAGTTCATGGATCCCAAAATGAACTTTTTCGTTCTTTTTTTCGTTCTTTTTTTTTGTCTTATTATTGTAAACTTATGTTGCCAAAATTTGTTCAGAATAATATAAAAATGACATCTATGATAATGCTGTGTTTTGATCCCATTTTATGCCTTATAGCAGTGGTCCCCAACCTTTTTATTACCGCGGACCAGTCCACGTTAGACACTTTTACCACGGACTGGGGGGGAGGGTACGTAGATTGTTTATGTCGGTCACCACATATAAAGAGCGGGCTTGGTCTAAACTCTTGGTATTGTCTGTTAAAAGCTTTCCTTTTCTTTTCTTGGAAGTTAGAGGCTCTTCTTCTGTCTCTTCAGTGGCCTTTTCCTCTTCGAAAAGAAAAACGTTCCAAAGACATGTGTTTTTTACTTATTTTGCTAACATGTGGGTTACATTTTTGCCGTTCAAGTGACACTGATGTAACCGAGAGAATCCGGTCATTTTTCAAAATAAAAGATTTTTCAGACTTAGATAATATATACAAGAGAAATAATTAACTGATTAATTATTTATTGGACGGCCCGGTACCGGGGGTTGGGGACTACTGCCTTATAGGACTCAAAACTTGGTTGTTTGATAAAAATGAAATGTGACACCGTTCAATAAATGCCAGAATAACCGCGTTCACAACTTCCCGTTCATTTGGTAAAAGTGAACTCGTTCAGGTACAACAGTGACGCTATGTCTTAATATAATTGTGTTATTGTGCACAGGTGGTTGTAGGTTGTTAGCTCGTGGGTCTTATTAGGTCACGCGATGTATGAACGTTGGCTTTGAGTTAAATGATGATGACAGTGTGTGTACTCAAATGCTAATGTTTATTCTTGTTTCATCTATGTATGTTTCAGTTTCACACTTCTTTACGTCAATAAACCTGTGGACGGCGAAACTGTCTTCAGAGTGCTTGATGTTCAGGATGTGTTTAGCTGGCTGTTAAGATAAGCTATACTGAAGACAGCATACCTACTTTTCCCCAAATCTAACCACATCTATTCTGGTACACTAGCAATTTATAAAGCAAATTCTAACCCACTATAAGTAAATGGGGGGAAGAGATTGTAATAATTCAGGAAAAAAAAAAAAGAATGTTGACCTACTTTTCCTAAAATGTTATCACATCTATTCTGAGTCACTGTCAATCTATGAACTGAATTTGATGTAAATTCAATATTTTATTTTATTATTTTTTTTACTAGAGTTAATAAACACTCCTACATGTTTCAGCTGGAACCGTGTTCCAACACACCTGATTCAAATGATCAGCTCGTTATCAAACTCTACTGAAGGTGAGAACCATAGAGAACTGACTTCTAAAACGTGCAGGACAGTACACTGGCTGACATTATTTATATATTTATAGGCCTGGTTACACACATTTACCTTCATTTGTGCCTTTCGTTTATACACAAACTGAGCTTTTTCCTCTGAAAATGCATCTTTATAAAAACTCCGGCAAAAGTGAAGATTTTTGAAAACATATATCTGGCAATAGGAGTGTGATAAGATGGAATTTGGCGAGATTGCTCATCGTGTTAAAATTCTGTCTCGCAGGATTTGTTATCCAGTAAGCAGCCAAAGTTACATCAGAAAATACAGGTATTACTATTGAAGACGCCTCCGACACTTTCAAATGGTTTGTTTGGCAGCATATTGAGTTCCCGGCAGAGATGATAAATGCCAAAAGAGTGACTGATAAGTCACGGACAATATGCAGACACTCAGTGTTGGGAAAGTTCACCTTGATTAGGAACTAGTTCAAAGTTCAGTTCAAGTTCCTCAATATGAATTAGTTCAGTTCATCGTTCATTCTTCCAAATTATGAACTAGAAGTTCATGGATCCCAAAATGAACTTTTCCGTTCTTTTTTGTGTTATTATTGTAAACGTATTATTAACCGTTTCTGACGTTATCCTGTAGTCAGGAAATCAGGGGAAAATGCCGCGGAAGTAAGTACCTTACCCTGGGGTTAACTTCCCTCTGCAGGTTCTTAGAACACAAGGAGCAGTTTCAGTGAGTTTCGTTTTCAATGTTTATTTCCAAGAACGGGACAACACCTGCTCCAGTCGCCGGTCACACTCTGTACATTTAAGTCTTTTTCTCCACTCCCAAAAACTCTCTGCACCCCTCTCTCTCTCTCTCTCTCTCTCTCTCTCTCTATCTCTTGCTCTCGCCCCCCCCGCTGCCGAATAATAAAATAATGACATCTATGATAATGCTGTGTTTTGATCCCATTTATACCTTATAGGACTAAATTATTTCCAACGTGATAAGAACGAAATGTGAACTAAATAAGAGCGGAGTTCAATAAATGCCAGAATAACCACGTTCACAACTTCCCGTTCATTTGGCAAAAGTGAACGAGTCGTTCACGTTCGTCAAAAATATGATATAGTTCGTGAACGATCGTTCAATGAACGCGTTCAGGTACAACACTGCAGACACTGTATGCAAACACTGGTGTACAGCGTGGCTAATACGAGTACAACGCAGAGACATTTCCAGCAGCACCACAGCTCAGTACTCAAATCAACAACTGCACCTGCCAAGAAAACACCAACAAACCATACAACACTGACAAACACATTCACAGTCAAGCGCCAGATTCGATTTAGAAAAAAGGAGAAATATATAATTGTATTTATTTTATTTGAACTTTTATAACATTTCATTTTAGTTTCAATTTGTAGAGGAAGAAGTTCATTAAAAGGAACAAGTTCATCAAAAGTTAACGCTTACAGAATTATGAAATCCATGTGCAACTCAGTTAAATAAAAGTATGTTGTCCATTCATATCATTTATAATTTTGTTTTCTTAAAACCTTGTCTTGTCATGATCTCGTGAACCCAATCTCATGTCTCATGAGCTGAGTCTCTCGTCACACTTATCTTGTAAGCATGGATACACTCTGAATAGGAGCATTTATTTTATTAAGACTTATATTCGGATTGTTTGGGATATGTGTCCCTTAGCATGTGGGACAGTGACAGAAAATTCATGTTGCAAATCCACTCCACAATAAAACAGAAGAAGATGAAGTTGAAATGTATTAATTTAAGACATTAGCATGAAAATGTGTAGAGCAGCAGAGGTATGTAGATCATTTTAGTGTCGCACATATGCTGCTTCTATTATATTATAGTAGATTATGGTCAAGTGTTTTAAAAAAAATAAAGGGAAACTAACCTTTTCACGCTAATCTCTTAAATTAATGAACTTTATCTTCATCCAACATCTTCTTCTTCCTGTTTTAGTTTTTGCAACATTTTTCTTTCACATTTATTTTGGGAGTTTGTACATTTTTGCTTCTGCTTCGTTTCTGTTATTGCAGCTTCACTTGTGTTGCATTTATTTCATGTGTTTGTGTTTTTGCTTGTTGTATCTTTCTTTCATTTGTAGCATTTTGTCAATACAGTACATTTGCCCCCCGTCGGCTACCGTATAATACAGATTAAAAATGAACATTTAATCATGATGAATATGGATTAATCCAAAGCAATCATGTGATTAATCTGATTCAAATTGTTTATCATTTGACAGCCCTAGTTAAAGCTGCTCATAATCTCAAAACCAGTTTACCTGAAAGCCTGTTTCTGTGGAATAGCTTGCATCCATAATTCCCCATAAGGTGAATTGATGTGCACATTGACCCCATTACGGGTTCATTTAGCCTTTATGTGCATACAGTATGTGCATGTGTGTTTGGCTCTTTACACTAATGAAAGCATGGTGTTTTGTCCTACAGTGATGGTTCGTCAAATCAATTGCATGATTTGTGTCTGAGGGAAGTTTTTGATGATGTGCTTTTATAAAAAAAATCAAGTATGTTGATTGTAACGTCACCTGAGCCCTGAACCACTCAACCTGTCTTCAATTTATATGAGTACATTTCATCACAGTGTTAAGTGAACTGCATAACCTTATGCATTATAAGGCATGGAGGATTTAAATGGAAACCCTTATAGGATTATAAAAGCTGTAGGGTTTGACCTTTAAGGACTTTTAGGATGTGGAGATGCATTTTTTATTTTTTTTTCCCTTGCCACTGCAGCTGTCTGCCGGAATGCCAACCCGTGACGGTGAAGAGACAGATAGCTGCCGGTTTCCACCTGAGATGAGAAGAAAAATGGCAGGAGAGGATAGTTTCGTCCAATCTGCCTTGGCTTTAAGACCCTTGGCGATCCCCCTGCTGATGAATTTAGCCATTATCAAAGGTGAGGGATCTGCCAGAGAGAGGTCGTAAATGAGGGACAGGAAGGCGGAATAGGGAGTCTGTGGCCAATATTTGGAGCTGAATGAGTGCTGGAAAATAAAACAGCTAGTGGAGCTAACCACGCCCATATAATCTCATTCCAATAATTGGATTTCCTGGAGAGTTCTTAGAGATGTTTGGGGCTGGAACAACACAGAGTAGACACAAATCTCTGAGCCGTGGTCTTCAGTCATTGGATGGTAATCACTATCACTGGATGAAGACATTTGTGTCTCCTGAAAGATGGGATGGAGCAAAAGCAATGTAGTCATTTCCTGAAACTGTAATAAAATATGTGCTTGATCCAAACCTTATTATTAGATAATTGCAGCTGTTTTTGTCCATCATTGCTCACTTGTGTAACATTAGCCATTATCTGCAACAGAAAATTATATCCAGATGTCTGCTCTAATGATAATCCTTGACCATTCAGTGTGGGGTATAGCCAAGTTCATTTGTTAATGATTAAGATTTTAGTTTAATGCAGCGTTGTTGGATAGCGATGTACTCATTTACCATCTGTTGTCAATTTTAAAGCCTGGAGTTTAGATTAATGAATGTAAAATCAGTGTCAAATAGAAAACGCACTTGGTTTTGGTGTCTAGAAGTGGATTTTTATTTTAGCCTATGTCCAAATTAAATGAGGGATTTCAATGGAAGTGAAAATCCAGTCCAACTTTGTCCGTTTAAAAGAAAGGGTTTTTCAAAGCGCTGTACCTTTGTGCTTTAAAATAAATAGAAGATAAATGGTTAATGAAAACTGCTTTACACACACAATAGACTATTAAAGGATATGCTGTAATTTGTGAAAAATGAGGAAATAAATATGTTTTTTTGTTTTTTTCCCTTTTTTTCTTTTTTGGTTTTAGTTTCATTCTAGGTAAATAGTTAATCAGTAAAGATGTATTTTAAGACACTTTAACCTAAATACCCAACCATACCATCGACAGATAGAAACTGTTTAAAGGCGTCATATTTATATAAACCAACTTTTCTTAGTCTTTGTAATAGTAATACAATGCATTTATAATGTACTTTTCATCCAGTGGAATCTCACAGTGCTACATAGAGGAAAATTAAAAAATATAATAAAAAAAACAGATAAAATACAAAATGCACTATATAAAAAGACGAAGGTAATAAAATAAGTTATCAGGAGGAAAAAAAAAAGGAGGAATCATGGTGTGCCATAAAAAGCCTGTCTAAACAGGCTGCCAGTTTCTTCTTTTCATTTGCTCTGAGAATTACTTTCTTTTGGGCTCATGATGAATAACAAATATGAACTGGAATAAAATTTAAATGAAAAACACTGGGGAAAAACTCACCAAACAACAGTAACTCTGTGATCAATGAGGGTCAAAGGATCACAAAAAGCATCATGGGTAGCTCCCTCATAGCCAATGGGATGCTACGTACAGTGACATAGCGTAACGTAATAACATACATGACGTAGTTACATACAGTACTGTATTTCTGTCTCGGTGGTTTCACTTTCCTTTCGTAAATAGAATTTTCTTTCGTATTCCAAGATGAAAAATTGAAAAATTTTTTCGTGACTTGGATTATTCGTTAACTGGCACCATTGTATTTGAAAACTAATATTAATAAACAAACTTCGAATGGGATTTTTGGGCAAAACTCAAATCCTTGCATTGTTCTGTTTGTTATTTTTGTATCCTATAGCCTATGCTTATAAATCGGTTTTTCACTGATTGATGGAGTTCCATAGTTTGTCCTCTGCAACAAAATCTGACAACATTTACCGAATCCCCATTTTGTTTGTTCCTGTAAAATGATAGAGCACATGTCAGAGGTTATTTTTACACCAAACCACTTTATTTTGGTTTCTGTCACTGTGCAGACACAATATTCACACCATCACATATGTGTTCCTACTGTTGTATGTCACTGAAAAATCAGCTTCTCTTTGCTCCATTTGATTTAAAAGTGTTTGGATTTTGATGCTGTTGAAGTTCTTCTTTTTGGTGGCATCTCTGACATTGTTGACTCACAGTTAACTGACAAAAACAGATCAAATAAGAGGATGTTGTTGCATAACTGTTTAATTTAATTTTTTTCCCCCATTGTTTTCTTACAGGCTAACACACATTTATGTGCACACAACAACATATTGTTTGTTGTTTGTCCAACAAAATATTAAATATAAAACTAAATATAAATATTGATGACCTACTTCTATTTTATTCTGCTGTATTAATGTGAAGGTACCATCTTATTCTTCTGTGTAAAACAACAATACAGAGTCGAATCATGTCTGTAAATTTTAATTACATTAGCTAAGTTGTGTCAAATAGTATTGAAACAAATGCAGAAACATGATTTCTTTTTCAGATCATTTGAATTACGCAATTAGTAGTGATTGATTAATGATTGATTATTGAATTTATTAAAGTGTCCTGTACAACCATACCCGTACCCTTTATAAAACACTTGAAAATCTGTACTTAGTTTGTTATAGACCACCATACATTTAAACAGGATATATAGAATACTTTGTCTCCTCTCTCTCACCAAACTCAGAACATTTTCAAAAGCAAATACATGTTTTGGAAAGAGCAAACTCAGAATTTTGCATTTTGGAAATCAAAGAACATCAGCGTCATTTACATAATCAATAATTTTTGTCAAATGATTCAAGTGCATATAAATATTACAGTTGATTATGGAAATCTGGGGGGAAAAGTGTGTTAACAAAGCAAATACAGCTGAATCAATGTAATTATTAGATGTTAAAACAGTGTGGGATTCTATAAATTACACTTCTTCCTACTCCTTTTTAAGCGCTGAATATTTTTGCTAATCTGTGTTGGATTGTTCTTTGTTATCTGATGATTTCATGTTCTCAAAGAGATCATAAGAGAAGAAAAGAGTAAAATTACATTACGATTATATTTACATCTATAATGTTTTCCTCAAAATGTGAAGAACATGAACAACTTGTCACGTCTTAAGAAAAACAAGTGCAATTTTAACAATTTTCTGCCTCAATCTATCAGTTTGTCATTTGCACATGTGCAGAACAACCTACATTTCAATTACAAATACACTAAACATTTAGTAACCGGTTGAATATTTGTAAAATGGCACATACTTCTCTTCAGATATTTCAGGTGGTTCATATTTGTTCAGGTATTTATTAAAATTTGTGTAAAAGTATAATTTGTTAATATAAAGATTTTCATATAATTTGACTTTTATTCATTAAAATCTACAGTTTTCATTATTTATAGGTAATTATGACCATGTTTTACTGGTTTGACCCAATTAAGATCAAATTATTCTGTATATAAAGCCTGAATTTAAATAATTTGTACATCAATGATCATTAATATCTTCATTGTTATTTATCCTACAGACCAGAGTGGACCCTTTGGTGGGCCGGATTTGGCCCCTGGGCCTTATGTTTGTCTTCAAATTTGTCATTCAAGGTTCTGATGTCAATGCACATCAACAGTGGGAGCAAAAGGAAGATGTTTACTAAACTACAGGGATGAAAAAGCCATTCCTGATTTGCTCTGTCTCTTATCATTGTGAAAATACATTGTGTTGACCTTGACCTTTGACCTTCATTTACCAATATTTAATAGAATCTATTCATTCTATTCATGAAAATAGGTCCAGTAGTTGTTTGTGTAAAGTTGCTGACAATCAAACAAACAACAACAATAAAAACCCCCAAAACAATACCCATTGCCTCCTGTTTGGGGGTGTGGGTGGGGTAATAATAACCTCTAATTGACTGAAGCTTAAATGAGTCTGTTTTTCCCACACATAGGTATAAACTCCATGCATGCACACCAACACAGACATCAATCTCAAACCCATGCAGATAGATCCATAAATCCGTCCCCACACCGACACAGGTGATGGCATGGCTTTGTTCGCTTAATCCTATTGGCTGATAATCAGTGTATGTGAGTGTTTAATCAAATCAGCAGTTACCAGTGTCCCTGGTGGCTGTCTGCCCCCCCTGGGTGCTGCCATAATTCACTGCAGCAGGATGCATGCGTTGGCTAGTCTGCTGGTCCGTGAAGATGTGCAGGGGAACAGGGGTGTGTGTGTGTGTGTGTGTGTGTGTGAAGGGGGGGTCCAGTCCAGTCCCCAGCTCTCATTTTAGGAAACATCTTTAATGTACCTTTCCACCCCCACCTCTTGTTGTTGTTGTTGTTGAATAATTCACCTTTGAGAGAGAGAGAGAGAGAGAGAGAGAGAAAAAAGGAGAGAGAGGGAGGGAGAGAGAGAGAGAGAGAGAGAGCAGGAAGGAGAGGGAGAGAGAGTGGGAGAGAGCATGATTCACGGATCATGGCAGGGCTTGTCTTCCCTGTCATATTTCATAGCCTTTTCAGGTGAAGTAGTCACTGCACAACACACATACACACACATACACACACATATACACACATATAGACACATACACACACACATACACACACATATACACACATATAGACACGTACACACACATATACACACATAAACACATATACATGATAGAGAGTTACAGGTTCACCCAGAGTTTTGGTTTCAAACTGCACTCATACTCCTCATTATTAAATCAGTCACCATTAATAATATAATAATTGAATGTTTACTCAAAGCTAATTCCTATTTTTCTGGAAGAAAATTAGCCTTTGAGCAACTGTTTTTTTTTTTTTTTTAATAAACTGTCATATCAGTAATATTGCATAACCAGGATACAAGAAGGTTAATTATTTATTGTTTTAATCCTGTAACTGAGATTCAGATTTTTATTGTCAATCGATCAATGGTACATGATACAAACATAATATGATTACCTTAGTTTTGGTTTGTAGCATAAGAAAGATAAAGAATTAAATATAAAATAGAATATGTAAATGGTAAGGAGGGATGTATAAAAGATATGCAAATGTGGTATAAAATAAAAAAAGAAATAAGTCAATGTATGAGTGAGTTTAGTTTTAAACAGATGTTTCTGTATGAATTGGAGGCTTTTCAAAGTATTGTGCTGCGTTAAAATAATAAATAAATAATAAAATAATATTTTTTTTTCTTTCCTTTTAGTTTGAATAACAGTTGTGTTTCAGACAGTAGCATAAGGTTCTTCCTTTGATACACACATACCTTATTGTACAAATGTATGCTGAGCAGTTATTTGAGAAAAAGAAGTTAGTATTTTTTGAGTCTTTTTTTCCCTTATACTAACTTAGATTTTACACTTTAATTTGATGTCAGTGATAACTATTATTTTTGGCTTTCATGTGTATAACTGTAAATGCTGAATTCATTAAATCCTAGAAATTCACAGTCACTTTTGAATATTTTGTATATTTATATCTATATATATATATAGCGTTTTAGTTGTTTATTTGTTTATATGCGTGTAGGCCAGTTTTTTTCTGCTGCTGT
>CM035788.1:32473844-32481344 GCA_020466265.1 Siphamia tubifer | reverse complement strand
TCCATCACCTGGTGCAGGTGGTCATCCTCCTTTAATGAATTGTACCCGAATAAACACAATGTGTACTGAATACTTGTTTGTCCCACTTCTAGAATTGCAATTAAATCCAACACTGCTGATCGCCTAATCACAATTGATCGAACAATAGCACAGATTGATTGATGTAAATTAATCGTAGAAAATCATTGGGTAGAAAAAATAAACAAACTTCCATGTGCCACTAGCAATATCAGAAACAAAAGTAAAGAAAAAACTCCTGGATGCAGCAAGAAAAGAGCAGAAATAGCACAAGTGATGAACTATTTGATGAGTTCATATGTCTTATTTTCATGATACAGTTTATAAAATGTATAGAAGCAAATGCTTCCTCCTATGGCATTAACTACTTCAGTTTTTTTCAAGTCGACTTATCTGTCAATAAAGTCAGAGTTGAGTCGACTTGTGATGACGTCATGACATTGTCAGCAGAGGAGCAACACAGATACGCAGCAAAAAAAAACAACACATGGACATACATCTGTCCAGCAATGAGCAACTTGTATTAAAGTTCACTGCAACATAACAATGTCCACTGACAAAACACAATTATCAGCATTTTAACACCAACAAAACAAAGGTTAGCAAAGAGTTTCCTGTTAAATGTAACTGAACATCAGTAGGTGAACATATGTCCACATTTGGTTTGGACCCACAGCTCTAAAACCGAACTGTCCACACATCTGTCACACGTCCTCAGTTTTCATATTAAGTGCAAAACGTTTAAGTCAGTGGCTGATAAACTGCACACCACTGTCCACATCACATTTGTAAAAAATTAGCACGCCTGCGCTGCTGCTCACTCAGGTTAGCTAGCGGATGCTGCTTATATGCTTAGATGCTGCTGTGCAATATATATATATATATATATATATATATATATATATATATATATATATATATATATATATATAAGGGCCGGTGAAATTGGTGGCATGTCTGTGTGTTTTTATTCTTATTCTGTTTTATCTGTTTTTATGAATTTTGTTTTTATGATTGACACACTGATCATTGCTTGGCACTTTTCAATTTCATTGTTTATACAACAATGACAAAGAAACTATCTTATATCACAAGGATTAGCTAGCAAATGCCTCTTTTTTTTCATTTAAGGTGAAGTAAAAGAAACCACGACAACCTGCAGCAGTCACGTCTTGTTTAGGTGAAACTGTGTTTATGCGCCGAGAGAGAGAGAGAGAGAGAGAGAGAGAGAGAGAGACTGAAAGAAACAGAAAGAATAACATGCGACTTGTCGACTCCTCCAAATTTAAGTCGACTTGTGCTACGGGAGTCAACGTGTCGACTAGTCTGTTAATGCTCTAGTTCCTCCATTGACAAATAAGAATATAGAATATTGAATTTTTAAATGAGTTTACAGAATTAACAGGTTGGTTTAATACTATAAATTTCTTTCTATTGTGACGACCCCCTCCACACCACTCAGGGTGTGTGGGTCTGTTTTTCATTTTATTGAGAGAATTGGATCATGGCAGGGGTTGTTATTATCAATGGATGCGCTGCTCATCCTTATAAACCCTCCTCTTCCATCATGGTGTTAGCTGCTCACATGCTCATCCACTCACTCTCATCCAACCTATACCTGCATTCTGTTATGATCACAGGGATTTAACTAATGTTATTTACACATAATTGTTCAATAAATAACAGCTTTTGCCCACAGACCATTCACTACTCATGATTTTTCTTGCAGTTTTTGAGCTGGGCTATAATACTACGTTAAATCATTTAATGTTAAGTAAAATATGACATTCACTTTTGGACTTTAGGAAGGTGTCAGGTCTGGAAAATAAAATTATAGTCACTGAATATAATATTGACCTTTTCAGTAATTCTCGAGTATTTCTTCTCCATATGTCAGCAATATAATTGTCTTGAAGTGAAAAATATCACAGAATCACTTTTTCTTCATGAACAAAATTGTTTAAATTTCTTAACACTTTAAACTTCCACTCAATTTTGCTTTAATTTCTTAATAAAGTAAATTGAATTCTGTTCTTGAACCATTTAATAACATGCAATTGGTGTTTGATTATATTATAAATGAAAATATTCAGATATTGGAAACAGGTCCTGTTAAATGATGCAATAGATAAAACATTTGTGGAAATTTATTAATGTTTTGATGTGTTTTGGACGACATATGGGCACTTTTATTTTAATTGTTTTAGATTTTTTTGTTGGACTATGACTGTATTTGTTAGTATATGGTTCCACTGTGGATAATTATGAGATATTACGGTTCAGATCTTGTGTTTGCCATTTGTATTTTTAACATTTTTTTTAGCTAGGATTTTGGTCTGTTTTTGCATCTGCACTTTAAATGAACATATAGGGGAGCGAGAAACGTAATTTCAATACCTTTATATTTTAAGCACATGTGAAGAATTGACAATAAAACTGATTCTGATTCTGATTGTACCTACTGTAGATATTTTACCTGAAAGTGGTTTATATCTTATGATGTGTGAGAATCACTGTTGACAAACTACATTAGGTCATGTGACATTTTGGACAGGTTTGGGTGGTTTGATCAACATTTTTGAACCACTACGTGTGTCTTATATGTGGATCATTGAAAGTTGAAATTTTTAAATATTTGTGATTATTCAGTTTTCAGTAAATGCTTTTTGGTGTTGTGAAAATGGCCACCCCACTATATGATAACGGTGCTAAATGCTTTGATAGGATGCTGGTGAGTGAGATGGTGACAGAATGTAAAAGGCCTTGCTTGGCATTCCTCACAATCACCCCCATCACTCTGCCCCTCCCCTCCAATCGTGTCCTCTATTGATGGAGGGCTTCTCTCTACCTCCTCAGTAAAGTCAATGGCTGCAGGTTACCTGCTTCGAATTCTGCTCAGGCTACTCTGAAGGCATGGTTCAATATTTTAGTATGCCTCTTTCACACAGATGTTGGCTTCCAATAGAGGTATTCCCCTTAGGTGCTATTCAAAATCAGATTCCTAAAAAAAAAAAAAAACTGTATTTACCACCCACAACCTCTCAGATGGACTATATCAACATTTATTCTTTGATTCTATGTTTTCACATAAATATCTGACACTTTGACACTACAGTAGATTAATATACCCTGGGCCATTTGGAACGTTTAATTAATGACAACTATATAAATGTCCAGGTGGGCGGGACCAGTCACTACCGCTGAATCCCTATAGTTCATAGGATAGACTTATCCCACATATCCCCAATTTGCTCCAAATACCTTCAGTCAGTCTCGTTCATCTTCACTTTATATGAACCTCTTGCTTTTGCCTCCGCCTTATACTTTTTTTCATCTTCAATCTTGATCCGTACGGCTCTTTCCCTCATGTCTATACTACACTGTTGCCCATAGCAACCACTAGCATCTTAGCCTTCCACATATGTCACGTACGATGCCGTATTTCCTCATTTGTCATTATGTCGGAGCCTCTTGCGCATGCGGGTCACTTCAGGGATGCATTCTGTTCACACTCATGATTGATAAAAGTCACATTTAATGTGTAACATGAACAACCACAAAAAAAAAAAAAGGAATTCACAAAAAAATCCAAATTGCGCATTAAGACGTGCTGTGTGAACATAGTCTAAGTGTCTTTTACATACATCTCATCATAATAAGTACAGCTGTAGGAGATTCTGCATGTGTATATTGATGCATTATTACTCCGGGGAGAGGGGTATTGTGTTTTTGTTTGTTTGTTTGTTAGTTTGTTTGTTTGTTTGTTAGTTAGTTAGTTAGTTTGTTTGTTTGTTTGTAAGGATGTTTCTGCAAAAACTACTGAATCAATTTCCATGAAATTTTCAGGAAAGGCTTAAGTTGTTCTAGGATAGATCACATTAAATGTTGGTGAATGTAGGTCAAAGGTCACGGTCATGGTCACCAAATTTGTGTTTTTGCAATGACAAGCGATAAGGCAAATCAGGTAAAGTGTGTGAGAGGGGGGCGGGGTTTGTTGTGCCGGGCACCACTTGTTTAGTTATTCATTCATTCAGTCATTTATTTATTTATTCTAATGTAATTCATCGTGAGATTTTATTCAACAATAACAATTAATTTTTTTTTTACAAATCTATATCAATAACGAGAAAAGCACTTTGAGAGCGCAAACCTCCGCCAAGGCAGACCTCACCCCTCTGACTGAAGAGAGGTTCATCAAGGAGGTTATGTTTATGGACGGATCTTAATGAAATTCACAGTGTAGGTTGGTAATGGGGAGATCAGGAAATAATTAGATTTTGGTGTCGATCCGGGGTCTTGAAATTTTGAAAAGAAAAAAAAAAAAATCATTTTTCATTGCGGTGAATGGAGAATACATTTCAAAGTGATTCAGGATTTCTTCCGGATCACCACAAAAATGTAATAATTTCTACATTGTGACACTCCCAATACATCCTGAAAATCCATCCATAGCTTTTTGAGTCACCACCAAAATCTAATCATTTCCAGATCTCCCCATTACCAACCTACCCTGAAAATCTCTTTTTGACTTATCTTGCTACATAACAGACAGACAGACAGACAGACAGACAGACAGACAGACAGACAGACAGACAGACAAATAAACATAACCTCCTTGGCTGAGGTAATAATTGGATAGAACTATAATATTTGATATAATTTAAATGGATGCATTTCTAATACCAAAGCATTAGCTTAAATCTCAAACATTTTCAACACCAGCTAAATCTTTAAAGCACCATATGGCATCTGTCACCAATTTTTCATCAAATCTATAACCTAAGTATTAGACTTTCTGTGATTTCACATCTCAATCACTTCCTTCACAGTGAACAACTTTGAAGTGTACTTGATCGCAAGCAGTCCTTGGTACAAAACCAAAACCATTTGTGTGTTTTTTGCTGCTGCAGGCATATTATAGCTGCATGGAATTCCCCGTCCCACAATGCACTTTGCAAACAACATTTCTGAAACAACATGACATACCACTTGTGTATGTAAAAACAAACAGACAGCTTGTCATGGAGTACACTGAAGTTATTCACAGTGAGGGAAATAATTCAAGCGTATAGTAATAATCTCATAAATCATAATTACATTTTTGTTTTTCACTATAGACTTTTTGTAAATGATATAATAATGTAATCACATTTTTACTACTTTACTGGCACTGCTCAGTTATTCTGTATTAACACTTTAATATGGGTCTGTGTATATTTTAGGGTTTGGATTTTCCATTTATGAATGGGAATTAAAAAACAAAAAAACGACTGGTTTATTTGACTTTCGTTTTGAAGCATTAAACCAACAATTGAATTACACATCAGTTTCCTTTTTTTTTTTTTCGATTTCACTTTACAAAAACAAATTCAAAGTCAGCAAAACAGAAAAAAATGTGACAAAAAACAAGTGATATTCATATTTTCTGACCCTCACATCCAAGTAGAGCAAGTCCTTTTCAAAGCAGTTAAAGCAATTAAAAAAAACAGTAATTTCACGACAGTTTTACAGTCAGACACTTTGATTTATTAATTATTTTGGTTTATTTTTCTTTTATTTCAGCCTGACAAATACTTTATCAACCTGAAACATTGCCAATTGCTGTTTATTTCTTAGAATATATATATATATATATATATATATATATATATATGAAAACTCACCTTTTTTCTTTAATGTATGTGTGCATGTGCAAATCAGTTTAGGTTCGTTTTTTCATTTCTGTTGACTTTGAATTTATTTTTGTAACGTGAAATTTTAAAAAAAGATGAAAATGAAAGGAAAACGCATCATAATTAAATTGTTGGTTTTATGCTTCAAAACGAAAGTCAAATAAACCAGTGTTTTTTTTCTTTTTTAATTCCCATTCATAAACGGAAAATCCAAATACCAAAATATACATGGACCAATATGACATTGCACCTTATCATCACTGTCAGTTTTACTTAGAATTAATTAATGCTGTTTACGCTGTTTGTTCTTTTTTGTCCAAATTTGCAAGGATAATTGTTTAACCTAATCCTTGTTTTGTTCATTTACTCTGTTATGTCATTCAAAAATCACACAAGAGATGAACAGTTGTTTAACCATTCAACGCAACAATTAAGACATGTGTGCTATGATCACTAAATGGTGTTTCTTTATTTACCTATGCAAAGACAATAGCTGTGTTCAGCAGTTAACACACCCTTGTGCTCAATTAATGAAACAATTTGCATTTTAATGGCCAATTGAAATGTACTTAGTTAAGCAAAGAGCTAAAGGAAATTAGCTATTACCCATTCAACCCCTGTCTCCGAAACAACACATTAAAGCAAAAGAAAACATCCATTCAGCTGTGGATCCATTAGGACAGGTGTAAAACCATCTGGCCTTATTGACTTCACTTCTTTTTTTTTTTTTCCCAGTGTAATCTAATAATTGTACATGAAACTTTGCAAATGGCTCTATTTGTTTAAAAATAACAAAACAAAGTTGAGTATTTTAACGTGTAAAGACCCAAACATACATCACTGACTAAAACTATCTACTGATATAAACTGATTAATACGTGTTGATCTACTAATCCTATCAATACATCTGGATAAATAAGGGATAATGATAGTTATACATGGGCAATACATTATCTGGTTTATTCTGTGGTTATTACAGCTTATTACTGCTACTACTCTAACAGATTTGATAAAATAGCCGTTACAACGTAGTGAATATTTACTTACAAAGTGGCCTAACTACCTGCACAGCGGGCGGTTACTGAAAAAAATCTGCCCGCTAAACGCTGGGAACGTCCATTCAAAGTGAATGGGAGCTGTTGCAATGTTGTAGAGGGCCATAGAATAATTGGTGTAAAATACAGTTTGTCATATTTTGATGGACCCATGGAGTTAGATTAATAATAGTTAATAATAGTTAATAAAAATGCTTGATTTATGTTCAGTTAATGATATATTTTACTGAAAAAAAACAAACTTTTTTTTTTTAATATAATGACCCTCAACTTTAATCTAGAGGCAGAAATTAACAAAGTAAAAGTACTTAATTACTGTACTTAAGTAGATTTTTTTAGGTATCTGTACTTTACTTGATTATTAAATTTTCTGGCAACTTTTACTCCCTACATTTATAGGGAGTAAAAGTACTTTATACTTCTTACATTTCTTTACTTTTTCAAACTAAACAGAATAGTAAAATGATAAAACACTAAGTTATCACTTTTATATCAAGGTTATGGCTTCTGATATCAATTTTGCCATTTTATCTCATAATTTCAGCTCTTTTTCTCATAATTATTTCTCAGATTTATGACTATCTCATAATTTAGATTTACTTATCTCACAATTTTGACTTTTTATCATAATTATGCATTGTATCTCATATTTATGACTTTTTAAATCTGATTTGATAATTTTTTTAATCTCAATTTTGACTTCTTTTGTTTGTTTGTTTTTTACCCATTTTTCCTAAATTTCCTTTCCATACCCA